>LPNX011190346.1:361445-569322 GCA_001517045.1 Pseudotsuga menziesii | reverse complement strand
GTGGGTCATCTGGTACACTGACAGGAGGTTGGAGGCGAGACCAGGCACATACAACACATTGCTGAACTGACCATGATCAAGATCTATCCTTCCTTTTCCTTTACTTTTAGTGAGAGAGTTATCTCCCAGTACAATAGATGGTCCTTTTGACATATCTAGTGAGGAGAAG
Organism: Pseudotsuga menziesii; assembly: GCA_001517045.1. NCBI lineage: Eukaryota > Viridiplantae > Streptophyta > Pinopsida > Pinales > Pinaceae > Pseudotsuga > Pseudotsuga menziesii. The sequence continues at coordinate 569,153 of LPNX011190346.1, read as the reverse complement.
GCCTCCTTAGTCGAAACCATGTGTCTTGAAGCTCCAGAATCAATGATAAAACTGGGTGAGCTTGATGTGCCAGCAACTAGAGCATGAACTCTCTCTCTGTCATCTGAACTTGATCCTCCTTCTCTCTTCTTTGAGATTTCTAGAAGGGAGATGCCATTCTTCTCCAGGATATTGGTCAGCATGTCTATCTGCTTTTTCATACAAGAGATTTCAGAGTGATTTCCCTTACTGCAGTATGCGCACTTTTTCATTTCACCTTTGTTCTTCTTCTTCTGGTTATTCTTCTTGGGACCTTGTTGATCCTCCGGAGACTGTTTCTTGTCTCTCTTTTTCTTAGGTGGATTTTTAGCTTTCTTTTTTCTTTTTGAATCCACCTTCGAATCTCCAGCAATGCTTGATCTTTGGATGGTTTGATGGTGCCCATCATCAACAGCTTGTCTTGTTCTTGTGTGAGAGATTCCATGAAATCTGCAAGGCTAGGCATATTCCAGGCTCGAGTTGTCAGTTTTGTGGCATAGAAGGTTGAAACAAACACTGAATAATCAGGGCCCAGCTTTGAGAGGATGGCTAGTACGAGCTGATCATCTTTCTTTTCAATACCACACTGTTTCAGCTGCGAAACTAGTGCTTTGAACTTGGAGAAATATAGCTGCAGGGATTCAAATCTTGTTGGAATCAAAGAAATAAGCTCATTTTTTATTTGATGTCCCCTCATCTCATCTGTCTTTCCAAAAAGATCAGAAATATTCTCCCATACTTCATTCAGTGATGTCAATCCATCGATGGAAAACGAGGTCTCTGGAAATACTCAGGCACAGGAGGCCATAAGCCTCATCCCTCCTATTGTGCCATTTTATCTTCTCTGCAGCTGCATTGGGATTTTCTTTTGTTGCCATAGTCACCCTATAGAGGACTTTCTCTCTCAACAGTATCTACATCTCTGCTTTCCATTCAAAGAAATTGAAAGGAGTCAAGATAGTTTTCTGTGATTGATCCATAGCTCTTGAAAATCTGTCTCGGCTGTCAGTAGAAGGCTCCTAGTCTTTGATGTTGAACCTGAAAAACAATTTTTGAAGGAGAGAAACAACCTAAAATGGCTCTAATACCATGTGGAAATTAAGGCCAGCAATAGATTAATTTTACTCACAACAATTATCAATTGATCATGCAAAATCACTCACAAAAGAGACTGAATATGGAGCTGTAACACTAAATTGTATTAACTGAGTGTACAATAGCCAACCCTGTAATAACATAGGTTGATGAATAAATAGAATACATCAAGAAATTGAATGCATGAGGAGGCATCCAAATCTAGCATAAAGCAGGCTTACCAAAAATAAGAAAATCGCCCATAGGTGTAAAAAGATGATCCCAAATCTGTCATGGAGATCACGAATTGGAAAAAAGGCATAGGAAAGATAAAGAGTGGTGAAATGGAAGCTCATACATTCTTTTGCATGGATAAAAGAGAGGAGGATGTGTAGGACAAAAAACTAGTCAACCTCACCTAGTCTAGCTTTTCCTTTTTCCTTAAAACACTGAAAAAGCAGGCAATAAAGCAGAAAAAGCAGAAGGGCACCTAGGAGGCCAGGAATAAAGCAGAATTGATTCCTTTAGATCTCCCATGTGCTACATGAGTCAAATAAGGAAATTTTGACCATTATAGATAGGCAAATGACAACTTTCACATGGTGGGACACATGAACTAGGAAAAGAAGACAAAAATAATGGAATTAATGTCTAAGTGGGTAAACTATGGGTTGATTATTCTAACACATATAAAATCCAATATACAATATCCTTATGCTAATGACGGTCTCCACAAATATAGTGTCCCATTACTAACATAATGATCGACTGATTGGAGACAATCATTTATATATTCACAATGTCAAGAATTTGGTTATATTCCCTCTTTTCCTTTATGTGATGCATGTAATAAATGAAATACAATGTATTATTATGATGGTATATGATATTTTATTCCATGTAAATACTTCATGTCTTTTTTAATGAAACATTACTCACATTAATAAAGTTTTACAAATTTGGAAACTAGCTTTAGTATATAAATTCTTCAATGGTTAATGTGATTGTGCTTGCTTACTTCAATATCCCCTCCCTTTATTTTTGTGGGTTGTGTGCACCAATGTGTGTGATTAATTCACAAGGTTGGAATAAACATGTTACGAAATTTACTTTTCTACTGATGTCGTTGCATCTTGCACCTTCTGATACATAGGATGAATGATGTTTGTAACTCTTTCAGCTTTGACATGCAATTATTCAACCTTATCTACATGTTGTTGTTGTTGTGTGTGCATCACTATTACATGCTACTGTAACTTTTTCATCTCTATCGCCTTAGCCATTTTTTCTGCTAAGGGAAATTCTTCATTGCACTCTTCATCTGGTTTACTTTCACTTCAACCATACACATCTCTTCTACAAATTTTTCTAACTCTTCATCATCCATGAGCGCTTCCAAAGTCAGAGAAACTTGGTTGAGGACTTTTTCACACGTTGCACCTGGTTGTTCGATATTCTATGTAGTTTCCATGGTTGTTTTCCTTCATTCTTACACAACCTCACGGGACGTGCTTGGTTTGATTTGCGCCTAGCTCTGCAAATTTCCTGTGGAGGTCCTCTGTTGTATTGTGAATTTGAGTGACCTTGGATTCTTGCACCATTTCCTCTGTTATTCCCTCTTTTTCAAATTTTGTACAAACCAGAGCGACTTCCTTGTCAATCCTCTCAAGATTTTATTACCGTGTCTTTGTCCTCTGTTCGACATCTTGTACTACTAGTTTCCTCTTTTTAATATTTTTGTTTGTGGTCTTCGCCTTCTTAGTTAGTGCACATTCTCGTACTTTTATCTCCACAATTGCATCACTCTTCATTGCATATACTTTATCCATTTCTATTAATGACAAGTCTATCATTATTCATCCTATGTCCCTAGCGACATCATTGAAATATGGGATTCACAAATCAAGAACTCCTCTAGATACCTTCATTCTTATGGGAAGAACTGGAACTGTTATTCCATTCATTGGTACTTCTGAAGCCTCTGGTGGATCCTGCGACTTAGTGGTTAGGAATGAATAGTCTGCAACAAATTTAACACCTTCAACCTCCTTACACAAAACTTTGAGAAAATCAGTTTCTGTACCTAAAATCTCTTCTTGTCAATCTTCTATTGTTTTGAAGCTTTCTTGCACAACTTCAATGATTTCCTTATTCATCAGTTGCACATATTGGTTTTCTAGGCTGATGGTATTTGTACTTTTATCATCCTTCATCTTCCTCTTCTTTCTTTTGGACTCTTCTTTTTCTATCTAAGGTTCTTCCCCTCTCTTCTCTATTTTTGGGTCTGTCAAGGTAGAGCTTGAATGATTCCCTGTTGATTCTAAATCATCCTATGGATTTCCTTCTTGATTTTCATTACTTGGCGTTGGTGTATTCTTTCGTTGTTCTTCTTCTTCTTCTTGGACGAGCTGATATTCTAGCATCGGGATGCAACATTCATCCTACCATTCCTCAAAAATTTCTTCAACCTATTCCTCTATTAGTATATGTTATAGCTCAAAATGACACATCTCTACTTGTGACCACTTTCCTGTGTTTTCGTCGCATGTCGACACTTCCATGACGACACTTCATGAAAAGTCACTGGAAAAACACCTAACTTGGAGGACCCATATCTTGAGTTTTGTAACTCAATTTGACCTCATCTCTACACTATTGGAAAGGTATTCTAGTTAGATAAAACTTTCCAGAAGACACCAAAGTCTGAAAAGGCCCAGAAATACCCCAAAAATGAGTTTTTTTGTCTGTACGCGACTTTCCCTTAAGTAAACCCGCGTATGTACGCGACTTGCTCTATATAATACCCGTGTACATACGCGACTTGCTCTATATAATACCCGCTTACGTACGCGACTTGATCTATATAATACCCGCGTATGTATGTGAGTTTCTATATATATGTGACTTTCTGTATTGGAAACCCGCGTGTACTTCTCGTGTACATGACTGTTGTTTCTGTAACCTGCGTATGCCTCTTAAAAATGTAAAAAAACACATCTTTTGAATTTCGGGTAGTTTGGGTAGTTATGCAACTGACTCATTCAGTTGTAACTGCTTTGTGTTCGCCCCTGACTCTTCCTTAACCATATAAATAGAGGTAGGGAGGTCCATGAGAGGATACTTGAATCTTTGCATTGTTATGCTGGAGGATTTGGAGCTCTCTTTGCCCACACCTTTTCCCTAGAAGCATTCTCCTTGTGTTGCAGAGCTTGGAGGCTGAGTTCCTTGGAGAAGAGAAGCAGCAGAACCAGATCAAGGTTTCGTGAGGTGCTGAACTTGAAGAGAAGGTATACTTGTACTTGTTTTCAAGATTAATAAAGATGTGATGTCCTTCTTCTTCCCAAATCATTGTTCAATGTGTGATTGAATCTCTGTTTATGATCAGATGTTGATGTTAATCAGATAATTATTTCATTTTTATTTGATTATCATTGCTTTATATGTGGTCATATTGGTTTGAGGAAGGTATAATTCGTTTTACAGGTATCTTGGAGTGAGAGGAGCAAGAAGAGGATTGAAGGGCTTCTTGGATCAACCTTCATTTGGCTAAGGTATGAACCATTCCAATCTATAAAACTTGCTTATATATGCTTGCTGAACATTGTGCATCTCTCTTTCAACCCCAATATGTTGATGGCCTCTTGAACCCTAGCCATAGGATACTTTCCTTTACAACTGAATTGGCGACTCTGTTGGGGATTGCAGTCATCAGTGGCAATTTCCGTCGCTATTGGGTAGTGGAAATACCTTATTGTCTCCTACTCAATGGATTCTTCAAGTGTTCGACTTCAAGTGCTTGTAATCACACTTATTAGAATGTACTAGGTACCTTGGGGACCATTTTCATTAATTGTGGTTTCCCTTGCATTTGTTAACGGTTCTCATTATTGACCGATAATCAAACGGTTTCCTCCATGTTCGACTTCAACTCCCTTTATTCACATGGTTAGGATTTGTACCTTTTTTGAGCGGTTTGGATTGAAGACCTTGGGCCGACAGTAGCATCGTCATTGTGCTATTTCCCAAGTTGTGCAAGACCTTGTTACATTTTATATGACATTTTGCTGAGACATAGATCCACCTTGTATCTTTGTGTCTATGATCGACTGTTGAGCATGGATCCACCTTGTTCATTTGTGGCCATGGCTCCTTTAGATTTGATATGGAACCTTTTTTCATATTGAGCGACCATGATAATTTCATCAGTTATACATATGTTGGATCCACCTATATCTTTATGGCGATGTTTTGTATATGGATGTGTATGTCCCAGAGATCAGTTTTTTCTAACATTTATCTCTCTTTCAGGTACCTTTTTTCGATCCTTTTGATCTTGGATTCTCTGCTCTCTCCATACTCAGTTGTTTCCTTTATAATGTATTTCGGCTATCATCTTCCCCTCTAACCTCACACATTAGGGGGCATCTGTTATAGCTCAAAATTACACATCTCTTCCTATGACCACTTTCCTATGTTTTCGTCGCATGTCGACACTTCCATGATGACACTTCATGAAAAGTCATTGAAAGTCACTAGAAAAACACCTAGCTTGGAGGACCCATAGCTTGATTTTTTTAACTCCATTTGACCTCATCTCTACACTATTGGAAAGGTATTCTATTTAGCTAAAACTTTCTAGAATACACCAAAGTCTGAAAATGCCCAGAAATACCCTAAAAATGAGTTTTTTGTCTGTACATGACTTTCCCTTAAGGAAACCCACGTACGTACGTGAATTGCTCTATATAATACTCGCGTATGTATGCGAGTTGCTATATATACATGAATTTATGTATTGGCAACCCGTGTGTACTTCTCATGTATGCGACTATTGTTTCTGCAACCCGTGTACGCCTCTTAAAAATGTCAAAAAACACGTCTTTTGAATTTCGGGTAGTTTGGGTAGTTATGCAACTGACTCCTTCAGTTGTAACTACTTTGTATTCACCCCTAACTCTTCGTTAACGATATAAATAGAGGTAGGGAGGTCAATGAGAGGAGACTTGAATCTTTTCATTGTTATCCTGGAGGATTTGGAGCTCTCTTTGCCCACACCTTTGCCCTAGAAGCATTCTCCTTGTGTTGCAGAGCTTGGAGGCTGAGTTCCTTGGAGAAGAGAAGCAGCAGAACCATATCAAGGTTTTGTGAGGTGCCGAACTTGAAGAGAAGGTATACTTGTACTTGTTTTCAATATTAAAAAAAATATGATGTCCTTCTTCCCAAATCATTGTTCAATGTGTGATTGAATCTCTGTTTATGATCAGATGTTGATGTTAATCATATTATTATTTCATGTTTATTTGATTATCATTGCTTTGTATGTGGTCATATTGGTTTGAGGAAGGTATAATTCATTTTGCAGGTATCTTGGAGCGAGAGGAGCAAGAAGAGAATTGAAGGGCTGCTTGGATCAACCTTCATTTGGCTAAGGTATGAACCATTCCAATCTCTAAAACTTGCTTATATATGCTTGTTGAACATTGTGCATCTCTCTTTCAACCCCAGTATGTTAATGGCCTCTTCAACCCTAGCCATAGGATACTTTCCTTTACAACAGAATTGGCGACTCTACTGGGGATTGTAGTCATCAGTGGCAATTTCCCTCACTATTGGGTAGTGGGAATACCTTAATGTATCCTACTCAATGGATTCTTCAAGTGTTCAACTTCAAGTGCTTGTAATCACACTTGTTAGAATGTACTAGGTACCTTGGGGACCATTTTCATTAATGGTGGTTTCCCTCGCGTTTGTTAATGGTTCTCATTATTGACCGGTAATCAAATGGTTTCCTCCATGTTCAACTTCAACTCCCTTTATTCGCATGGTTAGAATTCGTACTTTTTTGGGGCAGTTTGGATTGAAGACCTTGGGCTGACAGTAGCATCGTCATTTTGCTATTTCCCGAGTTGCGCAAGACCTTGTTACATTTTATTTGACATTTTGCTGAGACATAGATCCATCTTGTATTTTTGTGTCTATGATTGACTGTTGAGCATGGATCCACCTTGTTCATTTGTGGCCATGGCTCCTTTAGATTTGATATGGCACCTTTTTGCATATTGAGCGACCATGATAGTTTCATTAGTTATACATATGTTGGATCTGCCTATATCTTTATGGTGATTTTTTTTATATGGATGTGTATGTCCCAGAGATCATTTTTTTCTGACATTTATCTCTCTTTCAGGTACCTTTGTTTGAGCCTTTTGATCTTGGATTCTCTGCTCTCTCCATACTCAGTTGTTTCCTTTATAATGTATTTTGGCTATCGTCTTCCCCTCTAACCTCACACATTAGGGGGCATCTGTTATAGATCAAAATGGCACATCTCTACCTATGACCACTTTCCTATGTTTTCGTCACATGTCGACACTTCCATGACGACACTTCATGAAAAGTCACTGAAAGTCACTGGAAAAAGACATAACTTGGAGGACCCATATCTTGAGTTATGTAACTCCATTTGACCTCATCTATACACCGTTGGAAAGGTATTCTAGTTAGCTAAAACTTTCCAGAAGACACCAAAGTTTGAAAATTCCCAAAAATACCGTAAAAATGAGTTTTTTGTCTATACGTGACTTTCCCTTATGGAAACCCGCGTAACGTGACTTGCTCTATATAATACCCATGTATGTATGCATGTTGCTATATATGCGTGACGTTTTGTATTGGAAACCCGCGTGTACTTCTCGTGTACTTGACTATTGTTTCTGCAACCCGTGTACGCCTCTTAAAAATGTCGAAAAACACATCTTTTGAATTTTGGGTAGTTTGGGTAGTTACACAATTGACTCCTTCAGTTGTAACTACTTTGTCTTAGCCCCTAACTCTTCCTTAACCATATAAATAGAGGTAGGGAGGTCCATGAGAGGAGAATTGAATCTTTGCATTGTTATGCTGGAGGATTTGGAGCTCTCTTTGCCCACACCTTTACCCTAAAAGCATTCTCCTTGTGTTGCAAAGCTTGGAGGCTGAGTTCCTTGGAGAAGAGAAGCAGCAGAACCGGATCAAGGTTTCGTGAGGTGCCGAACTTGAAGAGAATGTATACATGTACTTGTTTTCAAGATTAATAAAGATGTGATGTCCTTCTTCTTCCCAAATCATTGTTCAATGTGTGATTGAACCTCTGTTTATGATCAGATGTTGATGTTGTGGAAATTGAACCCAGTGATAGAACAATTACACTCACAACAATTATCAATTGTACATGCAAAATCACTCACAAAAGAGACTGAATATGGAGTTGAACACTAAATTGTATTAACTCAGTGTACAATAGCCAACCCTGTAACAACATAGGCTGCTGCAATAAATAATTACATAAGGGATTTGAATGCATGAGGAGGCAATTCGAAACTAGTCAAAAGTAGGCTTACTAAAATTAAGCAAATCCCCCATAGGTGCATAAAGTAGTTTCCAAAAAAGTCAAGGATCTCATGAATTGGAAAAATCACTTGGGCAAGCTAAAAGGTAATGGAAGGACAACTCATACATGCTTTTCATAGGACAAAAGAGTGGAGTATGTGGAGGACAAAAAACTAGTTAACCTCACCTAGTCAAACTTTCCCAATTGCCTTAAAGCACTGAAAAAGCAGGCAATAAAGCAGAAAAAGTAGAAGGGTGCTTAGGAGGCCAGGAATAAAGTAGAATTGCTTCCTTGAGGTTTCCCAAGTGCTCCATGAGTCAAAATTAGCAAGTTTGACCACTATGTATGTGTAGATGACAACTTGCATAAGGTGGAATCATGAAACTAGGCAAATAAGACAAAAATGAATAATTTAATGTCTAAGGTAGCTAACTATGGGTTGATTATTCTAACAGATGTTAGTCAAATTATTATTTCATGTTTATTTGGTTATCATTACTTTATATGTGGTCATATTGGTTTGAGGAAGGTATAATTTGTTTTGCAGGTATCTTGGAGTGAGAGGAGCAAGAAGAGGATTGAAGGGCTGCTTAAATCAACCTTCGTTTGGCTAAGGTATGAACCATTCCAATCTCTAAAAATTGCTTATATATGCTTGTTGAACATTGTGCATATCTATTTCAACCCCAGTATGTTGATGGCCTCTTGAACCCTAGCCATAGGATACTTTCCTTTACAACAATATAAATTGCATAGGTAAGCATGGACGTTGTGGGTCTTGGTGCAACTACATGGTGACATGGTTCACGCCAATATAAAGTCTAACCACTGGATGAAAGCATTGTATAGTAGCTTCATCTAGCCTACAGATTTTCTTTACCTAATGTCTTATATCCTCTCCATGCATAAAGATTCAATGTTATTTTATGTATGATGTTCCATTCTATGATTGTCGAGCTAAAGGTTTTGGTATCATGCTCCTGTGAAATTAACCGACATATCTACCCCTTGGTAGTTCAGTGGGTCAGACCATGCAACAAATGAAATTAAAATTATCGACCAAGAGTAGTGAAATGGCTTACCCTCCTCCTCCGACTCAATATAATCTTGCAACAGCTCATTCACCAAGAACTGATACCAATTGATTTCAACCCCTTCTGCACATAGTTCAATCAATGCAATGGCTCCTACAGTGCATTGGTTTGGATGCATCTTGCATAGTAACTTCGAGGCCAATAACTTTGCATCAAAGTGAATGGTATAATCATTAATGGAGGCGATATGAAATCCTCTGTTATCTCTTAATATGTCATATTTCTCCTTCATCTACACAACTGTCGTCACTTCTTGATCCTTCTCGAGAAGTGGCATTGGGTCCATCCCTGCAAATGGTGGGTCTGTTATGATTGCAATAAGTTTAACATCTACAGTTGTAATATTTCCAAGCCATAGGACCCCTCCATGAAATAATACCAACAACTACTTAAGATAGGTGTTTATTAGTATGTTGCGACCAAAATGTGGCATATATAACAGTGATAGCATACCAGACTATTCCAATCCTCTATGCCACTCCTTTGTGAAAAATCACATGGGTGCATCTTGTGTATCCTACACAGTATCCATATATTTTTTGTGGTGTAGGGCTTCGTTATTCTTTGTGTCATTGTCAAAAAAAGATGGATACCACAAGTTCGACATAATATTCATCAACACCTTCACTCCTTTTGGCACCAATGGTGCTATCACCATGGCCTCTACTTTCTTTGGGATGTTGACTTTCGGTGCACCACTTCATCTAGGAAGAATGTAAGGTGGAAACAAGTTTTTTGTCTCAGAATATTCATCCCGTGGTTGGGGTGGCAGTGGGGTTGTTGATTTTTTTCCCTTCCTCTTCTGGTTACAAGTGTGCTTGCCCCATGTGGTTTCAGACGGACTTGGTCTGTCTACGTGCACTTTTCCGAATGACCTTGAAAGAGGAAAGAAGTTGCAAAGAAGAACGCAATGTAGAATTGTATATTTTATATAATGTAGAAGATGTATTACATAATAGGGCCTTGATAATTTATACCGTGAATGGGGAAGAGAGGTAAATTTTCAAGTCACTTCTTAGTTTATTTACATTAATTAATCTAGCTTAATAATTAAATTTGTCTTTTGTTACATTGCCTTCCCCTTAAGGAATCTTTTTCCTCAAAGCTTATTTGACGACAATAACTACGTGAACTCTCACAATGTCTCTGATGTGGATATCTGTATGGGTTTTTACTGGCAGGTTTTGTCCTTCGTTCTATTTCGATTATGAGTTTAGTTTTTATGTTGTTGGGAGTGCCATAGGTAATTCTGAAAAACCTTGCGATGTTTTCGAATTAGCTCTTGTGTCTTTGGTTGTTTGTCCATATCTCCTTCACTTGTTAGAATCTCCATTTCTTGACATTGAGGTATGTACATTGGTGTATCTTTCCAACATAGCTTTTCCATCTGATGTGATGTAACTAGTTGTGTTGGAGGTGGTTGGTACCCATATAATTTGTGTGTTTTCCCGAACTCATGGAATTCAATAAAATGTTCTTGGTGATTTGCAGAGTATGTACCCAAGGTTTGTAACCATTGTATTCCTAATACTACATCAATTCCTCCTAGTGGTACCACAAGGAAATCTAACTCTAAGTTATGTTCTTGCATTTGTAACTTAACCTTGTGACATTTCCCCACATTGTCAATATTCTTGCCATCTACTACCTTAACCTTCATGTTAGGTACTGGACGAATAAATAGGTTAAATACTTTAGCAAGGTTGACATTAACGAAGTTATGGATGCTTCTAGAGTTGATGAGAATTGTGACGTTATTATTTTTTATATGTCCTTTAATCTTCAATGTTTGCGGTTGGGCGATTATGGTAATAGAGGATAATGATATTTGTGGGGAGTTGTCCTCGATTCCTGGGTGGTATTTTTGTTGGCTATTCGTATCATTCTCCATTGGTTCATTGAATTCTAGCTTTGCTTCACAAGCATATAATTTCTTATGTAAGCATCTGTGCTTAGGATTGTCCCCACAGAACTTAAATTTTCCTTATTTTATTCTCTGGGACTCTAAACTGGGCTTTGTTCCTTCCCTAAGTTGAGGCGGTGTATACCTTGGATCTCCTGTGTATCCTGATTGGAGGGGGTTCTTTTTGGGGTCGTCTTGGTCGACAATTGTATGAACGGATTTGCTTTCAATAATCCTGGCTTTACGTCATCCTTCCTCCATGGTAGAGATGTTGTGTAACTCTAGTTCATCACGGATGTGTTGTTTTAGACTGTGTATGTAGGCTTGTAGTCATTGGTCATAGATTAACTCTAGGACTTGAGTTGACAGCTCTTACCAGTCATAGGTGTACCCATCGACACTATTTTTTTGTGATAACCTTGTGATCTTGGCAAAGAAGTATTTTTCTTCAATGCCTTGGATTAATCTTATGATGAGGTCGTTCATGAAGCTAACCCAGTTGTAAGAACATATTCTTGTAGTATTATTCCACCATAAGTACCAATTGTAAGAACTGCCTTCTAGATGCATGGAGGAGTATTTAATTTTCTCGTCGTTGTAATGGATGTTGTGGATGTCTAGGTATTCCTCGGCTTTGTTAATCCATGCTATGCATTGTCGGTCATTCCCATCGTATTTGGGTATCTCGACTTTCACCCATATTTGGCGTCCTTGTGTATATGTGTTAGAGGACGACATGTTGAATAGAAGATCTAACTGCTCCAGAGTTATGGGATAGTTTGGTTGCAGGTCATTCGAGATTTGTAATTTGTCTAAGATGGCGGTTAAAACTGCTTGATTTTTCTTTTGGTCTTCCTGTAGAGTGACTAAGCCATTCTCAATTCGTGATGTAAATTGTGTCCACTTTGATGTCAAATTGTCACTGGTTTGTTTGATCTTTTCATGGAGTTCCTCGTGGTTCTTGTTAATTTTCTCATTGATTTGATCGAACCGAGCATCCATTGATCTGGTGATTGCTAGAATTTTCTCGGTGCTAAACGTTGATTTATTTTTATTCAGTGTACGATGCCAGCTCGCCACTATTCTCTCTCTCTCTCTCTCTCTCTCTCTCTCTCTCTCTCTCTCTCTCTCTCTTAATTATAATAATAATTATTATTATAATGTAGTTTTTTTTTTAAATTAAATAATAATAATAATAATATTAATAATAATATTAATAAATATAATATTAATAAATATTATTAATATTAAATAATTTATTTAAAAAAAAATTAAGGTGGATGAGCGGCCGAAGGAGAGCAACGATGATGGCTAGGGAAGGATGGAGAGGAGGTGGGGGTGGAGCAGGCAGCGTGGAGGGTGATGGAGGCGGTAGGGGAGAGAGAAACGTGGAGGGTGATGGGGGTGGCATGGAGGGAGAGTAGCGTGGAGGGTGATGGAGGGGGTATGGTGAGCGGCGGATGATGCCAGATGGAGGATATGGAGAGGGGTGTTGGATGGAGGAGTGCACGTGGAGGGAGCAGGTGGGAGTGGGGGAGAATGGAGAGAGGTAGGAGGGGTGCAGAGGATGGAGATGACGGGTGTTGGGGAGATGCAACGTTAGATGTAGAAGATGGAGGGAGGTGAGAGCGGGAGATGGAAAGAGGGATTAAGGGAGATGTTGAGAAGGCGGCAGAGGGGAAATGGAGCAGCAAAGGATGGAGAGTGATGGGAGTGGAAATATGGTGTGGAGTGCAGCATGAACGGGGAAGATAAAGAGGAGGTGGGTACAATGGAGGTGGTAGTTGGGAGTGGTGATGGGCTGGTGCTGAGAGCCGAGAGGCTCTGATACCAATGAAAGAGGAAAGAAGTTGGAAAGAAGAACCCAATGTAGAACTGTATATTTTATATAATGTAGAAAATGTATTACATAATAGGGCCCCAGTAATTTATACCATGAATGGGGAAGAGAGGTGAATTTTCATGTCACCTCTTAGTTTATTTACATTAATTAACCTAGCGTAATAATTAAATGTGTCTTTTGTTACAGAACTAACAGGGTTCAGCTCCATTGCTAGAGAGGCTTATGTAGCATCTGGTGCGATCTCCACTTGCGATGGGATATAACCAACAGACTCCTCGATGACTATCATGTGCGATGCGGTATCAAACTCAATTGTACTTGTGGAGGATATGGAAATGGCCATGCTACGAACAACTCACTTCGACTCTCAATGTTACAGACAACAATAGCTCGTCTCTCTTGCAACCAGAATGAAAGGAGTCTTGAGTGTGAATTGTAATAGGCAACAACAATTTTCCCTAGCCATTCTTAATACCCTTTTGGAGGCATTTTTTTCTTGTGGTGGTTTTGCTAAACCAACCCCCCACCCCCCTCCCCCCCACCTCCCAATTTTTATTTTTATTTTTTTGTCTTTGGGGGCGGTATTTATGCTCTGAAAATAAAATCATTCAAGATCTCTGCTATGTTTATGATTCTATTTCTTACTCTCTACTAAGAAGTAAGAAAGTCTTGGAAAACATCATGCACAATGCCTGCCATATTATTGGATTGGATACTTATAAAAAGAAGTTACCATAAAGAAATTACAACAAATTGCAAAATAAAAAGACACCCATATTTTATTAATCTTTTTATTCTTTGTGAGAATGTCACTTATGTGTGTTCTCTCAATTTTCGCCACCACCTACAAATGATTAAAAAACTATTACATTTACAGAAGCAAATATAGAAACCATACAGGAAACAACAACTTACATACATGGCCATTTTTATGTATAGAAAAACCATTTTATGTATGTTTTAATAGCTCAAATCCTCTAATAAATCTAATATTTCAAAAAGAACCCTCCAATAAAATACATCTAAACATTTAAGATCATTACATTTACAGAAGCAAATATAGAAACTTTACAGGAAACAACAACTTACATACATGGCCATTTTTATGTATAGAAAAACCATTTTATGTATGTTTTAATAGCTCAAATCCTCTAATAAATCTAATATTTCAAAAAGAACCCTCCAGTAAAATACATCTAAACATTTAAGATCATATAGAATACATCTAAACAATTAAACTTTAGAAAAAAAAAATTATAATACACACCAAATTAGATATCATGATAGAATAATGATACACCAATGATTTTAACATTAACGACAAAAGTTAGAGGATAGTCCCATTAATGACGATTAGCTTCCATGGGCACTTGTCAAGACACTTTGAAACATCCATACATGCTCCAACCCACATAAAGATCACAAAAATCTTAAAATGCGATTAGGTAGAGAAGATTAAGCAATTTCCCTTCAATGTGGTATCACCGAAGCTTGAGGGAGATGCTAAACCTAATATAAACCAGCTTAGATCCAGCTTTACCCGGCTCTATCATGCACCGAGAGGGATCAAATATTTCGAGGTGCAAACCATTTTTTGGAGTGCAATTGTTGAAGCAGGGTTTGCACCTCGAAATATTTGATCCATCTGGGCGCATGATAGAGCCGGATAAAGATGGATCTAAGCTGGTTCCAGTCGTGGGAAGCAACATTAATATTTTAGATGATCCACAGTATGTATATGTTTTTAGTTATTTTTGCAATTGAATTTTCAGTAGAATATTTTATAATCCAATTTTTACATTATAAAATTACATGAAAGAAGGTTAAGAATAACAATGTAACAATGTAAGAAGGTGAATAAGAAGAATGTGATATGATGGAGATATTGTTTTAAAACAGATATATTTGATATTCATATTGAATATAACACATATTGTAAAAACTGTGACAGTTTATCAATGTATCTCTTTGAGAGTAGTGACTTTAGTTTTTTATTTGCTTGGTCTGTCACCCAAGTGCATTGTTTTACATATGTTTACAATGTAATCTCTGTTTTCTTTAAATTATTAAATTTTTCCAGTCTGATATTCCAGTTAATATGGGGTTTTATTAGTGTTATTATATTATTTTCTTCCTAGTTTATTATTATTTGTAGAGTGTTATTTTTATAGGGTTAGTATGGAGAATTATAAGTGCTTTTCTTATCATTCATTCCAATGTCAAGTAAAAACTGTGACAGTTTACTTTGTTAATTTACAATAGCACTTTAGTTGATTTTGTGCTATTGTAAATTAACAATAGCACTTTCCTATAATTTTTAATTTGTTTAGTCTGTTATTCCAGTGTTGGTATGGGGAATTATGAGTGCTATTATATTATTATTTTTTTAGTTTATTATTATTTTTACAGTGTTAGCATGGGGACTGATTAGTGCCATTCTTATTACTCATTCCAGTGTTAAGTGAAAACTTGGGTAGTTTACTGTTAATTTTTGCCAGTCTTTATTATTATTTCAGTGTTAGTATGGGGAACCATTAATGTTATTATCTTTTTTTTCATTTTATTATTATTTTTACAGTGTTAGCAGGGAGAATTATTAGTGCTATTCTTATTATTCATTCCAGTGTCAACTGAAAACTGTTATTATTATTTTTACAGTATTAGCATGGAGAATCATTAGTGTTATTTTTATTATTCTAGTGTCAAGTGAAAACTGTGGGTAGTTTATTGTTAACTTTTTGGAGTGTCTTATTATTATTCCAGTGTTAGTATGTTTTAAAACAGATATATTTGATATTCATATTGAATATAACACATTACAAACAAAGTTACTTTGGCTCGGCATAGCCTAAAATCGTAAATCGTTGTAGATAAATAGTCTTTTCTCTCTACATTGCTTTAACCATTTTGGGAAGTCGGCTCGGCATAACCCAAGTGATTGATGATTTTGGGAAATTGTGTGGAGCATAATAAGTATATGAAGTGATTTAGGAGACAACGAAGTGGTTTTATTGCTTTTGTTTTGAATTTTGCAGTAGCTTCCAGGATGTTGTTGATTTTTTCCCCAAATACCTTGTCTAGAACCTAGAAGCTTTCTGCAGTTCTGGCATTGAGTGCATTATCAATATCCAGAGAGCGTTCTGAAGTCTTTCCTTAAGCTCATTCTCAATGATGCTAGGTAACGATTGTGAATTTTCAATGCTTCATTTCTTTATACTTGTTTGGTTTCTATTAAATCTTTAATCGATATTCTTAGACTCAGACGCGGAGCTGATGTTGAGAACACCTCGCAGATCCTATGGGAAGAGGTCCTTGCTATCAATTGTACACAAATTCATTTTATAAGCTCGTTCTAAAGCCAAAGTTGACAAAGAAGAGTGTTCGTTACTCAGCTATCAGCTATAACATCAAAATAGAATCGCTCAAATTATTATAAAAACTATTTCTTGATTGGGTCACGCCGTGCATCAATTAACAATATAAATAATAAGTTGATAATAAATTCATACTTACAAATGCTCACTTTGTATATTATTAAACATGCTTGACTTGTGTGGGTGAGCTCCATTTTTCTTGTTATTGAAGTTGAGACCAATATGCTCCAAATTGCTATGTTAATCAAATTGCTCACAATGTGGTTATTGCACCTAGATAATGACGCTATGCTAGTTGAACTTAAGATACTTGTTTTATGCAAGTTCTTCATTTTGTTGTTATTGCCAAAGTAGTTAGGTATTCTATAGTGTTTGTTGTTTTGCAGATATTCATTTTAAATACATAATTATCAAGCACTTAGAGTTACTGTTAGGAACTTCAAAGAACTCCATTTTAAATCCAAGATTATAAGTGTAACTTAAAAGAATCCAATTTTTTTAGAAGTATTAAGACAAATTATCCTCTCTACTAAATTTTTAAATTGCAGCTTCATGATTTTTTATTTTCTTATAATAATGGTTCAAGTTTGTTGTTTGTTTGTTTTTACTTTCGGAGATTATTAGATAGTTGATCATTTTTAGGTCTGCTGCTGCCTGCGCTGGCGTGAGGAAAGGTTTAGGTTTTGTTTGTATAGGTTTATTTGTCTCAAGCTATATAGATATTGGGATGTTTTCTCAAGCTTTACTGGTTGTTGATTACTATCCCACTGATTCTACATTAAAACTATATATATTTATTAATTATGTAGATAGGTTTTAAAGATTTTAAACTTATCTAAGCGAATCAACAAAATTTATCCAACGAATAATCATTTTACTTCATTTTACTTTTTACTTGTTGCTATGCTAGTTTATGCGTTTCAATATGCTTTCATAAGCTTATTTATGGAGTTTGATCATCCATATATATTACATTAATCCAACGCTCTCCAAATCCCTGAACTGACAGAGACTCATTTATATATATATGAACATCAATTTAATGAGTAGATATACTGAAAAGGTCAAACATTGGAAAAAGGGCTCACGCGAAGGAAAAATTTCTCCAGAATCACAAACTAGCATATTCATTTAAATATCAATCTAATGAACTGTACACAGATCTACGAAGTGGAACAATTACGAAGAACTTCCAAGACATTTATTCACCGCCTACCCAGCTTTTCATTTAATCTGGTATCCTTTCTCGGCCATCAATGCCCAACGCCTTTCAAAGTTACATATTGTCATGAGCTCGCAGTGCCAAGGGTTCAATACTGCCCTCCTGGAAATTAATGAAGAACCTCTCGGTTAGCGAGGTCGCAGGGTCGGCCCGGTTTCTGGGTTTCCTGCGACTTATGTTTGTGTTCATCATGCAGTGGAAGTCGTGTTTTCTGTCAGATTGGCCATGGGTATACCTGGGCAGTCTCAAGGCATGTACTGTATATTAGCTACTTCATAGTTTTTGTATTCAATCTTTAATCGATATTCTTTGACTCAGACTCAGAGCTGATGTTGAGAACACCTCGCAGATCCTATGGGAAGAGGTCCTTGCTATAAATTGTACACAAACATATATATATATATATATATATACACACCTAATATTATTAATTATTAAGCTGACTTGTATATATATAGATATATAAGCCGACTTTTTTATGTGACACTTGTCATCTCCACGTTGAGTACGGAATCACACTTCTACCTCATACCGGGCTGTAGAATGCGCCTCTCGACGCAATTAAATTACATATTTAAGATAAATTTAGTTTTTGATATACAAAATCCAAAGCAAAAACACAGAGATCCATTCCACAACCCACATACACTCGTCATTTTCTTTTTCAGAATGTTTTAATGAGATTAAAACCCTACGGTGTTAAATTTGGTTCATCGTAGGGACAAATTGCTGCCATTTGTGGATTGGGTGGTCCAATAATGCACTCTGTTAAATCTTTCAAAATATAATAAGTGACTCGCTGAAAATAAATGGCATGTCTACATTGATGAAAATAAATGTCAAACAACATGCTCTAATACACAGCAGTTTGAAAAAAAACTACAATAAGTTATATTATATTTATTGAAATATAATAGACATGGACTTGGTTTGGAAGATGGAATTATCTTATCATAATTTAAAAACCACATCCACAACTTTATAAAGCTTAAAATAAAAGTTTTAAATAGTTTAAATCAATCATCATTTAAGACTTAAATACATACAAGAAGACAATCTATTATTCTAGATTTGTTTATTCACTTCATTTATTGAGATATTGAATTTAACTTCTTTAATACTTGTTATAGTTGTAAGACGTTAAATAGAGAGGTTTTTTTAATATATATTATTTTACACATACCAAGAAAATAATTTATATTAATAGGTTAAATGGTTATATTTATAAACAAAATACTTGGTTTAAGATGAACACAACATCTCATTGAAACTTAATAACAATAACTACTTGGGAGAATATAGATTTAAAAACATAATTAATTGTTGAGAGTACAATAGACGCAAGACTATTGACACATCATATCACCAAAAAAATTTAATGATCACATCTACTTGAAAACTGTAGAACACAAAGTCTTAAAAAAGTATTAAAGAGAACCAATTGCTACACTCTTGTGCTCTCATTTCATCCACTAGGATACATACTATTACAACATGATTACACATATAATTATGATCTAATTTTCTTAGTGCCCTACCATAAGTAGTATCTATCGTGATTTGTATCTTATCAAGTCATCATTTTCATTTGGTCAATACACAAAAATACTCCATAAGAAACTCTAGACACCCTTGAGGGATTTTGTTGCAAGAATTTAGGAGAGTTCTAATAATTCTTATCATGTTTAGATTATATATGATAATTGTATCCATATTAAATTCACATAATTGAAACAACATTAAACAGTTTACGTTAGATAAAATAGTCAAACTTTACATGTGTCTCATTAAAAGAAACATCATTATTAATTATGTTGTTATCTGATTAGTTATATTCATATAGATGAATTTGCTTGTTGAATTTGATTCATCTTAGAGATGTCGTAACAAAAATAAAGTGTTTCCATGTGTAGCTTTGTGTGGTCCAATAATATATCTTTTTCTATACTCTAGGAAAAGGAGGTACTGGATATATGAGAATAGGGGATAATGGACATACAACCCATGCAAACATAAAAGTCTCATACTTTGAAGATATGTCATCATTAATCTGACTCTTAGACTTTTAACATTTTTATTATAGAATAATAATAATAATAATAATAATAAAAGCTATTATTATATGGTCAAAATATGATATCTTTTTAATAGAATAGCCTTCTTTAACCAGTGCACAAAATAGGGATGTTAGGTTTCATTTTATTTCCTTTTTGAATTTGATATATGTTATAATTAAGTAACTAATGGCTAATAAATAACTTCATATCATCAATGTGTTCTACTTCTCTTTCTACATATTCATATCATTTCCTTAGATGGAAAATGTCTTGCTTTACTTCTTGTTTAGGAAATACGTTAAATAATGTGAAATCTATATGTACAACGTCATTGCCACAATCATTAGTGTTTGTATATTGAGGAACTTCAAGAACCATGAGAAGTATTTTTGCAATAATTATGACACTATCCCACCTTCCATATTCTTTATGATCATTTATGAGGAATTCTTGTATCAATGGTTTAAGCAAGTTCCAATCAATTTCCTTTAGTGATTCCAGAGAAACATACATGATGTTCTTGCTTTGGAATTTAGATTCTCTCCATAATGACAGAGAACCAAAATATTCCAATAACACCATTGTATAATTGGAATGAAAACTTGGTGCTTGGAGAAAATACATGTGTTTTTCTATTTCAATATATTGAAGGGCATGGCCTCTTCTAAGTACACTGAAAAGAAAAAACAATCCAAGTACATTATTTTTGCTTGTACTTGGAAAGTTTCTTACATGTATTTTCCATGTCTCTGATAATGATGTTTATATTGCAATAGTTGTGTAGCTCCATAATTGCATTTTGACATAACAGTTGCATTGATTTCTTCTAGGGTCCTTGCATAAGAGACCACCCATTAGAAGTTTCTTCCTATTTATCAAGTATTATAATAAAAAATACAAGATATAATTCCTTGCATCTAAGAGCATTAATTTCCTTTGACCCATTTACACTACAACGAATTGAGCATTTCACTACAATTTTTTAATCTTTGCACACAAATCTATCTATTTAATAATTATACACTAAACTCTCTCCATGAGAAAACACAAAACAAAGAAAAATGCATAGATGCAATTATTCTTAGATTCAAAATCATCAACCCAACCATAGACATTTTCTCTCCTTTAGTTCATCAAAGGTAACACTAGCCCCTTATTTTTATCTATGGTTCCCTTATAGATGAGAGTTTGAAAAATCATATTCCTAGGGTTCAAGGAATCTTATTACGGTGTGAACTTAACTTCTTAAGCAGTAAACTTGCATGTAGTAACATAAAAGAAAGGAATGGAATCGAAACCTTCATTATTGAGGATAGGGACTAGCGTAGGTGTGGTCGAGGAATTTGGGTTAGATGGAGGCGTTATTTTGGAATATATAATATGTATATATGCTATCTCCTTGACCAACTCACTAATAATATGAGTTTTTTGTTGGATAACTTGAATCAACTACTATAAAAATTGTTTGTTATTTCCAAAAAATTAAATAACGCCCATTTCATTAAATCTAGATACATTGCCCAGAATATAGACTAAAAAAGTCCAAAACCACACTTTCTAAATCCCCCAAAAAACCTTTCTAAAGCATAAAAACCAAGGGCAAGAAGTGCAAAAAATTGAAAATTGCATTAGGATTATGAGACTAAGGTTTTTGATTCAAAAATTTGTTAAGATTCCATATTCTTAGCTATATATCAATAGTATTCAATTCAATTTCACAACAATATCATATGCATGATCACTGAAAGAAACACAATCATAAGATAGACATAGACTTGTCCTGGGAAACCCTCAAGGGAAAGAAAACTCATCAAAACTTCCTCTATATAGATGTATCAAAAGTACAAAGATAAAACCCCAACCAAGTGCTCTTCCTTGTTGCATCTCTCTCTCTCTCTCTCTCTCTCTCTCTCTCTCTCTCTCTCTCTCTCTCTCTCTCTCTCTTATGAACTATACACAAGTGATTGTGTGTGTTCAAATGAGGAACACAACTCCTCAATTTATACTCTTTCTTACACTTGAATTTTTCCCTAACAAGTCGGCCCCAACAAACTTACTAGGCCAACTTCACCTAGGAAGTCACAAAATAATATTATATTATATTCAAAAGGGTTCTATTGACTCAACTTATAGCGGAGGTTTTACCTCATGACTTTATGATGACCAAATAAAATAGTAACATCCCCACGAAGGAATAAAACATCTCCCATAGGTTACATCAGTAAGAGAGATTTAGAATATCCTTTGAATGTTACAATATTTCAACACTCCCCCTTAACGAGAAGAGTATTCTACTGACAACAACATCATAGCCTGTAGGAGCAAGGAGAGAGAACATTTGCAACAACATCAAGGCGATACATCTATAAGTCATTGGAATTTTCAACAATCATTAGCAACAAGAATAGTTACTGAACATATTCAACACTAAAACATCATCTTCAACAACATTGAGTCTTGAACTTTGATATTCATCTTCTGTAGGACTCGATTACTCGATCATATCTAACATTTGATCACTTGATCACTCGATCCTCTGTAGTCCTCGTGTTGGAGTAGGGTCCCGCAGCTATAGAAGAAGCTACTATTTTGACGGATAGATAGTTTTGGAGGAGATATAAGAGGTAGAGCTACGACACTGTAGCAGGTTCCTAGCTATAGATCAGAGCCGGAAACCATGACGTAGAAGACAGAGAAGTCAAGGAAGACGACGGTACCTGAGCGGCTGAGAAGAGAGAGCTCACCCACTGCATTGAAGGCAGTGGCGGAATACAGGAGGGATCAGCTACCCTCATAAAGGAAAAGGAGAAACGAGGTCGAGGCATTGAAGACGAAGGACAGAAAAAGGGAAGCAATGGCGGTACCCATGGTCAGCGCTGGGAAGCATGGAAGACTGCAGGAAGCTGTGGTGAAGGGAAGAGGTGCATAGTACCCATGATCAGCGCTGGGAAGCATGGAATACTGCAGAGAGTTGTGGTGTGACGGATAGAGGCTACCTCAAAGTACAGATACGCCAACTGTCACTAGTTAGGGTTTGGGTTACTGTTGGGACAGGCCCACAGTGTTGTAATGGCGAGACCTTCGGGCCGCCTATAAAGGGATATATTTTGTATAGCAAAAGGGTTGGTTCATTCAGTTGTTAGTTTTTTTGTAGATTATTAGACAGTTCTAGAAGCCGAGCTCTGGTTCTATTGGTAGCTATAGTATCTTACTGTAACCAGTAGCTGGCTCATTGAGCATGCATGTAACAATCCGTAGGGATCGACAGAGAGGGAAGAGTATATTGTAAGAGGTGCAATATAGAGGTAGAAAAGAGATCTAAGAGAGAATATCTTAAGCTGCATATGCGGTGCAGCATAACTGTGTTACCTTCCCCTGAGCTATAATAGAAACACAGTTCTGTGGACGTAACTTCCATCCTGGAGGTCAACCACATTAAAATCGTGCGTTATGTGATTGCTTTGTGTGTTGCGTTTATTTGTTGCATCTATCAGTTATTATATGAGCCTTACTTACAGTTTAATGTATGTATGTGTTGTTCAGTTCGCAGTAATATAAAAGGATAGACATAAGTTGAAATCGGTGGCATGTTGTGTATGGGTTCATTTATGCTTTGCTTGAAACAGTCACTAGTCGCAGTGTTAAAAAGCCTGTTATGTTGAGTCTTGCAAGTCGGCACGAACAACACTAAGTGCGTTGAGTCGCGGGAGTAGGGTATCGCAGGGAGGCGATACCGCACCGACAGAGGAGATGCGGTGCGTGATACTGTAGGTTAAGGACTTAGCGTTGGGAGGAAGTTACGTTTCACCTCGTGCGCGGTGATGCGGTAAGGCTGGAGTCATCGCGAGTCATTGGAAGTTGCACGACGTAGAAAGGGACCGCGCGACGGATAGAGAGAGATCTCGCAGCTAGAAGAGTCGTGGGTCACAAGTAGGATGCCACAGAACCTGGTCCAAGACGCTTGAGTCCTTGGCCAACCCATTAGAATCACTTTGGGTGAGACTTCAAGCCACTTCGCAGTCTGTCGCCGAAAGGGTCAGTGAGCTAGGGGTGTTGTTGGTTAAATACAGTAAACCCGGGTCTGCCCACCATAGCCAACAAATGGTTCCGTTGCGGGTTTTGAACAAACTAAGATGATGTTATGGTGGCGTCCTATGAGAGATGAACTCAAGGAGTGGGTTTGGTCTAACCAGAAAGAGTTTTTTGAATGAGAGAACAAGAGTCCTAAACTGAGTACAGAGGCCTGTTTATAGAAACATATCATTACAGGCCTGCATGCAATATTTTTTGAGACCTTTGGGAACGAGCTTTATGAATGGTTATCAAAGTTAACTGATACAAGCATATTCAAAAAGAAAAGAGAAATTGTCTGGACATCGGAGCTGATTCAGACCGTGAAGAACCTTGATAATCCTATCACGAGGGCAATAGACTTCTAGCTTGCGAGCGTGCTAGAAGGCTTCATCACAGAGTTTGCAGTCGACCAGAAAAAAAGCTTCAGCGAGGCTGAGCGCTATTTCTTCAAAGGATATCGTGGTAAGTACCTAAGATCTTTAAACTTGTCCATTAAGATGCTATTACATGAAAAAGGAACAATGGATCTAGTTTCAGATGAATAAGTAGAAATAGTAATGTCACAAGAGTTTGAAAGTGATTTTGATGACATTGGATGAACACGTAGTGGAAAGAAGTATAAAGTATATTTCAGATCTCCAATATTTGAAGACAGTTCAGATAGTACTAGACAACAAAGTCATAGTACCATGAAAGGAACAGAGGGGGGTATCCCTTACCACCCTTACACCCCACAGAAACAGACTAGGACTCAGAACAATCCCGTAGGAACTCCATCCAGTAGCTCATAGACAGTACCTACCACCGCTACATCACCTCCACCTACACCACCGAGTGGTAGTAGCATAGTAAATCAACATCCACCACGTAGAAATAGAATGGCGGATGATATGAAGCTACCTATATTTAAGGGAACAGGGGCAGAAGACCCAGAGCAGCATTGGTTTCTATGTGAAGCCATGTGGACCATTAAAGCAATCAACAACGTTAACCTTAAACTTGTACAGTTGGTCACCACACTAAGAGATCGAGCCTTAACATGGTATATCAAGTATACCACAGTACCCAGGACACTTGTCCAGGTCAAGACCACCATGATTAAAGAGTTTAAGAAACCTAAGTTTGAGTCACAGTGCATTACAGAACTCAAAGACATCAAGTAGTTACCTACAGAGTCGGTGTGGGACTTTGATCAGAAATTAAAATCCCTTATCGACCAAGTCAGTTTTGAGTTTGCGCTGGAGCAGCATAAGGAATGGTTTATTGTAGTGCTGCTCCCTCACATTAGAATGTCGTTAATGCAGCAAAAACTCTAGATGCAGGATGACGCGTTGGAGATGGCGATAAAACTAGAGGCTTCACCTCTAGCTGAGAGCAGTACAGGCATGGCAACTTTACAAAACTAGTTGGCTAATCTCACATTACAGTTGCATGAACTTAAGAAAGGGAAAGAGGTTGCGCAAGACATATGGTGCGTAAAATGTAAAGCACAAGGCCATAGTAAAGATAATTGTCCAGTCTTTGTAGAATATATAGCAACAGGGGCTCCAAACCCCTTACCACAGACCCATGGGCCGTGGTGTGAGATATGTAAAACACGAGGACATCTACCTCACCAGTTCCCTCTATTTCAGAAGTATGTACAAACACCTAAGAACTTATACTACGTCTTCTGCAAGTCTGTAGGCCATGATGTACACGATTTTCGAGCCTATGATCTCATGGTTAGAGCAAAGAAAGACTTGTACAGAGTCCAGTCAGAGACACAGGGTCTAGCAGCAGGACCACAGTAGGATCCGGCTTATGGTGGTCGAGGAGGAGGATTCAGAGGACAAGGCCATGGAGGAGGCTTCGCACGAGGAGAAGGCTTCGGCAAAGGAGAAGGTTTTGGTCGTGGTCGCGGACCAGTTACTTGTTACAACTACGGAGTTGTAGGACACTATGCTAGGGACTCTCAGAGCCCCACCACCACTTGTAACTACTGCAAATATTATGATCATACTATAGAGGAGTGTCCTACCTTGATAAATAAGATCAGAGAACCTAAGCCAGCAGTACACCAGAACATCCAGCTCATTGCTGCTGAGTGGGAAGAGCCAGAACCAAGAGTCAATATTGTGACTCGTAGCAGTTTTTCTACCAGTGGAACATCATAGGAAATGGAAAAGACCACAGGCTAGGAGTGGGTGCGCAGAGCTCCTAATAAAGCAACACCACTCGACCTGCAGAAGAACAAATAGACATTTCAGGAAGCTAAGGCTTTCTTTGATGACCCTACGCAATCAGGATCACATGTACCGCCGTATAGGGGCGTACCATAGCAAGAACCTTGTGGTGATAGCCTTGTACAGACATCGCATGCTACCACATCAGGAAGATGCAATGAGGACGAGATGAAAGGAAGTGTACATTCCTTCCTGCGGAGTTATCTAAAACTTGTAAGAAATGAGCAAGCTATCACAGAACTTCAGTGCATCATAGATCAGTGTTAGCCATATTCTTCCGTAAGAAGTACACAGCATGCTATTCATAATATTATGGGACATACAAGAACAGGAAGAGAGATGCGACTCACAGCGCTGGTTGGAGAATTTGAAATGGACGAGGTGATCCTAGATCTAGGATCAGACGTGAATGTTTTGACTAAGCAGACATGGGAACAGATGGGTATCCCTAAGTTAGTCAGATCACCTATCCATTTAATATTAGCTAATCAGCAGCGTGTATCACCTCTGGGTCGGTTACCGCAGGTGCCAGTTGACATTGACGGAGTTCATAGTTTCGCGGACTTTGAAGTTACAGAAATCATTGGCGATAGTAGACCCTATCCAGCATTGCTAGGAATTGATTGGGCGATCAATAACATGGCCGTTATCGACCTAAAGAGAAGACAAATGGCCTTTGAGGACGCGCAGATCCAGGTCATCGCATCGTTGGATCCTTTTCAGGGTCCTAGATATATTGAACCTATCTGGGTAGAGGAAGAGGCACATAACATGGAGAGCCTCTATCAGATGACCACAAACCAGAGCGACTACATCAATCCAACCACAGAAGGGAATATTAGTTGGCAATGCGATAGCTCATGCACATCAGATTCAGATGTTGGTCTAGAAAACTGGCAGAACAGACTTCATGAAGTCTCGGCATGCAAATGCACGTACTTGACTAAGTCACTGCGATGGATTGGCGCAGAGATCAATGAGATTCCATTCTTTCATGGTCTAACAGATATCCAGGACTTTCTCGAGCAGTTTGAACAACAAATTCCTCACGAGCAGAGGATCGCAGCTATGGACCTTACAGTACGAGCCACACCTGCGAGATGGTGGTATGCACATAAAGAGAACATCGCATCATGGGATGATATTAAGAGATTCAAGGCGATCAGATTTTCTGTGGACAGAGAGTATGTCCAGCAGAAATACACAGGAGAGAGTGACCCCATATCACACATTCAGACATGTGAATAGAATTGGTCGGACATTCCCAAGGATGAATGGGTTCACCGATTCATTCATACTTTGGATACAGTTCCAAGGAACTGGTATACAGAGACTGAACTGCGCAAGGGAACAACAACATGGCCACTTATGATAGACAACTTCCTACTCACCTTTGCTTTTGAATATGAGTATCCAAATGTTGATCAAGACCTACAAGTAATAAAGAGTAAGATATTTGAGGATTGTACCATATCAGTGTCAGCTCAACCTGAGTGGGCTATCCAGGTAAAAGAGGTGTTAGAGTGTTATAATTTCGCATCTAAACCAGAGGAGGAGGATGAGGATCCTCGCGACACCAAAATTCCGGAGTCAGAAGGTACTCGCGATGTTGAGGGACCAAAGTTAGAAATTCCAGCAATCACAGAGCCCATCAAGATTAAAAAGATCAATATTGGCACAGACACAGAACCTAAGTTTGCCTCTATTGGAGACTATTGGAAAGATGAAACAGTCGGAAATATTGTAGACTTACTACATGACTATCAGCACCTATTTCCCACCAAGTTCACAGAGATGAAGGGAATAGTCGAAGACCTGGGAGTCATGAGGATACTGTTGAAGGAGGATGCTAGACCAGTCAAGCAGCGCCCATATAGATTAAATCCGCGGTATAAAGAAAAAGTAAAGGATGAGATCGATAATATGCTAGTAGCAGCATCATTGAGCCTGTAGAGGAAAGCGAATGGGTTAGCCCCATGGTCGTACAAGAGAAGAAAACCAAAGGAGACATCAGGATCTGTGTTGATTTGCGCAAGCTCAACGATGCATCGCTTCACAATCCATTTCCGACAACGTTAACTGATGAGGTATTAAACAACGTGGGAGGACAGGAGGTATAATCCTTCACTGATGGCTTTTCAGGCTACCATCAGATCAAAATACATCCAGAAGATCGATCCAAGACCACCTTTGCAACAGAATGGGGCTCGTTCCAGTATACGGTAATTCCCTTTGGTCTTAAGAATGCACCAGCTATATTTTCTAGAGTAGTAGTTGCTGTATTTAAAGAATACATCCATAAATTACTAGAAGTATATTTTGATGATTGGACTGTATTTGGACTAATTGACAAGCACATAGGAGATCTAAGACTGATGTTAGAGAAATGTAGGCAGTACTAGATTTCTCTAAACTTGAAGAAATGTATATTTTGTGCACCATTTGGTATTTTGTTGGGTCACATTGTTTGCAGACAAGGCTTGATGGTAGATCCCGCAAAGATTGCCATCATTGTAAATCTTCCAGCACCCAACTCAGTCAAGCAACTAAGGACAGTACTTGGTCATACCGGGTATTATAGAAAGTTCATCAAGGGCTACGCAAAGATTATAGCACCAATGGAGAAATTGCTAAAGAAGGATGTAAAATTCCTATGGAACGAGGAATGTTAGCAGAGTCTAGACACACTTAAAGAAAAGATGGTTACAGCGCCTATCCTAGTATTTCCATACTGGACTAAGCCATTTCATGTACATGTGGATGCATCTGGCATCACACTAGGGGTTGTCTTAACGCAACCAAGAGAAGGGGATATTGATCATCCTATCGCATAATCCAGTAGAAAGCTATCGACAGCAGAAAAGAACTACACCACAACAGAAAGAGAAGGCTTAGCTATGATGTATGCGCTGCAGAAGTTCAGGCACTACCTATTGGGTGCCTCGTTCAATATGTTTACTAACCATTCCGCATTGAAGTATCTGGTCAATAAGCCAGTGTTAGGGGGAGAATCTGCAAATGGTTACTCCTCTTTCAGGAGTATGATTTTGAAATCATTGTTAAACCAGCAAGATTGAACGCTAGACCTGATCATCTGTCGTGGATAGACTCAGGAGAAGAGCCAAGTAACCTAGAGGACAATCTTCCAGATTCGCAGTTTCTTTCTATCTAGATCGCGGATGACTACTATGTTGATATTATTCACTTTCTCACTACATGATTAGCGCCTGATGAGTTTACTAAGAAGCAAAAGAAGCAGTTGGTTTTTAAAGCAGCATACTTCACCCCGATTGTAGGACACCTATACAAGTTAGGACCAGATGAATTTTTGCGCAGATGTGTGATGCCGCATGAAAAAGATGCTATTATCAGAGAGGCACATTCAGGAACCGCAGGAGGTCATTTCGCAGAAAAGCCGACTGCGCAGAAAATCCTAGATGTAGGATTATGGTGGCCTATGTTGCATAAGGACACCAAGGACTTTTGCAGATGCTGTGATATCTGTCAAAGGGTAGGAAAACCCTCGCAACGTGATGAAATGCTGCTGCGACCACAGGTTATGCTGCACGCATTTGACAAGTGGGCTATAGACTTTGTGGGTCCTATCAACCCACCAAGAAAGTGCACTGGTGCGAGATATATTATCACTGGAACATAGTACCTCACCAGATGGGCAGAGGCCAAAGCAGTAAGAAATTGTGATGTTGCTACAGCCACAAAGTTCCTTTTTGAGAACATCATCAGTAGATTTGGTTGCCCCGTAATTTTGATGAGCGATCAAGGCACACATTTCTTGAACCGCACCATTGAGGCCTTAAAAAAAGAATTCCAGATTCAGCACCATAAGAGCACTCCCTACCACCCACAGGCTAACGGTACGGTGGAGGCCTTTAATAAGATTTTAGAAAATGCTCTTACTAAGATCTGCAATAGCCAAAGG
The DNA here is from genome assembly GCA_001517045.1 of Pseudotsuga menziesii. Taxonomy (NCBI): domain Eukaryota; kingdom Viridiplantae; phylum Streptophyta; class Pinopsida; order Pinales; family Pinaceae; genus Pseudotsuga; species Pseudotsuga menziesii. Next base: position 538,960 of record LPNX011190346.1, on the reverse strand, counting down.
AATGATTGGGACCTCAGAGTTAACGCTGTATTATGGGTGTATAGGACCACATGCAAGAAAATTACAGGACACACACCTTTTAGCTTGGTGTATGGACAGGAGGCAATTATGCCTATGGAGTATATTCTTCCCAATTTAAGAATCGCTCAGATCACCTGGATGACTGATACAGACACAGTGGAGGAAAGGCTAGCACAACTGCTTGTCTTAGAGGAAGACAGATTCATCGTCGGATTCCATCAGAAAGTGCAGAAGGCACGAGAAAAATCTTGGCATGATAGACACATTAAGAGTAAGACTTTCCAGATTGGAGACCTAGTACTCCTCTATGACAGTAAATTCATTAAGTTTCCAGGGAAGTTCAAGACGCATTGGCTGGGGCCATATCAGATGCAGCAGGTTACAGAGGGAGGTGCCGTCCAGCTCAGCCAGCTGAATGGGGAGCTTCTTCCCACATGGATTAATGGTAGTAGGCTTAAGCTCTATAGTGATAGCCACCCCACCTCTCAGCCCTAGCGTAGCCAGCTTATGGCGGTGCAGATGTCTAGTGTAGTTGAAAGGAGGCATCGCACTGGGAACTAGTCTACACTGGAAGGTATTATAAGTATGAGGAATCGCATAAGGTCAGTTCATTTTGTGCAAGTCATCAGTATATTGCAGGGGAAAAAAAAACGCTTGTTCGTTTGCGCAGGTGATGCGGTGTTGCAGCGCAGCAATGCGATGTTTCTTCATGCCACGTACCCAGTTTTTGCAACCGACAGAGGGCCAGTCAAGTCGCCTTCTGATAGGCAGTTAATGAAGAGATGACCGGTATACCTTACCGTAGATTTGGTAGCAGCATAAATAAGTTTCCAGATTTGGAAAATCTTCGACGAGACCGGCGCCTGTACACACACGTTTCGAGGGAAATGTGATCGGATTTCAGCATTTATTGAGGATCGGATGATGGGTGTGGTCTCGTCCATGCAATTATTATGACCGACGGGTTCATTCAAGATGACCGTTGCGTCCGGGATTGTTTCCTTCGGCATAAAAGAAGAAATTGTTCATTCGAGAGGGTTACACTTGCAAAAACCCGAGAGCTATAGAGTAAGTTGTTAAGAGTTCCCTGTGCATAGTTCACCCCATTACAGAGTACTGTGATTCCCAGAGTTTGAAGCCATTGCACGCTCAGGATATTCCACCAAGTGGGTTATGTCCGAGGATGAACCTTTAGAAGACATGTTGAGATGCTTCGACCCTGGTGGCCATAGGTCCGCTATGACGACGCCGCCCAGGGTTGTGAAATTAGGTACATCACAGGTCAGACAGCCGCTAAGGATGAAGATTCAAGCACAGGATGTAGAAGATGTCATCAAAGTCTCTGCTAAGGAGAAGAATAAAGACGAACTGATCACTGAAGATAAGAAAGCAGAGTAGAATAATGATAAGAAGAAATCTCCCGCCAGGAAGAAAGTAAAAATGAGAAAAAGAAAGCAACGGGAGAAGGAAGCTGACCTATCTGATCAACTAAGAGAAGAACAAGAAATTTCTGAGGCAAAGAGACAAAAATATGGCGATCAGAGGCAGCATGAATACCTGGAGTGACTTGCTAAGAAGGAAAGTGAAAGAGGGCAGCAAACCCAGCAAATGGTAGAATTCCAGCATGCAGAAAAAGGCTTGTTCTCGGAATGGAATTCATGGTTTGTATCTCTTTCATATAGAGGGCTCTAGGCCAAATGGCATGTTTTGCGAAGCCTGGAAGATACAGATTTATATCTTCCTTATAGCACGAGCTCTAACCCAGATAGAGAGGAGTTCTCGTGATACCAGGGATTTGAATCCTTATGGTAGGCACAGCGACAGCAGGTCTTGCAGTGGCAAGACTGCGAGCATAACAATAAGGAAAGCTAACGGAGAACTATGAACTAAGTTAACAAAAGACGCCAGTATTAGTCAAGCTTTGCTTGAGTCGACATGAGAGCGTGTTGAAGTGATGCAAAAGGAAGTCGCAGGACTTCGCGACAAGCTGTAACGGACTTCGCAGGAAGCCAAGGAGAAGCTACAGCAGGAGAANCTGGTAGTGGCTGGGGGGCGAGCCACAAGTAAGTGTCAGGGGCCTGTTGGAGTAGGGTCCCGCAGCTACATAAGTAGCTGCTATTTTGACGGATAGACATTTTTTGCGTAGATATAAGAGGTAGAGCTACGACACTATAGCAAGTTCCTAGCTACAGATCAAAGCTGGAAACCATGACGTAGAAGACAGAGAAGTCAAGGAAGACGATGGTACCTGAGCAGCCGAGAAGAGAGAGCTCACCCGCTGCATTGAAGGCAGCGGCAAAAGATAGGAGGGCTCAGCTACCCTCATAAAGAAAAAGGAGCAACAAAGCCGAGGCATTGAAGATGAAGGACAGAAAAAGGGCAGTAGCGCCAATACCCATGCTCAGTGTTGGGAAGCATGGAAGACTGCAGGAAGCTATGGTGAAGGGAATCGGTGCATAGTACCCATGATCAGCGCCGGGAAGCATGGAAGACTGCAGAGAGCTGTGGTGTGATGGATAGTGGCTACCTCAAAGTACAGATGCGTCGACTATCACTAGTTAGGTTTTGGGTTACTGTTGGGACAGGCCCACAGTGTTGTAATGGTGAGACCTTCAGGCTGCCTATAAAGGGATATATTTTGTACTGTGAAAGGGTTGGTTTGTTTAGTTGTTAGTTATTTTGTATATTATTAGACAGTTGTAAAATCCAAGCTCTGGTTCTGTTGTTAGCTGTAGTATCTTACTGTAACCAGTAGCTGGCTCATTGAGCATGCATGTAACAATCTGCAGGGATCAATAGAAAGGGAAGAGTATATTGTAAGAGGTGCAATATAGAGGTAGAAAGGAGATCTAAGAGAGAATATCTTAAGCTGCATATGCGGTGCAGCAGAACTGTGTTACCTTCCCCTAAGCTATAATAGAAACACAGTTATGTGGACGTAACTTCCATCCTGGAGGTGAACCACGTTAAAATCATGCGTTATGTGATTGCTTTGTGTGTTGTGTTTATTTGTTGCATCTATCAGTTATTATATGAGCCTTGCTTACAGTTTAATGTATGTATGCATTGTTCAGTTCACAGTAATATAGAAGGATAGACATAAGTTGAAATCGTTGGCATGTTGTCTACGGGTTCATTTATGCTTTGCTTGAAACAGTCACTAGTCACCGTGTTAAACAACCTGTTATGTTGAGTCTTGCAAGTCGACACGAAAAACACTAAGTGTGTTGAGCTGCAGGAGTAGGGTATCGCAGGGAGGCGATACCGCACTAGCAGAGGAGTTGCGGTGCGGGATACCGTAGGTTAAGGACTTAGTGTTGGGAGGAAGTTATGTGTCACCTGGTGCGCAGTGATGCAGTAAGGCTCGAGTCATAGCGAGTCAGTGGAAGTTGCGCGACGTAGAAAGGGACCGTGTGACGGAAAGAGAGAGATCTTGCGGCTAGAAGAGCCGTGAGTCACAAGTAGGATGCCACAGAACCTGGTCCAAGACGCTTAATTCCTTGGCCAACTCATTAGAATCACTTTAGGTGAGACTTCAGGCCGCTTCACGGTCTGTCGCCAAAAGGGCCAGTGAGCTAGGGGTGTTGTTGGTTAAATACAGTAAACCCGGGTCTTCCCACCATAGCCAAGACCTCGATCACTTGATCCTTTGCAACACTCGATTACTGGATGCTGCAATCGATCACTCAATCATTTGGAGCACTCGATCGCTATATACACATCATCATTTACATCCATACTTGATCTTTCATTCAACAATATCATCATCAGCAACAACATAACCTGCACCAAACAATATCTAATTAAGGGATGATAAATCCCTATCACTTTAGGACATAGTTCCAAGGACGATGTAATCCTACCACTTTCTCAGAGACAAAGTATAGGGATTCAATTATGGGATGATGAGTCCCTATCACCTTAGGACATAAGTCCAATGATGATGCAATCCTACCACTTTCTCGGAGACAAAATTCTACCTACAAATTCAATTATGGGACGATCGGTACCTATCACTTTTAGACATAAGTCCAAGGACGATGCAATCCTACCACTTTCTCGGAGACAAAAGTATATAGATCTAATTACAAGATGATTGGTCCCTATCACTTTAGGACATAAGTCCAAGGACGATGCAATCCTACCATTTTCTTGGAGACAAAATTCTATGGATTCAATTACAGGATGATCAGTCCTTATCATTTTAGTACATAAGTCTAAGGACAATGAATTCCTACCACTTTCTCACAGAAAAAAGTCTATGGATTCCATTACAAGATGATCGGTCCCTATCACTTTAGGACGTAAGTCCAAGTATGATGCAATCGTCTCACAGCATGGAGACAAAGATCTGCAGATCATTTAGGACTAATGTCCAGGGATGATACAATCCCATTGCAACGTCATCAACGTACTCCCCCATTTCGAGGAGTGTCCACATCATCAACCCACTCCCCTTGTTCGAGGAGGGTCCATATCATCAACCTGATCCCCCTTTCTAAGGAGGTTCCATATAATCATTGTTCCTCCTTATGAGGAACGTATGTAACATCATCATTATTGTTCCTCCCTATGAGGAAAGTCTTCAATATCATCATCACTTTTCATCCCTACGAGGAAAGTCTTCAACATCATCGTAACTATTCCTCCCTATGAGGAAAGTCTTTAGCATCATAATCATTGTTCCTCCCTACAAGGAAATTCTTCAGTATCATCATTACTGTTTCTCCCTATGAGGAAATTCTTCATCATCATCATCATTATTCCTCCCTACAAGGAAAATATTTAGGATCATCATCATTGTTCCTCCCCACGAGGAAAGTCTTCAGGATCATCAGCACTATTCCTCCCTATGATGAAAGTCTTTAGCATCATCATAATTGTTCCTCCCTATCAGGAAATTATTTTCATACTACATCGGGCTTGTCACGAAAGTATTCAAAATTTACTCGAGACAAAGAACTAGTCAACACATACACAACTTGCTCATTAGTACTCACAGACTAGAGATTTATAGTTTCCTTCTATAGCATGTCCCTTATATAAAAATACCATATTTCTATGTTTTTTTTCTTATCATGGAACATTGGTTTCTTCTTCATCTTTAGACAACTTTGCTTGTCACATAGAATCAATGCGGTATCCAGATCCATATGAAATAGACCCAACATCAACTTTTGAAGCCATATGGCTTCACAAATAGAAGAACAAGCTGCTATATACTATGCTTTAGCTGTGCTGAGAGCAACACTAGGCTGCTTCCTGCTAAACCATGAGATCATGGTGAATCCTAGACAATAACATCCACCTAAGGTGCTCTTCCTGTCTGAGGTACTTCCATCCCAATCTGCATCTGTACAACCATATAGTCTGTAGTGATGATCTCCATCATAGTATAGTCCAAACTCTATCGTAGCTTTCAGGTACCTTATCACATGATTTTCAACTATAATGTGAACACATATAGGTTTAACTAGATATTGACTCAAGTTGTTCATAGAAAATAATATATTTGGCCTGGTATTTGTCACATACATCAATGACCCAATAATCTGTCTCTACTGAGTTACATCCAGTAACTCTGATGATTCATGAGACACCAACTTCAAGTTGGTCTTCATGGGTGTGGTCATGGCTTTACAATCCAACATATCAAATATTTTTAAGATTTCCACATCATACTTTCCCTGGTTGAGAAAGATTTCTTCTATCCTCTTCCATACTTCCAGGCCTAGAAAATAGTCCATCAATCCAAGATCCTGTTGCAGCTGCAACTGTTTTCCCAAATTTTTGAAATTTTGGACCCTCCTTTTTATTTTATGTTTCCTGGGAGTATGTGGATTCATGAACTATGTTTTGTTTTTCCCTCTGCTACAGTATGGATTGTCTTGAGGTCAACTGTTTTCATGCTTTTCGAAAAATTGTTGTGTCTACAAATGCTTTGGGCCGTGGAGTTTAAGGTTCGATCTGAAAGTGTTGTCCTTTGATTTGAATGATTTCTTTCAGCGCTATCGAAATTCGATTTTTGTTCGAATCAAAGTTTTATTTCTCTTTGTAGTTGTTGTTTTGGAGGTGAAACAAACTTTTTTCATCACTGCCCAGCCAAAAGTCTTTTAGAACTTAACATCTTAGTTTGGTTATTCGAAGGTCATTTAAACAGTGAACCGGGGCTGTAGTTCTCTATGCAGCTGTCGTTGTGGAAGCCTACTTATGAATGTTTTGATGGACATTTTGATGTTCACCGATGTGATTCATTGCATTTGTTTCTTTGGACTGTCGGTGTTTTTTATCACATCAGTCTTCTGTATCGCTGTCGTTTCAAAAGGCAGATAAAGAATGGGCAGATTGTTAGTTTTTTTTTCGCCGATTATGTGGCTTTATTGGTTTAAATTTTTACTTTGCGATGACCTTTGCTTTTTCCCTCAGAGCAGTTTTATGACTTTGATCAAAATTCGTTATCTATTTATGTTCCACAGTTGCGGCTCTAGAGCAAACTAACCATCCGCCATATAACTCTTCTTTTTGCCAATGTGTGGTTCAACCTTTTGTCTTGTGATTATATATTTTTGTTTTTTATCGGAAATTTTTTGAACATTCAATTGGGGCCATAGTTCTTTATGCGGCCGCCGTTGCGGAAGCCAACGTATAAACATTCCGATGGATTACTGCTTTTTCTTGCTGATCGATGATGCCTTTGTTCTTAGTGGGTAATGGTCCCAATTTCTGATGCATGGATGGCAACGTTTAATGTTTTATTTCACCGAATTTTATGTGTACTCGGGATCCTTAGCCTATAAAGTTCCGCCGTTGTGGCGGCTTAGGGAGCTAACTTTCCGACTTATAGTTTTCCCATAATGGGGTTTTCCCGCTATTTATTCTGTGAGCTCTCAACATTTTTCATGGGTGACGGGAGTTCTCTGTTTTTGATAAAGTTAGAGTTTTGTGATGAGAACACAAGGTAGGGTCTCACATTTTATGATGATTCTTATTGGTAGTATATTTTACATTTATCAAAGTTAGATGTTTCAAATGTAGTCTTCCTTAACGTTGTATTTCTCATTTTAACTGCAAATGGATTTAGAAGAATATTTAGATCTAGTTTGATGATTGCTATTGTAGAGAAGACGTATCTAAAGGACAAAGCAGAAGGGAGCTAGCTGAAGAAAAGAGAAATGAAGAAGCAAAAATAAAGAAAAGAAGAAGAAAGTCAGGTTTAAGCTCAACAGGATCTAGCAAAAGACCAACGGATTAATGAGCAAAATAAATAGAGGTAGATGCCCAGGCTTCATAAAGTTCGGCAGTTACCAAGCTGGTCCCTTTTTCATAAAAATGCTTTTAAATCATAAATCTGAAATGTAACGTTTGTATGAATCATGAGCATTCACAAAAGGACAAGATTGTGAGATTAAACGGTGCAGGATCCCAAAGGTCACCGAGGGGCATCCCAAGAGTTTTCTTGTAGTATAAGTATAGGAGAGTTAGAGAGAATATAGGAATTTTTCCCATTTAGATTTGTGAAGACATATTGTAAGAAGAACTATTTCCTTTTGCAATAGATAATTACAATTTGCCTGTTGGAGAAAGCTTGGTGGAATGTTCAAATGTTGTGCTATGGATTTGTTGAAGAGGAACTATTTTGTTTTCATCTTTGTGTCCATTTACTATGAGATCATTCTAACTCTTTGAACTTATGTTCTTGTATGAATGTTCTCTGGTTTATTTTATGAAAATTTCCACTATGAGTAATGAATGTTGTTCATAAGCAATTGGCTATCTGGTTGTTCAAATATATTTAAATGTTCATGTGTTTTGAAATAAGTATTAGCTATCTGTGACTTTTCATAATGCATGTACAAAATACATTACTCATTAATAAATGATAATCTTGCTCCCTAGGGATAGGTTAGGTAGTTAGTTTTAATTTCTTGTTGTGTGTGATTTAGATGCAAGAGAGTCTAAGATGAGAGTTAAGAACCTGTGCATCACATTGTGACCACTCCTTGCATTCTTAATCAATCTGCATTTTTGATAGGCACTTGTATGTCATACTTAAAAGTAAAAACACAAAAAAGATACACGGTGGACCAGGCCGCAACCAATAAAACCTTTTATTTTTGTTACTTGACCTACAGTAGTTGGACCACAATCCAGACGGATTCCCTACACCAAACAATCACGGGCTAGTTGGGAACATTGACTAGGGAGAATCCCTTACTGTTGTTTCCTATGAATTTTCAGGCCTCAACAGTTTTTGGTGCTAGAAGGAGGGCCTCCAGTGCATAGCTAGACGAGGAAACCCGTTTCCTCAAAATTACTCCACCAGTGATAGTTCTAAAAACAGTTTGTTTCCCAATTCAAATCCTGAAGAGAAGTGGAAGGAACACTTGTATTATGTTGATAATGAAGGTGTTAATGATCTGAGAAGAGATACCAAGGCTTATGTAAAGAGTATTGGAGGATTACCCATTATTCTTGATTTACCCCAAAGAGAGTACAAGAAAAAAGACCATCCCATCTTGGAAGATTCAATGTTGGTTGGAGATTTGGAAGAATTAGTAGAAGTAGCTTTATAGGGAGTTTTTCAGCCTTTGAATCAAGTAGGCCCAAACACACCTTACTATTCTCCTGTGCGGACTCCTGTTCCTTCACCTACTCACTCTCCACCAAGACTCATGGTAGGTGTAAATGCAAACTAGCCCCCTAACCCACCAAATCCACCACCGGCTTGGAAAGCCAGATCACCCCTGAACTTAACACCTTCGTTGCATGACTTACCTCAATATTTTGAAAAGATGCTGCCCAATTTTGAACCAAGTGAAAATATTTTAGTAGATGATCACTTGCAAAGATTTTACTTGGCCATAGAAGGATTAAGGGATGGAGAACACGAAGATGTAGTCTACAGACTTTTTCCACATACCTTGAAAGGGGCAGCAGCTTCATGGTATTTTGCTCTGCTTGCAAACTCAATCCCAGATTGGAATACTTTTGAAAGAATATTCAAAAATAAGTATGCAGCACATGCACTTTGAAGAAAGAAAGAAAAGAGAAAGTGCATAGTTTCACCCAGAGGTTTGCTACTTATCTTAAGAATTTTTCTGCAACTGATAAGCCTTCTGATAAAGTTCTGATTGAGTACTATACTTCAGCTCTAAGGCCTGATTTGGCCATGTTCTCCAAAATGAAAGCCAAGCCTACATTGTCGAAAACTTATGAAGAGGCTGAGAGGGTAGAAGCTGAAAAAGAGAGCATAGAAGATTATTTTGAGCCTAAGGAGGAGCAGTCACATGACCTTGAAGGGATGTTAAAGAGGATGCAAAATATTTCCAATAGAATAATAGATTTGGAAAAGGAAAGAGAAGATCAAAAAGATTATAAGCCTTACTATAAGAAAAGAGAATATAACAACCCATTCAAGACCCCTCTGCACGGTTCAACATCAATTAATTTGATAGAGGTAGAGATGGATAATTTTTGCACTTTTCACCAACAACCCCATTCTGAAAAGAATTGTCCTCAATGGTTAAATTCAATGATGATGGTGATGAATCGGCTCTTGGATTCTAAATTGACTAAGGATAGTGATGAAGACGAAAAAGGTAGTAAGACCATAGAAAAACAAGAAAATGATACCATGTTTTTATGGGATTGTGTCTCACTGTTTGATATAGAAAAAGGGACTCTGAAATCTGAGAATATACCAATGACAACAAAAGACTTGAATTTGGTGAATAAAGACAATTCAATAATCTTAAAGATTAAGAAGTTGCAAGAGAATGTCAGGAGACAACCGAAGAACAATGTTGAGGACAATGTACCTGAAATCACCATTATCAGCTAGGATTCGAAGCAAATCAACAATCCTGCTAAGCCTATGGAAGACCAAAGAGGTGTTAGCAAAGAAAATGCTAAAAGGCCTGAAGAGATACCCACCGGAAACCAGCCTATGGAGGAAGATGTCGAATCAATTGGGGAAGGGAAAGTTAGGTTTAAAATCCCACCTTTCCTGTTGACTCTGGAGATTTTAAACCATAATGTGCACAATTGTTTAGTAGACTCTGGGTCATCAATTAATGTCATGCCACTTGCAGTCTTGTTGAGGCCTGGAAATTCGCAGGAAACAAAAGCAAGGGATTCTCCCCAGTCAACGTTCCCAACTATCCCGTGACTGTTTGGTGTAGGGAATCCGTCCAGTTTGCGGTCCGGCTACCGTAGGTCAAGTAACAAAAATAAAGGTTTTACCGGTTGCGGCGTGGTCCACTGTAGGTATTTTTGTATTTTTTTGACTTAAAGTATGATATGCAAGTGCCTACCTAAATGTAGATTTGATAAAGAATGCTGAGAGTGTTCACAAAGTGATGTGCAGGTTCTTACCTCTTGTCTTAAAATTCACAAGCATCTAAATCACATACATTTTCAGAAGATAAATTACTAACTAAAATATCTCTAGAGAGCTAGATATTAATTCATGAGTAATAAAACACTATCCACGTGTTATGGCAAATCACAGATAGTTGTTCTTATGACCAAAACATATAAACATGAATAAAATCATACATGATAAGATAACTCATCAATAGTTGAAAAGTCCCATTACTCATAGTGGAAAAACATCATAGAATGTACTGGAGAACATTTAGACAAGAACACAGGTTCAGAAAGTTAGAACATCCTCACAGTTAATAAAACACAGTCGAAAATGAAACAGTTCCCATTCAACATCATTCATTTAATCACATTGAGACATTCCACATAGCACTTTCTCCAACAGGAAAAATTTGCAATTTTTGGTTGTAAAACGAAATAATTCCTCTTACAAGCGATAGTTTACAAGTTTTCTCTAGGGGAAAAATCCCCTCTCCATTCTAACTTTCAAATATTTAAACTAAAACAGTTGACCGCTTGGGTTGCCCCCAAACGTGTGACCTTTCGGTCCCTCAAACGTCTCATATCCCTATTTTTTATCTTTTCTGTGTGCACTCATGACCCGCTGAGTAACTGACAAACCTTCTAGATCTGCACCTTTATTTCTATTGGTTTTTTCTTCTACCTCGCTTTCCCTCCTTGCGATCCAATAGGTTTCAGTTCGACTTTTGCCACAACTTCCCAGCTTCCTTTTGCCACCTATCTCCCAGTTGTACCTTCGCGCCATGGTAGTATGAACAGTCTCTTGAGTCCACTTGCAATCAAACGACATCTATCATTCATTGGGACTGTATTTTCAATAAAAACAACTTCATCTATAAAATGAGTAATCATCAAGAGAGGCCACACACTGCATTCCAGTTCTAACCTTAACAGGTGTTGTCCCCACTGTCTCGTCCACACTTGGGATTGAAAAACTCACTAACGGCGGGAAGAGGAAACTCATCGGTGGCTTGGAACACAAAAACATCAGCCGGGTAGAGTTATTTTAAGCCGCATAATCAGGTCTCAATAGGCGACGGGCACCCTGAAATCATTTAAAACCTATCGGAGTCGAAAAATTTATGAACTAAAAAGTGGGTGTGAAAGCTTCCAATCGGAAATCGGAAAGACATCGACACTGGACGACAAGTGATTGGCACAGCCGCAACAACGGAAGAGAAAAGGCTTTAGACACGCGACTAGAAAACTAACACACATCGGTGGGAAGAGCACTTACATTTCGGGTGCTTAGCTGCTTTGGGAGCTACAACGACAGAAGATGAACAAAAAACAGCCTCCGGTCAATAAAATGCTAAATGCTTGAAAAAATTTAAAATTTAGCAACGACCGAACTGGTTCACCTCCGAAACAGCAGTTTTATAAAGGACAATTGGTCTGAATCATCCTTGACTAGCAAAATAAAATAGACTCCAAAATCCACGACCCACATTCGCTATGAACACAAGCAACTTCTGAAAACAGGACAAGAGTTAATCTTCAAAATAATCCGAAATTAAAGCATGACCTGAAAACAATGGATCCAAACGATTCAAAAAAACATTAAAATCATGAGGGGGACCAAAATTTGAAAAATTTGGGGAAAACAGTTGCAGCTGCAACAATTGGCGATTACCTGGTGAACCTAGATCTTTGGAGGAATATTCCTTGAGTGATAGACTGTTTAACAACAAACGAACTTATTCAATTCTTCTAGCTATTTGGATTTCTCAAATGGAAACTGTATGTACTTTTAATCATTGATGATAGTCCGATTTGGGAGAGTGGAAACCCGGACTTCTCAAGTCAAGATAACTCTTTTGAGGCCTAAAGATGAGTTTCATTGTTACCTCTGTCTTCAGGTAGCTGTCGGCTTGGACACCACAGGATTACAGCATATGATAAACAGAAATATTCATTTGTTCCTCATTCTCATGCCACTTTAGCACTTTTCGTGCTTTTGGACTTTTGTCCTTTTCATATGAGTCCTCTTGTATGCCTTTCTTTCTGAATTTTAATTCAGGCTCCTCTATCCCAAGTGTCCTTTTGTGTGAGAGGTGTATTCAAGTTTCAGCTCACGGACGGAGATGAACTTTCGGCGATTTAGTACTTATATGGTTCCGCATTTATTTTGATATATAATGCTTTCATAGAAGATTTTGACTCTTATTTGCCTTTTGGCATTCATTTCTTGGCATGGGATCATTTGTATCTAATATGTTGTTTGCCTTGCTTCTTTCCATGGGCCATTTGCTGTCACTCCCTAGGACATTTTAAATGTGACATGGACGGAGCCTCAAAATAGTATTCCAGACCCTTTGATTCTGATTTATTTCACAAGGGTTAAGAAGGACTTCAATGCATACATAGCTATTCGAGAAAACTGCTAAAATGGAAGAAGTTCTTTTAGATAAACAACAATACACAGTCTTATACCCAAGAACTTTAATCAGTCCAAAATTCTGATGTTCTCCATGCAACCGCGGGTTTTATTGAAATCAGTAGAAATTTAAACTAAAACAAAACTGAAAATCATGACTCAAAGAAGAAGGTCAGGCTAGATTATTTATATACAGGATAGAAGAACACCAACAAAACTCAGGAAAAATAGGGTTTGAGAACTAAGCCATTCACTGGTAAGTTCTCTTCCCACCCTTGTAAGTCTTGCAACCTATAAGTTGAAGGGCCAAGCTTTACCGCAATCTGGAAAGGACCTACCCACAACTACTGGAATTTCATGTGTTTTCCTTTCTCATCATGGGGGTGGTCCCACTTTAGAACCAAATATCCCACTTCAAAGTCTTGTGTTCCTACCTTGTGTTTGTTGAACCATCTCTCTATTACCTCTTGTTGTTGCTTAAAGCACTCTCTGGCTTTATATCGAGCCTCTTCTGCTTTCAGGAGATTATATATCCTCATTTGTAGGACTTCATTATCCGATCCCCTAGATTCTTGAGCTATTATGGAAGAGGGTAGCATGGCATTGGGGGGAAGAATGGATTCTTTACCATACACAAGGGTATACGGAGACACTCCTATCGAAGACTTGGGGGTGACTCTATTATCCCAAAGGGCATTTGGTAGTGTTGAGTGCCAACTCTTCTGGTTTTCTATCACAGTCTTCTTTAAAATTCTAATCAGATTTTTGTTAGTAGATTCAGCCAAGCCATTTCCTTGTGGATAGTAATTAGCAGAATAATGCAAATTTATTCCTTTCTCATGAGCAAAATCAGTTAATTTAATCGATGAAAGTAAGTAGAATTATCAAAGACTAAAGAAATTGGAACTCCAAACTTGGTCATAATATGGTCCTGTAGGAAGTTGATGACCGCGTCCTCATTTATTTTGTGCAGCGGGATGGCTTTGACCCAATGAGTAAAGTAATCGGTTGCGGTCAAAATATACTTGTGTTATAGGGAAGATTTTGAATTTATCTCCCCAATAACATCCAACCCCCATTGCTCGAACGACTACGTGATCATCACGGGCTTCAATGGTCCAGCTGCTCTAGATTGTCTTCCACTACACCTTTGACAAATGTCGCACTTCCTGACATGGACGTGTGCATCTTTGAAAAGCATGGGCCAATAGTAACCAGCTCTGAGAATTTTGTGAGCTGTAGTATCTATTGAAAAATGTCCCCCAGTAGGCCCGTCATGCAGATCTATCATTACCTTCTTCGCATCTTATTTCTCTAAGCATCTAAGAAGAACTTCGTCGTAATTTTTTATGAATAAGATTCTTTTAGCAATTTGATAGGAGGCTGATTTAAGATGCAACGTTCTTCTTTGCTTAGAATTCCAATGTTTTGGCAACAATCCCGTCTGAAGGTAATGCACAAGGTCTCTATACCAATATTAGGGGACTGTGAACAGAGGACATACATCCATCAAGTGTAACCCAGCCTCATCTTCCCAAGCATGTTCTTCATTGTTTCCATTTTAATTCATTAGTTTTCACAACCCTTTCCCTTTAACTATAGAAGCTCGCCTGAACTCGAGGTCATACTCTTGAAGAGATGTTACCCAATTACCCCTTCTTTCTCCTAACTCCTTCTGTACAAAAAGGGACCTCACAGTTGGGTATGGGACGATCACCTTGGTTCAATTTTTTAATATGTAGGGCCTGAATTGTTTCACTGCTTTGATTACTGCATAAGCTTGTTTATCGGTAGCCAGGTAATTTAATTTGGTCCCTTGTAGACCAGTGCTCATGAAATATATGGGGAATTCATCCCCCCCATCTTCCTTTTGAATAAGCACAGCTGCTAGAGAATCATCAAATGCAAAAGTATACAGAATAAAATATTTACCGAAATCTAGGATTTTTAGGGAGGGTGTGTGTGCAACATCAGTTTTAATCTTGCTGAATGCGTTCTTCTCAATCTCAGTCCATTTGAATTGTGCACTTTGCTTCACCATTTGCTGCAAAGGTTTGAAAACCTGAGCAAAATCTGGCACAAATCTTCGCACGAAGTTTATTGTTCCCATAAATGATTGCATCCCCCTTTTATTATGGGGCAAGGGGTTATGTTCAATGGCCTTGATCCTTTTCGGATCTATAGAGATTCCCTTCTTTGAAACTACATGACCCAGCAACTTTCCCTCCGTAATAGTGAACACACACTTCTTGGGATTGAGTGAGATACCATATTTTCGACAATGTTCAAAAATTTGCCTTAGATGAGACGTGTGTTCTTCTCTCTTCTTTGAGAATATCGTAATATCATCGAGATACACTACAGCATTATGGCCAATCAAACCATGGAAATTTATGTCCATAGCCCTCTGGAATGTAGCTCCAGCATTTATAAGCCCAAAAGGCATTCTTCGGTAAGCGAAGGTTCCCCATCTGGTCCTGAATGTTGTATTCAATCTGTATTCTTCGGATACCAATACTTAATTGTAGCCTGAGAATCCATCTAATAAAGAAAATAGTTCAGAACCTGAGACCATTTGTAGTAGTTGCTCCATGGGTGGAACAGGATAGTTGTCTTATTCGAAGCACAATTTAAATTTCTGAAATCCACGCAGAGCTTGATTTCTCCAGATTTTTTCCGCACTGGTACCAGATTTGAGACCCATTCAGAGTGTTTGACCTTAAAAATGATTTTAGCATCCAATAATTTCTTAACTTCACTCTGGATCAGGGGTTCCAATTTTGGGTGCATTTTCCTTAAAGGTTGCTGATAAGGTTTTACGCCAGATTTGATGGGGATAACATGTTGGATGATGCTGGTGTCATATATCTTCAAATCCTTGTATGTCCAGGTGAAAACATCTTTATATTGATTAAAAAGACTAATGAACTTACCTCTTTCTGCTAGTGAACAACATTTGCCAAGATTCACATATTTAGGATTTGTCTCGGTTCCTAAATTTATCAATTCGAACTGTAGAGATGAGCTGTGAGTCTTCACATTTGCTGGTATTCTAAATTTTTCATTTAAATTGAACATTATTTCTAAGGTTCTGACCCCTTTAGGGATGAAATTATCATATTTCAGCTCATCCTGATGTTCTTCATCATCTATAATCGCCCCTTTAAATACCTCGTCATTTGTCAAGCATTCTATAATCTGTTGATCATCGTCGAACACTCATAGGTTGGTAATCATATCAGGGACTGAGGGCTTGTAAAGCAATTCAACGAAACATCGATTATTAGTAGGCACAAGCCTAGCAGCTGATGTGGCCAACAGGTCAGCTGCTACATTTTTAAGTCTTGGAATTGATATAATATTAAATGCATTAAAACATTTGAGTAAGTCCCATACCTCATTTTTATAAGCTTTTAAGTGAAAAGAAATACAATGTATTTGATTCCGAATCTATTTTACAATTATTTCAGAATCTCCAAAAACTTTCAGATTACTTACATTTAATTCGATTGCTTTTCTTAAACCTTGCACCAACGCTTCATACTCAGCTGTGTTATTTGTACATTCAACCTCTAATCTGCATGAAGGAAAATGTTTATTCTTCTTGCGGTCAATCAGGACACAGCTGGCCCCTGACCCTTCTAACGTCTTAGAACCATCAAAAAACAATGTCCAGAAATCGCTAACTACTATGCGAGAATCTACCTCTACCGCTAAGTTTACTATTTTATAGTCGATTTCATCAGCCTGTGGAAATCGAAGGAGATCGGGCTGAGCGTTTGACATTTTGCTGGCTTCTTCTGCTTGGTAATTTTTCAGTTCCAACTCAATAAAGTAATTTCCCAACACAGAATCTACTGGTTCATTTTTTTCCTCAAGTTGAGTAACGTTGTATTTCATGTGAGGCTCCCTCAATATTTTAATTTGATTCGGGCTTCCTTTATATGGAAGCCACATATGTGACCAATCCGAGGAAAAATATCCGTTTAGTTTTGCCAACCAGTCTCTGCTTAGAACAAGCCCATAAGCGTCTGGTATGTCGGCCACCACGATATCAATAACTTGGCACACTTTATCATTTGAAGACAGGCGGACTAGGACATCCTCCATTTCCCCAATTACTTTCACATTTGTCCTATCCAACTGAACCACCCTCCAAGTGGATGGCTTAGGCTGCCCATTTATCCTTTTACAGACTGATATTGGCAAGACGTTAACTGACGCCCCTGAGTCTACCAGGAAATTATGTATGTTGTGATTAAAAATTTCAAAAGTGAGGAGGAAAGGTGGATTCGTGTTCTTATACTTACCCCCAATGCTTGCTTCCCCGATTTCTTCTTCTTCCATGGGTTGCTTGTCAGTGGGCAGCCTCTCCTCTGATGCTTCAAGTGCTTTCAAAAGTTTTTCTTTCTGCTGCGGCACCTTACACATTTCAAATAATGAGATATTCGCCCTTGTCTTCTTTATATCTTCCACAATATCATAATCCATCTGTGGTTCGGTTGGATGTGGCTTATCAACATTCATTCTTTCTTCCTGGGGCTTGGCATACGTATCATTCTTCCTAGGATCTTTGCTAGTAATGGTGAATTCGGGAATCTTATTAGCTGAGGAATTATTTTGAAATTTCTTAACATTTTTTTGCAGCCTTTTAATCTTTGGGAGCATGAGACCGTCTTCTTTCACCAACCCTTGGCTTCTTGTTGTTACATTCGCTTTCACGACGTCCTTGTACTCCCAATTTATTTCTTCCACGGCATCGAATAACGAGACAGAGTTCCACAGAACCATGGTCTCATCATCTTGTTCTTTCATTGACGTATTACTGTCTTTTCTTTCCTCATCTTCATCTTCTGTTAACTTAGAGTCCAACAGCTAATTCATCACTAACGTCATCGAGTTTATCCATTGAGGACAGTTCTTTTCAGAGTGAGGTTGTTGGTGGAAACTGCAAAAATTGTCCATTCCTACCTCTGTTAAATTCATAGATGCCGAATTGTGTGGAGGGGGTTGGGATTGATTGTTGTCCTCCCGTTTTTCGTAATAGGCCTTGTAGAACTTTTGGGCTTCCTTTTCTTTCTCCAAGTCTATGATTCTATTAGAAAGCTTCTACATCATTTTTTCCATACTTTCAAAATCGGGTGATTGCTCTTCCTTAGGCTTGGTAAACAACAAGGCTTTCCTTCCCACGCTTTTATCTCCTGATCATTATGGATAATCTTCAATACTTTCCCTTTCAACCTCTACCTTCTCCACCTCCTCATAGGTCTTTGCTAAAGTGGGCTTGGCCTTAATTTTGGCAAACATGGCCAACTCGGGTCCTAAAGATGAGGTATAATGTTCAATCAGGACTTTATCTGTAGGCCTATCAACTTCAGAAAAATTATTGAGATATGCTGCAAACCTTTGAGTGAAACTGTGCACCTTTTCCTTTCTCTCTTTCTTCAAGGAGCATAGTCCTTTCATAAGAGCTGCATGATTCTTCTAGGTTGAATACTTACTTCTAAAAATCCTCTCAAAGGTATCCCAATAAGGGATAGAGTTCACAGGAAAACCAAAGTACCATGATGCCGCAGCTCCTTTAAGGGTGTGCGAGAAAAGTCTACAATCTACATCTTCATATTCCCTAGCCCTTAACCCTTCTATTGCCAAATAGAAACTTTGCAAGTGGTCGTCTACTAGTATCTTTTCACTTGGGTCGAATTTGGGACTAAGGTAAACCATGTAATGGAGGTGTTAGGTTTAAAGTAGGTCTGGCTCTCCAAGCAGGTGGTGGATTCGGTGGGTTGTGTGGTTGATTTGCGTTTACACCTGCCATGAGTCTGGGTGGAGAGTGAGGAGGTGAGCAAATAGGAGTGTGAGCAGGAGAACTATGAGGAGTATCCGGGCCCTCTTGATTCAAAGGTAGTACAACTTCATGTAAGGATATTTCTACAAGTTCTTCCCAATCCTCAACCAGCACTGAGTCTTCCAATATAGGACGATCCTTCCTTTTATATTCTCTTCTAGGAAATTCAAGGATGATTGTCAATCCTCCAATCTTCTTCACATATTCCCTAGTGTGTCTTCTCAGATTATTTACAACTTCGTTGTCGATAGAATACAAATGTTCTCTACCCTCTTCTTCTGGAATTGGATTAGGAAACACACTAGCTTCTGGACTGTTACCGGTGGAATAGTTTCGGGAAAACGGGTTTCCTCGGCCAGCCATGCACTGGCGGCCCTCCTTCTAGCACCAGAAAACTATTGAGGCCTGGAAATTCGCAGGCAACAATAGCAAGGGATTCTCCCCAGTCAACGTTCCCAACTAGCCAGTGACTATTTAGTGTAGGGAATCTGTCCGGTTTGCGGTCCAGCTACCGTAGGTCAAGTAACAAAAATAAAGGTTTTACCGGTTGCGGCCCGGTCCATCGTAGGTATTTTTGTATTTTTTTGACTTAAAGTATGATATGCAAATGCATACCTAAATTCAGATTTGATAAAGAATGCCGGGAGTGTTCACAAAGTGATGCCCAGGTTCTTACCTCTCGTCTTAAAACTCACAAGCATCTAAATCACATACATTTTCAGAAGATAAATTACTAACTAAACTATCTCTAGAGAGCTATATATTAATTCATGAGTAATACAACACTGTCCGTGTGTTATGGAAAATCACAGATAGCTGTTCTTATGACCAAAACATATAAACATGAATAAAAGCATACATGATAAGATAACTCATCAATAGTTGAAAAGTCCCATTACTCATAGTGGAAAAACATCACAGAATGTACTGGAGAACATGCATACAAGAACATAGGTTCAAAAAGTTAGAACATCCTCATAGTTAATGAAACACAGTTGAAAGTGAAATAGTTCCCATTCAACATCGTTCATTTAATCACATTGAGACATTCCACATAGCACTTTCTCGAACAGGCAAAATTTGCAATTTCTGGTTGTAAAACGAAATAGTTCCTCTTACAAGCGATAGTTTACAAGTTTTCTCTAGGGGAAAAACCCCTCTCCATTCTAACTTTCAAATATTTAAACTAAAACAGTTGACCTCTTGGGCTGCCCCCAAACGTGTGACCTTTCGGTCCCTCAAACATCTCATATCCCTTTTTTTATCTTTTCTATGCGCACTCATGACCCGCTGAGTAACTGACAGACCTTCCAGATCTGTGCCTTTGTTGCTATTGGTTTTGTCTTCTACCTCACTTTCCCTCCTTGCGATCCTATAGGTTTCGGTTTGACTTTTGCCACAACTGCCCAGCTTCCTTCTGCCACCTATCTCCTAGCTGTACCCTCGTTCCACGATAGTCTGAACAGTCTCTTGAGTCCACCTGCAATCAAACGACATCTATCATTCATTGGGACTATATTTTCAATAAAAACATCTACGTCTATAAAATGAGTAATCATCAAGAGAGGCCGTGCACTGCATTCTAGTTCTGGGAACCTTAACAGGTGATGTTGCCACTGTCTCATCCACACATGGGCTTAAAAAACTCACTAACAGCAGGAAGAGGAAACTCATCGATGGCTTGGAACACAAAAACATCGATCGGGTAGACTTATTTTAAGCCGCATAAGCGGGTCTCAATAGGCGACGGGCACCCCGAAATCATTTAAAACCTATTGGAGTCGAAAAATTTATGAACTAAAAAGTGGGCGGGAAAGCTTCCAATTGGAAATCAGAAAGACATCGACATCGGACGACAAGCGATTGGCACAGCCGCAATGGCGGAAGAGAAAAGGCTAAAGACACACGACTAGAAAAACAACACACATCAATGGGCGGAGCCCTTACATTTCGGGTGCTTAGCTGCATTGGGAGCCGCAATGGCGGAAGACGAACAAAAAACAGCCTCCGATCAATAAAATGCTAAATGCTTGAAAAACTTTAAAATTTAGCAACGGCAGAACTGTTTCACCTCTGAAACAACAGTTTTACAAAGCACAATTGGTATGAATCATCCTTGACTAGCAAAATAAAACAGACTCCAAAATCCGTGACCCACAGTCACTACAAACATAAGCAAGTCCTGAAAACAGGACAAGAGTTAATCTTCAAAATAATCCGAAATTAAAGCATGACCCGAAAACAATGGATCCAAATGATTCAAAACAACATTAAAATCATGAGGGGGACCAAAATTTAAAAAATTTGGGGAAAATAGTTGCAGCTGCAACAAGTCTGTAAAAATATTAATGGACAACCTGAACCTACTAACTAGCAGGTAACTTAGTTAGACAAGACCAATGTGAAAGTAGTCGAGGAAATGGAGGATGTCTTGATTCGATTGTCTGCAAATGAAAATATATGTCAGTACATTGATATTGTAGTAGCAGGCATACTTGATGGCTATGGACTTATTTTGAATCGAGACTAGTCAGCAAGACTAAATGGGTATTTTGCTTCAGATTGGTCACACTTGTCATTGCCTAAGAAGGGAAGTCCAAACCATATTAAAATATTAAGAGATCCATACATGAAGCACAATGTTACTCAACTGGAGGGTAATAATGAACCTGCGATTTCTATGTTGGGAAATTATCTAATTGAACTAGAACCGTAAAACTACTAAGCAGAAAAAGCTACCAGTACATCAGACACCCAGCCTGATCTCCTTCAGTTTTCATGGGCTAATGAGATTGATTGTAAAATAGTAGTTTCGGTTTCAGATATAGTTTTTTCAAGACCAGTAGATGTAGTTTTTTATAATGGGTAGTTGTTTCTCATTTTGTAGTCCAGCCTAGCCCCTTAACTTACAAGTTTTCAGATTTATAGGGGTGGGAAGAGGACTAACCATTTAGTGGTTTGGTTCTCAAATTTTATGTTTCTTGATTTTTATGTTTCTTGATTATCTTGTACATAAATAAATTGATTTGGTTGTTTATTTTAATTTATTTTATTTTTGTTTTGCTTTAGTCTAGATTTTGATTGATTTCAATAAAAGGAGGCAAACTTTTGGTTGCATGGAGGACATCAGAATTATGGGCTAACTAAAGTCCTTGAGTATAAGACTATGTACTATTGATTTATCTGAAATAATTTCTTCTTGTTTAGAAATTTTCTTGAATGGCTATGAACACATTGAAGTCCTACTTAATCCTTGTAAAATAAATTAGGATCAAAAGGTCTGGAATACTATTTCGAGGCTCCATCCATCTCACATTTAAAAATGTCCAAGGGAGTGACAGCAAAAGGCCCATGGAAAGGAACCAGGTTAAACAGTATATTATATATAAATGATCCCATGCCAAGAATTGAATGTCAAAAGGCAAATAAGAGTCAAAAACTCCAATGAAAGAAATATGTATCAAAACAAAGTACTGATCCATATAAGTACTAAATGGCCAAAAGTTGTTCTCCATCCGTGAGCTGAAAGTTAAATACATATCTCACACAAAAGGACACTATGGATAGAGGAGCCTGAATAAAAATAATAATAAAAAATAAAAATAAAAATAAAATAAAAAAAATTCAGAAAGAAAGGCATGCAAGAGGACTCAAATGAAAGGACAAAGTCCAAAAAGCACAAAAGTGCAAAATGGCATGGGAATGAGGTGTAATGATTATTTCTGTTTACCATATGTTACAATCATGTAGTGTCCAAGCTGGAAGCTACCCGAAGACAGAGGTAATAATGAAACTCATATTCCTAGTCTCAAAAGAGTTATCTTGACTTTAAAATCTTGGTTTCCATTTTCCTAAATTGGACTATCATCAATAATTAAAAGTACATATATTTTCCATTTGGGAAATCCATACATCTAGAAGAATTCAACATGTTGGTTTTATTTTTACACAGTCTGTTACTTAAGGAATAAATTGTCCAGAGATCTAGGTTCACCAGGTAGTCACCAATTGTTGCAGCTACGACTATTTTCCCAAATTTTTGAAATTTTGGACCCTCCTTTTTATTTTATCTTGCCTGGGAGTGTGTGGATTCATGAACTTTGTTTTGTTTTTCCCTCTGCTACAGTTTGGATTGTCTTGAGGTCAACTGTTTTCATGCTTTTCGAAAAATTGTTGTGTCTGCAAATGCTTTGGGTCATGGAGTTTAAGGTTCGATCTGAAAGTGTTGTCCTTTGATGTGAATGATTTCTTTTAGTGCTATTGAAAGTCCATTTATGTTCAAATCAAATTTTTAGTTCTCTTTGCAGTTGTTGTTTCAGAGGTGAAACAAAAAAATTTCATCACTGCCCAGCTGAAAGTCTTTTAGAACTTAACATCTTAGTTTGGTTGTTCAGAGGTCATTTAAACAATGAATCAGGGTCGTAGTTCTCTACGCAGCTGCCGTTGCGGAAGCCTACTTATGAACATTTTGATGGATAGTTTGATGTTCACCGATGTGATTCATCACATTCGTTTCTTTGCACTGCCGACGTTTTTATTGCATTAGTCTTTTGTATCGATGTCGTTTCAGAAGGAAGATAAATAATGGGCAGATTGTTAGCTTTTTTTTCGCCAATTACGTGCCTTTATTGGTTTAAATTTTTGCTTTACGATGACCTTTGATTTTTCCCTTGGAGAAGTTTTATTACTTTGATCGGAATTTGTTATCTTTTTGTGTTCCACAGTTGCGGCTCCAAAGCGGACTAACCATCCGCCATATAACTCTTCTTTTCATCGATGTGTGGTTCACCCTTTTGGTTTGTGATGATATATTTTTGTTTTTTATCAGAATTTTTTTGAACATTGAATCAGGGCCATAGTTCTTTACGTGGCCGTCGTTGTGGAATCCAATGTATGAACATTCCAACCGATTAGTGCTTTTTCTTGCCAATCGACAATGCCTTTGTTCTTAGTGGGTAATGGTTCCGATTTCTGATGCATGGACAACAGTGTTTAATGTTTTATTTCACCAACTTTTATGTTGACCCGAGATCCTTAGCCTATAAAGTTCTGTCGTTGCGGTGGCTTAGGGAGCTAAATTTCCAACTTATAGTTTTCCCGTCAATGGGGTTTTCCCGCTATTTTTTTTGTGAGCTCTCAACATTTTTCATGGGCAACGGGAGTTCTCTATTTTTTATCAAGTTAGGGTTTTGTGATGAGAACATAGGGGAGGGTCTCACATTTGATAATGATTCTTATTGGTAGTATAGTTTACATTTATCGAATTTAGATGTTTCAAATGCAGTCCGCATTAATGTTGTATTTCTCGTTTTAAGTGCAGACAGATTTAGAAGAATGTTCAGATCCAGTTTGATGATCGCTATTGCAAAGAAGACATATCTAAAGGAAAAAGCAGAAGGGTGCTAGCTGAAGAAAATAAAAATGAAGAAGCAGAAATAAAGAAAAGAAAAAAGAAAGTCGGGTTTAAGCTCAACAAGATCTAGCAAGAGACCAATGGATTAATGAGAAATAATAAATAGAGGTAGAGGCCGAGGCTTGGTAAAGTTTGATAGTTACCAAGATGGTCCCTTTTTCATAAAAATACTTTTAAATCATAAATATGAAATGTAACGTTTGTATAAATCAAAAGCATTCACAAAAGGACAAAATTGTGAGATTAAATGGTGCAAGAGCCCAAAGGTCACCTAGGGGCATCCCAAGAGTTTTCTTGTAGTATAAATATATGAGAGTTAGAGAGAATATAGGACTTTTTCCCAGTTAGATTTGCCAAGACATATTGTAAGAAGAACTATTTCCTTTTTCAATAGATAATTACAATTTGCCTATTGGAGAAAGCTTGGTGGAATGTTCAAATGTTGTGCTATGGATTTGTTGAAGAGGAACTATTTCGTTTTCAGATTTGTGTCTATTAACTATGAGATCATTCTAACTCTTTGAACCTATGTTCTTGTATGAATGTTCTCTGGTTTATTTTATGAAAATTTCCACTATGAATAATGAATGTTGTTCATAAACAATTGGCTATCTGGTTGTTCAAATATCTTTAAATGTTCATGTGTTTTGAAAGAAGTATCATCTATCTGTGACTTTTCATAATGCATGTACAAAATACATTAGTCATTAATAAATGATAATCTTGCTCCCTAGGGATAGGTTAGGTAGTTAGTTTTAATTTCTTGTTGTGTGTGGTTTAGATGCAAGAGAGTCTAAGACAAGAGGTAAGAACCTGCGCATCACATTGTGACCACTCCTTGCATTTTTAATCAATCTGCATTTTAGATAGGCACTTACATGTCATACTTAAAACTAAAAACACAAAAAAATATACACGGTGGACCGGGCTGCAACCGGTAAAACCTTTTATTTTTGTTACTTGACCTACAGTAGCCGGACCACAAACCAGACGGATTCCCTACACCAAACAGTCACGAGCTAGTTGGGAACGTTGAGTGGGGAGAATCCCTTACTGTTGTTTCCTGTGAATTTCCAGGCCTCAACAGATCTTTCATATCGAATTCTTTGAAGAGATTCTTCTTACATTCTACAATATTTTTTTCATTTCCTGGCAGAAACAAGTCATCCACATACAGTAATAGTATGGCAAGTTCATCATCCATAACCTTAAACTAAAGGTTAGGGTCAGATTTACTTTTGTTAAACCCATGCTTGTCAAGAATCTATCTATCCTTCCATACCAATATCTTGGACATTGGTTCAATCCATACAGATCCTTCTTCAACTTACATACGTGATTCCATCTTTATTTGACTTCAAATCCTTCTGGTTGTTCAATGTATACTTCTTCCTGAATTACACCATTAAGGAAGTTTGTCTTTACATCCATCTGGTGTAAACTCCACTTCATCATACATGCAAGTGCCATGATAGTTCTAGTGAAAGTGTACCTTACTACTAGTGCAAATGTCTATTCATAATCAATTCCCTCTTTTTGAGACAATCCTCTAGCCACAAACCTTGCTTTGTATTTTTCAATACTTCCATCAGCTACATCCTTAATCTTTTAGATCTTCTTGGAATATACCACACTCTTTCCTTCAGGTTTGGGAACTATATCCCAAACATCATTCTTCATTATTGATTGGTATTCTTTCATAATTCCTTCCACCCATTCTTTATTATGTACAAATTCTTCATAAATGGTAGGTTCTTGATCTAAATGATCACACATCAAAGATAGATAACTGGAGAATGGATTTGATCTCTTACTTACTATTAGCACTTGTGCTAAATTTTGAATAAGCATCAGTGACGATAAGATGACATGCAGTGGTATAGGAAGATTTTTTTTCGAACTTGATGGCTTCAAGAATGGTCACCACTTGAAAGGAAGCACAGAGTAGAAGAGGAGAAAGATTCGGTGATAGAGGAGGTGCACAGAGAACTAAGCCATGAAAGCATGTGAAATTTGTGCTCTGTATGTTTTCCCAATGAACATGGTTAATCACCAACCATATTGACGATAGAACTTATCCCCCAATCAGAAGTATCTGCGGGCAGAAATATTTCGCTCCCCAAGATTGCATAGTGGATAGGGAAGAAGGGGGGCTGCAAAATAGAGAAATGCCCCGCATTTTTTAACAGCAGAGATCAAGCGAGATACCGATCGATGGCTCTGATTGAGGTCCCAGTAGCAAGGTGCATGAGGGATAAGGGGAGGAAGTGATACAAAGCCTCGTAGGGGTCCTCGTTTTCAATGACGTAGATTTATCGAAACTACGGACCGATGGCTTCGATATGCATCATGATAGGGAGATGCATAGTGGTTAGACAACACATATACCGTGAAGGGTGGTAGGTACCAGTGAATCAGGAAGGGACAACTGACAATGATGATGCAAAATCATATCCTAGGTCCATGCTGTTCACTAATATACTCGTGTGGAAAGACGGGACCATGAAATAGAGGCTTAAGTAGGAAATAACGGCAGCATATGGCACATTCCAAAAATTCGGTAGCCATTACCTTCCATGTGTGGATAGGATAGGTTCCATGATGACTATGCAATAGAAGATAAGAATTGTTTTCCACGTCATGCGACCGTAAGGCCGGAGGTCACCTCAGAATGAAATAATGGGAAATCCACTACAAGAATGGGTGGCGTGGTCTACATTTTTTCATAAAGGGACATGACTACAAGCCACATGATCTCTCTTATTACTATAATGCCACTTAATGATGGCACATGTGGTAGAACTTCAATCACATCACAGAAATTATCTATCTGATTCGATATAAAGATAAAGTGGAGGTATTCGAAGACACATAAGAAATCGTCTGTTTATCATGAGCCTTGTTGATTGATCTCACTTTGATATAGATCATAGGAGCCCAATATGGGACCAGTTATGGATGGTGGGGTTGATAGACCCTCTATCTTTCTTAGGACAAGGACCGTGACAGACCCTCATACGTTAATAATTCCAACCATCAGGGTAAAGATGTTCCCTACACTAATAAGGGTTTTTGATGCCAATGAATACCATGCGGGTAGGATAAATTGTGACACTACTGTAGGAGCAGTACTATAATTCCTAGTCCAATAAATGTTCCACCCAATTCCCCAGACATAGCCTTGGATTCCTTGGCCATGGTACTGCGTATCATTTCCTAGAGGTGGATGGTTGAAGGGGATGTTTTGATGCCAGGAAAAGAGAATGGAGGGCTTCATGATCATCATATTGGACTCATCCTGTCAACCTCATCCACGATGATGACGGTCATGCAGCATAACCACACAGATATGCCCCGGGTGGGAGAACCAAGTGTCAGTGGGTCAACAAGAATGAAGAGTACATTGGAGGACTAGTACCAACCAAGGTCTGTCTCATCTGAGCTTTCAATAACATTACTAATGGAAGATTAGGCTAGGTAGAGGACCAAAAATGCAGAAAGTTCCCTAGACTCTCTTAGGCCTATAGAATAAAGGAGTGTGCCAGTAAGATAAGGCCATTGGTGCCGAAATGTCACCTTCAAAGAAAATGAGCCTGCATTTAATATGTCTTGGTCCCATCCCTCCTAGAATGCATGCCACAACACATTCCTTATTTTGGTAATAAGTAGTGGTGAAGCTGGTATGTATTGAAGTATGCTAGGATTATGACAGAATTGTTCTGGGTTACTCCTAGATTTTGTAGCTATTTGATACCCTATTTAAAGACATATCCTGGGGGTATTCCACATTATAAATAGAACCTCCCTTGAGGAGGATAAAGGTTAGACTTATATTCATTTTTTAGGCTTGAGCGTCGGTTTGTAACTCTGAAAATATTTTTAGTCTAGATAATGAGAAGTAGTTTTCCACGTTTTGAAATTCATCATAGTGTTATGCCCTCGGTATGTTTTCCTGTTTATTTCATTCCATTTTGTATTTACTGCTAATGCATTGAAAGTTAAGTGTAAATAATTTGTTCTCTGTTAAGCGCTCTTTGCACTGCACTCTTTGCATTCGTTTATGTGTTTGCTCTGGTGGTTTTGGAATTCGTCATCTGTTAGACGCTCCACCTCTACTATTTCCATTAATATGTCATTTCCACTAAAGGTGTTGCAAGGGATTCATCCATCAATAGGTTCCCCTTGTCATGTTGGGATTTTAAATTTTCCTCCTACCACCGCTTAATGATATTTGACTGTATGCGATGCTTACTTTTGCTTAGAACACTATGTGGAAACCTCACTCATTTTCCTTTGTAATAACCTTGAATGATTCATACTTTGAATCCATTGCCCAATGGTTTTTATTTCTTTTGTCTATTCAATCCATTTTATTTTGTAACTACCTTGTTACTAGCAAAAATCTAGGGTTCTGCATGCTCTTTATTGTTATATGTGTATGTGAATTGTACCGTGACAAAGAGAGAGCCCTCTCTGACTGCCTTGGCAAGAGGGCATTCTAAATATTGGTTGAAATTATTACCCCTGTGACTTCCTACAACAACCATAGGAAAATTACAAGGTGCTAACATCATGGCGCCATTGCTGGGGAACAGATGAGAAAATCATCCCTAGTTAAAACGACATTGCTTAGTTCTATGGCTTGGTTGCGGAGCCAGTCTTAGACAAATTTTTGGTTCTATATGCTCTGGCAACTCCACTCAAGACCTTTGAAGGTGACTCCACTAGGATCCTTGAACACCTAGAAGGTGCAAAGTTTTCAAAGGTTCCATGGAGACTCCACTGGGGAAAACGAGCCCAATACAATAGAGCTTGGAAGGAAACAGTGAAAGATATGGCACTCTATTTCCTTTCTCCAATATGTCCTATCCTTTTTGGTACAATTTTACCTGTCCTTCCCTAGCCTGGTTAGAATGGTCTTCCAATATCTTTCATGCTCAGGGAAAGACCCTAGAACCACCCTTGTATATACTTATTTAAACACCGAGAAATATCCTTATCCATGTACATATGACCCGCGACAAACCCATTCATTTGAGACCCATGAGACTTGTGATGCTACTGACCTAGTTCCCTTCTCTAAAAATACCTCATCCAAATCCACAGTCAGAGGACCACCCACGGTTGCAACATTTCCTACCCTCCATTCAAAATATGCAAATCCTTCATCATTCAAAGCTTTAGACCCTCTTGAAAGATCTTCGAAAAGCCCATCTAGGGTCAAACGATTCACCCCTATACTCCTCCCCACAATCCTTCATGAACTTCCCTAGGGGTACGCAAAAAGACTCAATTGAATTCTCTAGTGAGAAGGGATATTCAACTGAGGATCATTTGGGGGTTTGAACACTGGGTTGACCTGGAATAAGTGGATCATGAATATATTAAGGTCAAACTTTTCACCCAAATCCTTGCTAGAGAGGTAAGGATATGGTTCACTAGATAGCTCCATCCTGGGTTATTAGGCCTTGAAAGTCGCCTTAAAAGAAATGTGGGTGGAGAAGAAGGACCCCAGGAAGTGCTTGTATCAGTTCCATTCCATCAGAAGGGATGACAAAAATTTGTCTAGGAATTCTCTAACAGGTTCATGGAAGTATATAACACTATTCCTTCTGAGTTCAGACCCCCTCCCGGTGCCGTCCAATTGCAGTACACTGAGGCCTTTGATATCGAATTCACTTTGTGGCTCAATGAAATGATGTAAGCATCTATGGAAGACATGATGCATGACACCGCAGAAGTGGAGATAAACCTGACTGTTGCTAGAGATCAAGCAAGAGAGGAAGGATATAGAAGACAGAATGAATATATCCCCCATCTCTGTCCCTCCGACACCCTGGAGATCACAACGGATGAAAGGATGAAGGCCATAGAAAGGTGGATGGATATATTCATGAGGGACTAGAACCCTCACTAGTACAAAATGAGGAATTATCTACTAGGTGACTAAAATTCTAGTCACCACAGGTTTTTCAAATGATTTACTACTAAATATGAGCAATTTTTATTGACCCAACTATAAACAACTAATTTAGTCACCAGTTAACAACTATGACTAGATAATAAGTGACAAAGTTAAAAATGACTAACATAAACGACTAATTTAGTCATGACATAAAAAATGACTAGCTAGGATCATTGGTTCATTCAGGTATTTACATTATAGTATTGTCTTCTAAATTTGTGCTCAATATTTGCAATAAATAAATCTATATAAGGGTGGAAAAGATAGCATCTAAATATGTGAATTTTTTCTTGGACGTGTGAGTAGACTATGAAAAACAAATTTGAGCATGCAGGTGATCTGGTAAATATTAAAGTGGCACATAATTTGATGTGATTAATTGTTCAAGTTCCAGAGAGGATGATGATGCTGCTGATAGACTATTGAGATCTTTTGTTGTATGTGTTACATTTTCTGCTATGTTTTGCTTTTCAATCTAGTGTGTATTGACTCATTCAAATTATATTATAAAATTCATTTGGTATCTTTATAAGCATATCCTGTAATGAGTATATTCTATATTTTCATAGAAAAATTATAGCATGCACACGAAACCCAATAATCCATAGAATCAATAAAGATATCATATTTAAAAATATAAAATAAACAGATCCTCAATTTATAGCTTCTTAAATAAGATATATTCCTCGTTGGAATATAAGGACTATTTAGATCATGGTTCAACTCCTCAGTTGGAGAATCTAAATTTGTTATTGAACAAAATTTCTTTGTAATAAGATCACTCTTCAAAAAATATGTATATATCAAGTTTCAAAACCTATTTATAGTATCGGGACCCTATCAACGATGTAACAGTAGTGGAACCTACTCTAAGATCATAGAAAGAAAAGAAATAGAAAATCAAGTTTATTTTGAATAGGTAAGTGGGAAACTTAACTTGAAATAGGTCCATTAATGGAAATTTTACTTATTGGTATCTTAGGTGGATCAAATGTTAATTGAGGGATATCTCTATATGACTTTCTAATATGGATCTAGTGTTAATACATGATTATCTCTTATGTTTCTCGGGATATTTTAGGAACTAAGGTAGCCTACTACCTCCTTGAATTCTAAAGCATGTATATAACAGAATGATTCTAACCATTTTGTTCATGATATTATCGTGGTGCAAATTAGTGGCTTTCCTTTTTTATCATTTTGCATACTGATGTACTCATCCTTGGTTTTTGTTAGGGTTTACCCTTTCTACTCACTAATTTTTTGTTTCATTCCATATGTATTGCTTTTGTCCCTTGGGAGTTTCATATGTACTTCCAGATCATTATTGTGGATGTCACGTATGTGGTTGAATTTAATATGTACTTCCATATCATAATAGTACATGCTTTTAGTGCCTAACATCAAGGTAATAGGATTAGGGGTGACCTAAGATTGGGGTTTCTTGATAGCATTAGAAATTTTCCTAGAAACTACAATCCAACCATGCTGGCTAACATTGGATGCTGAAGAGGACCGCTTTTATTTAGGAGATTGAGGATAGGACTTGCATTTGATGGCTTAGCCATTAGAGGGAATCCTTTAATTCAATGCTTCAATCTTATTCTGGTAGCGAAAATAAGTGTTTGGAAATTTAAATATATCTCATAGGTACCGATGGATTTGATCATCAAGTTGGATATTATAGACTCCTTTAGATTTCCTGGAAATTTCACTTTATGCAATTTTTATTTTTTGGACTATGGGTGAAAAACCCTTTCTTATGACAAATGAATTTTCCTAAAGGTTGGGCCAATCTTTCCAGGAATGCAAGTATTGGGATGGAATCATAGGAAATTCAACTTAGATGTGACAGTGAAACTAGGCCAAACCCCACAAGAGAAATAGTTGCTACAATGAGAAAAGACTACCAAAGTATTTTGGCAAATCCATGGCCTATTCTACATAATATACATAAAACTAGAGGCCTCCTTAAATCTAAACATAAAAGAATCCTTTAAATTCTTGATGACTACGATGTGCCAAATGAAGAGCTCCCAGGTTTCACAAACCCAAGCATAAATCGTATTTTCTGAAGGGACGTGGCTGGTAAAATAACCAACTTCCAAAGGGATGTGGCCAACAAAATAACCAACTTTGGAAGGTATGTGGTCAACAAAGTAACCAACTATGACATGGTAGCTACAGTCATTACAATATTTCCCATATTCGTTAAGGTTATTTTAACTAGATCAACAATAGGGAAACTGGAACATCAACTCATGGAACACCTCGAGGACAAACTTGTGGGCCTTATTGGGAGCCATTGTTCTCCAACCGACTGGATCAGAATCCCAACAATGAGAGTATGGGCCATTATTAGGCCCCCTCCCAGCTAGTTAGAAGGGCCACACTACTGACTGCAAACTAATTTCTCCACTTATGCCAGAAAATCTAATGCATGTAAAGGGTATAAGCAGTAAAAGCAAGAGTTAAGAATGACAGTACCATACACAAGTCCTTAGAGGCTGTAACCCTCATCCACCAAAAATTTCCTTATCAACCATCCCAATTTGTCAATAATATACTTGTCTAATCTTAGTTTTTTTGAATTTTCTCTATTGAGCTTAACTTGATATTCATAATGTTGGGGAATAATATCCTGTTACTTTCATAGGTTAGCACTTTATCAAATTTTATTTTTATGGTGGTTTAGTTATTTTCTCTTATTATTTGGTGCTCTTTGCATTTGTGTATGCTTAATCAGTGTTATGTTCCTTGGATGTGAAGACATTAGAACTAACTAAGGTGGTTAATTAATAATATTACGTTTATTACACAGGTCTGTTGGTGCAATATTTGCTAAAGCATGCTTAAAGTGTTTGAATGGAGTGCCAAATATTGTGGAATGTACATATATTCAATCAAATATTACTGAATTTCCTTTCTTTGCCTCCAAGGTAAGCAATGATTTTTCCCACCCTCCCTCTTTCAAATTTAGGTTTATTTTTCTTTTAGAATTTGTTGTATCTGTACCTGACGTTGCAAGGTACATATCATGCAGTGTCTGTTGAACATCATGAGAAACTCTAACATAGTTCTGTTTAAAGAAATGCAACTTTTTGTAGACTTAATAAAGTGGGGAAAACCCATGAATTCGGCTCTGCTATTTGAAATGAGAAATAAGAGTTTCTTTCTTTGTTACTGCCTCTTATTTCTGCTCTTCATTCAATTGTTAGTAAATATTTGAAAGCCTATAAGGGAAGTAGAATGATAATGTTTTGCATCATACCTGATTTTGAAAGTCATTTCACTCTTAAATAAATAAACCCTGGTACTCTAGTCAAGATAGTCAAATTATGTAAAAACTTTGTTGTTGCTTAACTTAGATAAACAATATGAAATATCCCAATTCAATCTAGACTAAAAATTTTCCAACAGTCTTTAGTTAGGCTAAGGATGTTATAGAACACCTTAAAACTGTTGTAGATTGCAAGTCTAGTCCAAACCACTCTTATGATGAACTTTAATCAAACACTTTTTACTTGTATAATTGTGGCTTATATATGGTCAACTGGAAGTGTGTGGTATTCGTCATAAACAAGATTGTCACCAAAAAGTAACTAATTACACATAAAGTAGATTTGAGAGAGCATATTCATATTTGCATATTTTATTCAAAGAAAACGTTACATGCCTAGAAATGATGGACATAGAATGCAATAGATTTGTTGCTACAATGCATGGCTGCTCTCCACTGGAGGAATGTAACCTTCCCTATTCAAACTCACTGCACAAACAAGAAGTGTAGATCTGATATAAATTACTTTCAGATACAGAAACTTCATAAATATGACAGGAACTTACAGAGAATGTGGCCCACAAATCAGCGAAGGAATGAGTAATTTATATGACTGGAAATTGGATTGTGACAACGAAAAGGACCTCCAACAGTGTACAAACCTTCAAATATGCTCACACTACAGGTTGTATATGAACTTCCTAAGTATATATGATGATGTGAATATGAATGTGACTGCCCATTAGTAAGTGGAAACACTCGAGGCCTCTGTAGCAGTTCTTTCCTCTTTCTAACAATTACTGTAGCACCTTCCTTCACAAGAGTTGAATGCCTTCTTTCCCAAGTTCACCCACATAGTATTCAGTAATAAAAATACTCTTCCATATTCTCCCATGAGTTAAAAGTGACATGCCCCTCTTGAGCTACTCTTGCTAGCTCAAAGGTATGGTAAATGACTTGGAATTCTTCTACAATGGTGTGCCCTTCCCTCTTAACCAACCAGATGCAAATGCACCCCTCTAGAAGAGAAATACCCAATGTAAAAAGTGTTCCCTCCTCTTGTGTGACCAAATATTCCATAATTTTTTAGAATAATCAACCCATAGTTACGTACCTTAGACATTAATTAAATCATTTTTGTCTTATTACCTAGTCTCCTAGATTCCACTCTATGCTAGTTTCCTTCTACATGTATGAAAAGTCAACACTTGCTAAAAATGAGTCATGGAGCACTTGGAAACCTCCTGGAAACCATATTTAGCATGTCTACTTTATTCCAGATCCTCCAAAGTGCATATCTTCCTTTTCTGAAAAGCTGCCTGTTTTATTGAGAATTAAGGAAAAAGGAAAATCTAGACTAGGTGTAGTTGACTTGTTTTTTTCCCACATCATCCTCCCTCCTTTTCTCCTAATGAAATCATGTATGATTTTTCTTTCCATCCTTCATTATCTTTCCTACTTGACTTATCCAATTCATGAACATCTTGGTGGATTTGGAAACTGCTTTATGCACCTATGGGGGATTTGACTAGATTTAGTAAGCCTACTTTTTTACCTTTTCGAATGGAATCCTTATGCATTTGAATATCTCATGTAATTATATATTTCATTAGCCTATTACTTCCCAAATTTGGATATTTTACACTTATTCAATACAAATTAGTGTTATGCTCCAATTTCAGTCTCCTTTGGTGTTAATTTTGCATGTTTAATTAGCAATTTTGTGAGTGTAATTTTTCTATCTCTTGGGTTCAATTTACACATGGTATCAGAGCCTTTGTATATTGATTTATCTCTTTCGATGTTGCTATTGTAGGCTCAACATCTTGACTTGGAGCATATTCTGCTGACTGAAGGGCACGGTTTTTGAGCTATGGACCAATCTCATAAGATCATCTTGACTCCATTCAATTTATTTGAGTGGAAAGCTGAGATGGAAATATTTTTGAGAGTGAAAATTCTCTACAGGGTTACTATGGAAACTGAGGCAGATCCCAATGTAGCTGCAGAGAAAATCAAATGGCACAATAGGAGGGATGAGGCCTATGGTCTTTTGTGTCTAAGCATTTCAAGAGACCTCCTCTTCCATCTCGATGGATTGACATCACCTAATGAAGTGTGTGAGAATCTTGTAGAGAATTTTGTTAATACAGATGAGATGAGAGGACATCAAATTGAGAATGAGCTGATCTCCTTGAGTTCCAGTAGCTTCAAATCCTTACAACTCTACTTTTCAAAGTTTAAAGCCCTTGTTTTGCATCTAAAAGAGTGTGGGATCAAAAACAAGGAAGAGAAAATAGTTTTGGCCATACTATTGAAGATTGGCCCTGACTATTCAGTGTTTGTTTCAACCTTCCATGCCACCAAGTTGATAGCTCGAGCCTGGAAGATGCCTAAGCTTGCAGAGCTCATGGAATCCCTCACACAAGAACAAGATAAGTTGGTGATGATGGGCACCATCAAACCTTCCAAACACCAATCTTTGGCTGCTGGAGATTCAAGGGTGGATTAAAAAAGTAAGAAAAAAGCTAAAAATCCACCTGAGCAAAAGAGAGACAAGAACAAGTCTCAAGAGGAGCCCCAAGGTTCCAAGAAGAACTTCGAGGAGAAGAAGAACAAAGGAGAAATAAGAAAGAGTGCATACTATAGTAAGGGCTATCATCCTGAGAGCTCTTGTATGAAGAAGAAAATTGACATGTTGACCCAACTCCTCGAGAAGAATAACATCTCCCTTCTTGAATGCTCAAAGAAGAGGGAAGGAGGATCAAATTCAGAGGACAG
Organism: Pseudotsuga menziesii; assembly: GCA_001517045.1. Taxonomy (NCBI): domain Eukaryota; kingdom Viridiplantae; phylum Streptophyta; class Pinopsida; order Pinales; family Pinaceae; genus Pseudotsuga; species Pseudotsuga menziesii. Next base: position 502,868 of record LPNX011190346.1, on the reverse strand, counting down.
AGAGAGAGTATATGACTTGGTTGCTGGCACATCAAGCTCACTTAGCTTCATCATAGACTTTGGAGCTTCTAGACATATGGTTTCGACAAATGAGGCATTCTCCTCTCTTGACATGTCGAAAGGTCCACCAATAGTTTTGGGAGATGACTCTCTCATTGATAGTTTGGGGAAAGGAAGGATTGATCTTGACCATGGTTAGTTCAATAATGTGTTGTATGTTCCAAGTATTATCTCTAATCTCTAATCTCTTGTCAGCGTATCAAATGAATCACACTGGGTCTCCAAATAAGGTCATCTTCTCCCCTGATGATGTTGAAATCATTGATATTTCCAATGGTAAATTCATAGCAAAAGGTGTTGTTGATCACACTTCGAAGGTATACATGTTTTCCCATTTTCTACCCTACTCAAACCTCTCTGCTCTTCTGATTCATGCTAATGAGGCAAGCAAGCTTTGGCATGAAATATTTGGACATATTAACTACAAGTATCTTTCTGATTTGAGTGAAAAATATATGGTCATAAGGTTACCAAATATCAAGTTTTCCAAGGGATTCTGTCAATGTTGTATCTTAGGAAAACACCCAGAGCACAAATTTGAGAGAGCTAGTCATGAGAGAACCTCTGCACCTCTTGAATTGATCCACAGTGACATTGTTGGTCCATTTCCTCATATGTCCATGAGTCAAGCCAAATATGCACTGACCTTCATAGATGACTTTTCCAGGTATTGTTGGGTTTACTTCCTAAAGCATAAGTCTGAAGTTTTTGACCTCTTCAAAGTTTTTAAAGCCTTGGTTGAAAACCAGTCTGGGAGGAAACTCAAGATCCTCAGATCTGACAATGGTGGTGAGTATGTCAAGTATGAGTTCATTAAGTATTGTAAAGATACAGGTATTCAAATGTATCATTCGATCCCTTACACACCACAACAAAATGGTGTTGCTAAGAGAAATAACAGGTCACTAAAGGAGATGGCAACCTGCATGATGGAGGTTAAGACTTTGCCACCAAAGTTTTGGAGCGAGGCTATAAACTGTGCATCCTACATCCAGAATAGGGTGCCTCATAAGCATCTTGATGGTATGACTCCTTTTGAAGCTTGGAGTGTGCACAAGCTAGATGCAACCCATTTCAGGATTTTTGGCTCAAAGGCTTGGGTTAGAATTCCAACTAAAAAGAAAAAGGCTTTGCAGCCCCAAAGACAAGAGTGCCTATTTGTTGGGTATTCAGAAGATTCAAAAGGGTACAATCTGATCAACTTGAGCACTAACAAATCTTTCATTGAAAAAAGTGTTCAGTTCCAAGAAAAGCCTTTAGTAGCAGTTGAAGTTGGAGAGTCTTCTTCACCACCAGATCCATTGATTGTAAGTGGAGAGACTAATGAGTTTGTTGATTCTAATATGTCTGATAATGATGATTTTATTGCATATCCTAAGAGTCCTACAAGACCAAAATATATTAGAGGAAATTTGGGGTCTAAAATGGGCCTTATAAAAAACTGTGCCATGGATGAGCTGGATTGAGTTGAATTTTTAAACCAATAGAATTTCAATATCTTTGGTCAACCACTATGGTTGAGTTGGACACATAATGCTTATGTGTCATCTTTTTATTTGACAATAGCTAACTCCATATCAACCTCACCTTGGTTAAGTTCTTGAAAAGATCACCTCGAAATAATATAAATAAACTTTAACTACTAAATATAGAATATTTTATTTGATCTCTACTTCCAACTCCTCTAAAACATAACCTTCGCATTAATTAAAATTGTAGTGGAAGCATTTTGAAATACTAAAAACATTTATTAATCAATTTTTTAAAAAGAAAACTAAATAATATTTAATTTTAAATAAACTTGAAATACTAAATAAAAGATATTTAGTATTTTTAATATTATTTAATAATATTTAAAAAATAAATATATTTAATTATTACATCCAAAAATAAACAAAACATTTAAATACTAACAAAATAAAAAATAAAAAGTATTTTTAATGTTACTAAAATTATAATAAAATTTGATTTTACTTTTTTTCTCTCTTACCTACCTACCCATTAAACCACATTTTTTTTTATATTAATATGAAAAATAATATGAATATACATAGTTTATTGTTTTTTATTTTATGTGATGTAATATTTTTTATATGAATTAATATAAAATTTATATTAAAAAATAATAGTGATTTTTTTTAATACTATTATAATTATATTTTTCATTATAAATGAATATATTTTATTTTTACATTTATTAAATATATAAAAAGTAGTGGTCTATTCATTTAAAAAAATAATAATATAAAATTCAAAAGTTTCCTATCATTTATTATGTGTGCACAAGAATCTAAATATTTCATTAATATTTTTAATCAATATCTCTTAACTCTACATTAACTCAATATAGTTGTCAACTACCATTAATGAGATGATTTAGGTTGACTTTCATTAGATTTTCATTAGATTTAATCTGACATGGCATATTTGTATTGTGATCTGGCTTTTTCTATTATTTTCCTTAGGAGGCCCATTTTAGACCCCAAATTTCCTCTAATTGATTTCCCATCTAGTGTAAGATATTCACCCTCAACCACCATCAATCCAATAGGAAATTCATTTCCTTCATCATCAATCAATGATCCGTTAAGTATTTTCTTACCTCGAATGAATCATGCCAACCAATAATCTATGCCCCGTTCATTGTGTTTTAGGGAAACAACTGCATATATGTGTCTTGGGTGTACAAGATCTGAGATATGGTCTTAGTATGTCAAAATCGTTGATCGACCCTTCTCTAAGTGGGTTTTTTCAATGACTACATGTGGGTCTATTTCAAGTGACACACAATCCTAATCATCAACCCAATCCATGCATTCACATTGATCCCATTCACCACTGCTACAAGGGTTGCAAAAGAAAGCAAGTTTATGCATCCATATTTTAAATAGGGGGTTGTTTGAGCTTCGAACCCAATTAAATCCATGTGTTCCTTGTACTGTGCCACAACTATAGGAACGGGATCAATCTATGTCAACCACATGCCAAAAATTCTTGATTGGATTTCCTTCCCCTGTTGATGTATGTTGCACTTTAGTTTGGTCTAACATTGTTTCATAGCACCATTGAACTATGGATTCTACATCTTTGCTATGGGGGTTTCTGGTAAACCTCATCTCCTCCCTTTGTAGTGGGGTCTTGATGCATGCACCTGCCTCATCATGCTCACATTTTATGTGCTCATTCTCAAATTAGTTCCATTTATGCGGCACATTGTAATTCTTATGTAACATACTCATCCATTGGAAGACTCGAGCATTTTTGAACTGGTCGCACAACCATATGACCATATCCAATGTTGATCCATGTATATATCTCCCTCCTTTAGCTAATCATAGAAAATTCGAAAACAATGCAGATCATGGCATCCATATCAAGTTCAAAAGCATGTTATGATAAATCTAGAATGAAGAGGAGAATGATGGACAAGTTGGTGAACTACTCAATATGGACCCTCTCTCATGATTGCTTCCAAGGTTTTTATACAAATTGAAGAGTTTCAATAGAGAACCTCATCTATGCCATCCTTATGGGAAATCAAAATATATTCATGTGCAAATGATTATTGGTCTGCATTGCATACTTTATCGTGTATAGAGAATGTGGACAACTTGGTGAACTATTCAATATGGACCCTCTCCCATGATTGCTTCGAAAGTTTTTTTTTTAAATTGAAAAGTCTCAAGAGATAACTTCATCTATGCCATCATTGTGTGAAATCAAAATAAATTCATGTGCAAATGTAAATTAGTTAACATTGCATACTTCATCTTGTATGGAGAATATGAGACTTATTTAGATGTGAAGTTGGGAATTCTTCTTTTGAAATTAATTGTTGTTTAGGAGAGAGATATTGTTGTAGGCATATGATAAAACATAAATCAATGAAATGATTTGAAATCTTGTGAATGAAAACAATTATTTACAATTCACCATACCTATTCAAAATGATCTCTTCTTGCAATGAAAACTTGTAGTTTGAATGTATCCACTAACTTCCAAGACCACTGAATATGTTTGTTATATTCCAAGAGTGATCTTTTATACAATAGATCAAAGAGTGTCCAATTAATGACTGAGTGTGAGCCAAATTGAAAAGTTTAGGAGCACAAAATGCATGAACAGTTGTAGAAAACCCGTTAAAATTGGTAACAACCCTGGGAATCTAGATCTCTATTTTTTTAACTAGTAAAAAATGTGCGCACATGTATTTATGAGTGCACACGTGTGTATAAGAGTGCGTGCGTGTACTAACACGTATGTGCAAAAAGGCGCACGCGCTGCTGCCTAACATTTACAACAATTACTCACTAACATTTATCTCATTTAATGATTAACGTTCTTCAACAATGTCTTGGTATTCACACATGTACGAGTATTTTTACAATATAGTCTTCACCACTACTTTATTCTTAGGCCCATGGGTTCCATTATGAGGTCTTAGGCTCCTTACCTATAGTTAGTATAGGGTAAGGGAGGCCTCCAACACTCACCATCATCACCATCATAATCATCATGATAGTCATCATTATCGTAATCATGATCATAATCATCGGCATCCTCATCATCATCATCATAGTCATCATCCTCATCATCATCATCCTCGAATAAAACTTAGAATGGTTGCTTGTTATATATAAATAACAATATAGATAAAGCTCGGTTAGTAAGTCATCAATCATATACTGAGAAAAATGTAGAGAGTGCCTATGCGAGCTAAAATGTCAAAATCCTAGACGTGAGTTCCATGAATAATTGAAATTGACAACTACTATCAAGAAATGAGAAAGCATCGGGATCTGTGGACTCTATAAAATCCTTCATCTTTCAAATTTTATAGATGTGATGTCAGAGGGGCAACACTATATGGAGTATCAAATGGCTTACTATAAATACTGATTACTAAATCTTGAAAACAGGAGAAATGTCATTACTAAATCTTGAAAACCGTTGAAATCTTTAATACACGTATAAACACTCATTACACTGATGGCCACACATTTGTTTGAATATTTCTGATACCAGATGATCTGTTCTATTCTATGGACTGTACATTTGCAAACATTGATGAATAAGTGTCAAATGAAAAGCAAGTAACGAGTCACGACCACTACAGTATTGGAATTTTAATCACCCCCATTACTTTGAAAACACCCTTTCGGCATCATTTATATAATAAATTCACTATCTTTAAGAAAAAAATCTCAACTGCTCAACATCTTACCCCCTAGGACATTAGGCAAGACTAAAGAGATCAAAAGATGAACCGAGATGACTTATCCCATGAGGAACTCGAGGGATAATTAATTCAAGATGAAGTATATTTTCCACCATATCGAAAAAATTACCAAAAATGCATTCTAAAAGGAGGCTGAGCTCCTACACTAAGCTCAGACCCATCTTTCTGCATTAAGATTAGGCTCAGCTTTCATCATATTCATCCTCATTATCATCATCATAATCATCATCCTCATCATCATCATTTTCATCATTTTCATCATCTCCATCATCATCATCATCATCATTGTTCCTCATCATCGTCGTCATCATCATCATGAACACCATCATTGTTCATCATCATCGTCATTGTCATCATCATCCTCATCATCATCATCATAGTCATCATCATCATCATCATCATCATCATAGTCATCATGGATTGTTCATCATCATTGTGATTCCATTTTAATCATCCTCATCATCCTATTCATGGTCATCATCATCATTCCATTGAAAATGATTGAAAATAAAATCAAAGCAAAGTTTCAACTAAACATGTCATCATCATCATCATTGTTCCTCAACATCATCATCATCATCATCACCATCATTGTTAATCATCATTGTCATCATCATCATTATCATCATTATCATCATCATCATCATCATCATCATAGTCATCATCCTCCTCATCATGATTGTCATCATCCTCCTCCTCCTCATCATCATTGTTCATCATCATTGTTATGGTCATCATCATCATCATTCTATTGAAAATGCTTGAAAATAAAATCAAATAAAAGTTTCAACTAAACCTATCATCATTGTTCCTCATCATCTTTGTTATCATCATCATCTTCATCTTCATCATAATCATTATCATCATCACCATTGTCATCGTCCTTATCATCATCATCATCATCATCTGCATCCTCATCATCATCATCATCATCATTGTCATCATCCTCATCATCATCATCATCATCATCATCATCATCATCGTCATCGTCGTCGTCATCATCATCATCATCGTCGTCATCCTCTTCTTCCTCATCATCACCACCATCGTCATCATCATCATCCTCATCCTCGTCATTATCATCATAGTCATCATACTCCTCATCGTCATCATCATCATCATATTCACCCCCATCATCATAATCATAGTCATCATCCTCATCATCATTATTATCACCATCATTGTCATCATCATCCTCATCATCGTAATTATCATCATAATCATCATCATCACATTCATACTATTCGTGATCATCATCATTGTTGTCGTCGTCATTGTCATCGTCGTCATCATCATCATCATGATCATCATCATCATCATCCTTGTCATCATCATCATAGTCACACTCCCCATCATCATCATTGTCATCATCCTTATCATCATCATCGCCATCAATGTTCATCACCATCGTCATCATCATCATCATCATCGTCATCATCGTCGTCGTTGTCATCATCCTCATCATCATCATCATAGTCGTCATCCTCCTCATCATCATTATCATATTCCTCTTCCTCCTCATCATTGGTCATCATCATCATAATTCCATTGAAAATGCTTGAAAATAAAATCAAAGCAAAGTTTCAACTAAACCTATCATCATCATCATTATCATCATCATTGTTCCTCATCATCATCATCATCATCATCATCATCCTCATCATCATCACCATCATCGGCATTGTCATCGTCATCCTCATCCTAATCATCATCATCGTAGTCATCATCCTGAACATCATCATTTCCATCATCCTCATCATTGTTCATCATCATCGTCATCGTCATCATCATCATCATCCACAGGGGGTTCACTCAATGAACTTGTTCCATAGCATGATCATTTGTGGGATATTAAAGAATATCCCTAATTTCAGTAATTATTGGAAAATGCCTCCTAAAATTGTATTGTTGAACCTGCCTCTCAATATACCTGTTGGTACAAATATTAAACAAATTATAACAGATATAGCATAAACTTGTGAGGTACAGACAAAATATATGCAAAGGCAGAGTATTGCTAACCTATTCTACAGCTGAAATTAAATCTAATGTATGAAAGTAAATCTAATTGTAGAAAACATGAAATTGCATAAACTAACTTGATAAAGAAAGATTGAAATTGCATGAAATAAACTGACATAAAGCAATTAGCATTAACTTGTGAGCTCACATAAATCTATGTTATCAATTCATAAGAAGGAGATTACTGAAAATCTACATTAACAATTCATAAGAAAGAAAGGGTTGAAAATCTATATTAACAATTCCTAAGAGAGAAACTGAAATTTACATAAGAGAATCAAAGGATGTGCATTAAGCATCACCTCCATTACATAACAATCAAGAATCCACTCTATAATTAACTCTAAACTATTCTCTATTTCCAAACCACTAGAGATATCTCTAACCAAAATGAGGAGAGAGCCCTCCTATTTATACATGAATTCAAGATAACTAATCATAATTACATATCCACTATTCTCTCAACGTATCCCTCAAAATCCTCAACAAATCTACAACTCATCCCTTCAAATCCTCCAACAAATATTGGATGAGGTATTCTCTCCACATTTCCATACTCTTCTCCTTGAAGTTAGCCCACATATTGAAGATGAAATTCGAATTTGAGGCTAGGTGGTCACTTTTGAGCTTGTTAAAGTCTTCAAATACACCTGTAAGCATCACCAAACTCATCCAACTTTAAAGTATAATGAAAATATGTTATTTTTCTCAATAATTAACCACAAATTCACTCAAAATACTCAAAAATAAATGATTTGGAAAATGGTAATATAAACCCATGTTTATTATGAAAGTGGTAAATATTAATGGTTTTATGGAAGGATAAGAGAGGAATAAGGTGACAAATGGTATAGGAAAGATGAATACAATGTGGCCTTTTTGTGGCTCAACATTCCCCCCATCTTGACTGGTTTCATGTCCTCATGCAACTATGCATTGATTCTCTTTAAAAAATTTGTCTTTGTAGTTGGGATTTACATGATGATGGTATGTAACAGTAAATCATTCTAGGATTTGAAATGCATGAGTGGAAGCAAGTTTTTTTATGGTTGGTTCTTGTGTTAACAACATTCATTTCTTTTACTTGTGTTTTTTCTGCAATACATAAGATTTATCCATTAGAAATGATGAATCATCAATGTATATTAAAAAACCATTTTCTTCATATTATGAATCATGCCAATATATAGCAATGTTTTCTATTCAATGTGTAACAAAGCATAGTTTGGGAAAGACACGTTGGTTAATGGTAAATGAGATGATGAATATGTAAAATGGTAATGAATAGTCCCCTCCCAACGTAAGATGTATTAGGTTTATGAAACGGAGAAAGGGAATGTAGTGAGGGAATTTTCCAAATTCATTCATTTTCTAGCATTTAAGGAATTACATGGTTAAAGATTAGAAAAAAACATACCTTCACTTACCCAAAAAGTTGATGAACTTATGCAATCGAAATGTGTTTGCTGCTGCTGAATAATAGAATGTGAAATGAAGAAATCTGAACTGCTGCTTGGTTGGATGAAGTGTAAGATGAGAGCTGAAAGTAGAACTGTGGTACTCTCGTATGGCTGAAGTATGATGCTATAAAATGGTCGATGGAGTCATGCAAAGTATATAGTCTTCACCTGCTACAAAACCTGATGGTACAATTCTTACCATGCGAATGAATGTGTCGATATCGAACATGGAAAAAATTCATTTGATTACCAACCATTAATGAATATCGTTAACCAATGCGAGGCAATCTCACTATTGATGTCAATGACTGCCAAGGTACCTAAGTACATCGTGCAAAGTGTGAATAAGTGAGTTGATGTCGAGCCACTTGCAAGATCTAACGATCAAGGGAAATTGATGTATTCCCATGATTTTCAGCGAGAGAACTTGCCATTAAGGCATGCAAGCCTCAAGGTACTAAAAATGAACTCTAGTCTCTATCCCAGATAATGTGCTGAGGTCTATGGGGAAAGACTTGTTGAAAGGTGGGCCTTAAGGAATCCCACATCAGTCAACACAAGTTGTACATAATGAGTGGTAGGACTATAGTTGAAAGATCTCATGGTCAAACATTTTTTATGGCAGGGATAACAAAGCAATGTAGTCATGGAAAGGAAGCTGAATGGTTTTATTCATAAGCAAAAAGATAAACTAAAAATGAGGAAAAATGTGTGCGAATCAGAAAGGTAGACATGCAAGAAGTCATGATATATAAGGCAGGAAAACAATAGACTCTAACATGGATGGTGAATAGGATTGGAAGGAGAAGGGTAAGTAATCATGAGATGGTGTAATTGGTCTCTGAAAGGCTTCTTTGTGGCAGCGAATGACATGACATACACAAGGGAAGACTCAACTCCTTCGAGCTTTCAATGGAACATTTTTTGAAAATTTTATACGATTATGGAACTTGCCATTCGTTCGTCTTTGAACCTGCAAAAGTTTAGTATTTCCCTGCAACAAAATTGTGAGCACATTTAAAATACATGAAAACATGTGCTTAACAAAACTTTAAAGAGAATAAATAAAATGCTCTTATACCAGAAAATAGCAACCCTTTTTGTCGAAACCTATTTCTAAGTGACTTGTGAAAACAAGTTAGCACAATAATTATAAAATTTTGAGAAGATTCCAAGTTTATTTAAAATTTAAAATTTTATGATTTTATTTATTACCCAATACTTTTTATTTGTTTATATGTGTTTAGTTTTTAATTTTAATTTTATTTTTATTTTTTATATTTTTATCATACCTTATACAAAGATAAGCATGTCTTGATGTAATGATTGAGCAACAGAGAGAGAGAGGGTCGACCCTTCAATGGTCGACCCCTCTAAAAGCATACTGTCTTAATGATCTGGAATAGAAAATAGGGTGCAAACAAGTGACAGGTTTAGCATTTTGAAACAAACACCTAATATGAAAGAAATGCAGCTCATAATTTGTTATTGCATAATCATTAGCAGGCATGGTTTATATAAAGATCATAACAAAATTGAAACAAACGCCTACCTCCCCCAATCAGAAGATGTGCCAGGTCACACTGTGCAAAAATAAAAATCAAGATGAAGGCTTGGCTACAACAGCAACTACCTTCAATTGAAAAAATGAAACAGACTTTGATTTAGACTTTTTGTATCAGGTTTTTAAGATTGTCAAAATGTTTATGAATAATATCATTGGATTTATAAAAAGTTTATTTAGCTTTTGGTTTTCTTTTAGTTTATCCTACTTGATTTAGTTAGTTGTTTCATGATCTCCTTTTGGATCCTTGGATTTTTGCGCTACCTTTTCTTTGGTTTGGTTTTCATAGAAGATGATTTTAAGTTCATTTTTTCCATAGGTTTTTCATGCAGCAATGACTTGGAGAAGTTGTAGTACGCAAGCAGTCAGTAGAAATTTGTTGTCGTTTCATTATGTCATCTGACACACTTTTTTTTTTGTCGACAATTCATCATTTTGTCCTTTAACTTGTTGACTTCTTGGTTGTTGAATAACACCTCCTTGCTCTCATATAACCTTAGCCAAGTTGATTAAGTGCCTTGGTTTGAAAAGATTCATCTATAAGATTTTATTTTAATGGTTTCTTTATTTTATGAAAAGAAAATGGGTTCCTATTGTTAATGGCGAAAATAAATCCCAATATGCTTTCATAAATTTAACATACTTTTAATTAATTCTTAAAATTAATTCTTAAAATTAATTGAAATTTTATAAAAAAACTTTAATTTACACAAGTTTTTTTTTTACACTTTAAGTCTATTTAATTACTATACATATTCATTAAAAATAATAACCTTTTTATAATATATGAAGAATGTTAAAACTTGTTCAGCTAAAGGTAATACATAAATTTTGAGATTCTCGTTGCATAAAGGGTGGGAGGACATAAAATATATAAAAATATATATATTTAAAAAGGATAATGGTGAATTTTTATGATTTATATTTTTAATATTATTAGTATAATTTAAATTCACATGATCTTTTCTTTAGTTTCAAATCCCAAATTATCTTTTTGAGTCACTTGACGTGACATATGGCATTGGTATTGTGGTATGACATTTAATAAAGTGTATTAAAAAACATTAATATTTCTCCATTACTTGTTTTATGGCATTACAGCACCGCCTAAACATAGTGCACCCATATTAAAGGATTATGATAACCCGAATACAAAATCTACCGTCGATGTTCTTGTAACTGAATCTCGATGAAGAAGGGAAAGCAAGGCTGCCCCGGGGTGGGATTACACAGCAAATTGAAGTAATTAAGATGGAGGAAGCCACAAACTTCTTTTTCAAATGATGATCAAACGTAGGCTAAGAAGGATAAGAAAATTCTAGAGAAAGGATTGCTTAATGAGCTCACTTTTAACTTATATTTATGATCATGGCTCCAATTAATCCTTAATCCAATAAAGACATAAATACGAAGCATGAGATGAAATACGCTATGGTACATGATTATAATTCTTTCATGGAAAACCATACTTGGGAATTTGTGTATCTATATGATCTAGTAAGGGAAGAATGTTGTTGAAAGAATGGATCTATATAACCATGTTTTCATTATATGGTAGCATTAAGAACAATTTACTTTTTCTGCATAATTTTAATTTGTCCTAAATTTTTGGGACAGGTAATAATGCCATTAGAGGACGTACAGACGCTATGAAAAGTTTTCATAGAGCCTCCACATGCACATGCACCTCTCACTATCGACCAGTTATCGTTATCATGATATTGGTAGTCATAAGATGTGATCATGGACGAAAATGGTAATAAGAACTCTGCATTAATATCTATCACCATGCTGCATATAGACAGCTGGGGTATGGAAAAAGAAATGGGCAGGGTTGTGTGGATAATATTTATTCGTACGCAGAGAATGAGCTGTTAAAAAAATTGGAATAAAGCAAAAAAATAAATTGTTTATCCATATCTTGGTTGAAAACATAAATAAAATGTTGAACGACATATTCTCTTTTAATCAATCTGTTCTATATTATAGAGTAGTGAAAGTGTAGTCATGTTATAGCCTCCACAAAGGTTTGATTACCTTCAAAGTGGATAGAACCCTCACACAAGGAAGTTAATGCAAATTCATCTTAAAAACATAAATGAGGAGTAAATGATGCATATAGAGTGAGGGAAACTTGGGACCAATTAATTCTACAGAGTTCTCATTTCTCATTTTATGTCTTTAGAGATAGGCATGTCTTCCTACAAATGGAAGATTACGAGAAAAATGCAATGTGGGTATGCTACCAAAAAAGCTTTGATCAATTTGAATGTGACCTTATGGAGAAAATCAAGTCATGAAATAATCTGGAATCGGGATTAGCCTTGAAATTTTGGAATTGGGTGTAGAACAACATGAGCACACAAATTCCGGCACTTCTATATATGATGGGTGTGAACCAACTGCTGTAACAGAGAATCAAGGATGTTTGCATTGCAGGAGTGACGTGTCCATGTTACACAATAGGATTTTGAAATGGATGTTGTGAAGTGACACTACGATATATATATATATATATATATATATATATATATATATAATGGAAATTTATATGAGCAAGTTCATATATCATATAGCTCCGCTCATAGCGCATACAGAGAATTTCTCCTTCTTTATTCTTTCCATTCTGTAGGGAATTTACCAGTGATTGTTATCATTTCATGGGTAGTGACAACAGAGGTGAGTTCCCGGTACCGGTGGTATGAAGCACAATCAGCCTGAGAGGTTCCAGTAATCATGTTTTTTATGAAATCACGATGGCCAGGTGCATAAATCACAGTGCAGTAGTATTTATTTGTCTCAAACTTCCACAGTGCAATATCAATTGTGAAACCACGTTCACGTTCATCTCAACAGCTTCTTTCTCAAATCGTTTAATTACACGCTGGTCAATCCATCCAGTATTGTAGATCAAATGGTCGGTGGTAGTTGGATTGCCAGATTCGACATAGCCAATGACCACAATGTTGATATGGGTTTTCTCCTTTCCTATGATGACTTAAATCCTTCAACAAATCGCCTGACAAAGTCTAGAGAATCAAGGAACCCAAGAACAGCTTTGCATCGACGTAGAAGGAAGAGAGACTCACTTTCATTGATAAAAAAATCAAGATGAAAATGGTGAAGCAGTAATGCAGCCAATACTGTGGCAACTCAACAAAAAATATGCAGAAATTTGATTTGGCATCTGGTAGAGTGGATTGAGAACTATAGATTTTATTCAAGAGTTTTATTATTATTGTCATTGTTATATAAACGACAGTTATCTAACTACTGGGAGTATGTGTGCAGATCTAAAGAGGTTTTTACCTATAACCCCTTAACTAATGGTAGGAAATTCACCATTCTATTCGTCTAATTGAATGAGTTGTTGAAGTCAACTAAAAATAGAACTGGTTGTTTAGCCATCTACTTGGCTGCTAGTTAATAAAATGGAACAGAAAGGATCTCTTGAGAAAATCTCAACGAGAAGACAGGCACTAAACCTTCTGTTATGTGAAGGACTATTTCACCAACAACAACTTATGATAGCAAAAAAAAGGGAAATTGTGAACGGTTTGTCTTTATACCATCATGGAGGTCACACTGCCTAAAAGAATCAATAACACAGATATGGTGGGATCAACTGCAAGTGGTGGGATGGTAATCACTCTTACTCTAAATCTTCAACTAATCAAGAATGTGTGGCATCGACACTCCCAGTGGTCTCCACTAATTTTAATTATCAAGAATCCAAGTATCTCCAATTCTATAGGAGGTGGTTGTAGTGGGTAACCAATCACTCTCAATCCTTTAAATCATAAGCATTTCAACGATCTAGAATCAACCGTTCTATGCATTGATTGTAATTGAGAAGAATCCCTGGGGAAGAGGGGCGAACTTCTAAATCCACTTGGTGCTTAAATGAGCTTCTTTTGATTTTGAGATCATATCGTGAAGGGAAGAGCAAGATCATTCCCATTTTATGTGACTAGTTGCTTTTGATTTTTATCATCTAACACGCTTCAGATCTATTTTAATCGCAAGCTAGCCATTCTAATTTGCAGATCGTTTCTCACTGGTTCAATAATTTTTATTGAGAATATTTTATATTTGCAAATTTTTAGAGTGGAAGGACGAATGCACAGATCGAATGCACAAATCGAAAGATAGGTCGAAGGGTGAAATGTTTGTAGGTTGCAGATAAAGATTGTTTGCAGGTTCAATTTACAAGCTGAAAGGCTCTTCGTTTGCAGGTTTGGATGGAGGGCTAAACGCTCTGTTTTATTTAGTTTATATATTTTTTTATTGTATTTTTTCTCTTTATTAATATTAATGTTTTTAGAAATGGTATTGTTTTAATATATATATTATAAGGTTTAAAACTTTAATTTTTTATTTTATGATTCTATTTAAATGTTTTATAATTGCAGTTTTTTTAATACATATATATTATTAAAATTAAAATTAATAAAGAAACATGATATATATATATATATAGATATTTTTTATTTTTAAACTAAATTGTTTTTATTCTTAACAAAATTATAAAGGTGTTGAAAATTTTATTTTATTTAAAAAAAAAACTAAAACAATAAAAGAAGCATAAAAGGACTATAGACAAAATAAAAAACTAGTATATTTATATCTTTTGTTTGTTTATTATATTTTTTATTTGTTTATTAATTTATTTATTTTATTGTCTAATTATTCATAGCTTTAAAAAGAACTTAATTTCTAATGCATTTTATTATTCCTAGTATAACTAGAAAAATGAAAAGGAAAAGAGATAAAGAATTTCATAAATATTTTTTTGATTTAAAATTAATTTTTAATTCCTAATAAAATTAAAAATATAATAATAAATGAAAATTTTAGCAACTAAAAACATTGAAGCAAATTAAAGTATCCTACATGCTAATGTTAAATTAGAAATAGAAACTAAAACCTACCTACTTTATTCTAATTGAAATTTACAGTCATTTAGGTGTAGAGAAATTTCCAGTGGAACCATACATCTAAAAGAAGTAAACCAAAATTATCTTTTAATTTTGAAAAACTAAACCTAGAATATACAATAATATAAAAAATTAAATGTTGAAAATATGAATTAATAAAATCAAAGCGAAAACAAAATCAATCTAACCTAGTACTTACTTGGAACCATTGTTCGATGCAGCTTCCGTTTGCATTATGATCACCCGAGATCCCTTCTTCATCCTCTTCAATCTCTAGTTTGAACATGTGTTCTTCATCTGATATGCATGATTCTTCAAACGTCGATTCTTCCTTGTTTGCTTCAGGAGGAGTGATTACATATTTAGCTGCTATCAAGATCTCCTCTTCTTAAGAAGAGGAGATCTTAGCTTTTGCGAGGATCTGAGTGAGCTCTTTAAGCTTATGCTCATCCTAAAATCATTTTAGTGGAATCAAATCAAGTACTAGGAAAAAAAGATTACACGACAAACACAAAAATGGTAGCACAAGACGAGTGCAAAAACAGAAATAAAAAGTGCACAAAAATCTATACAAAACAAAAAAATGAATAGATACAAAGTTAGAAGCAAGTTAGTATGAAATAAAGGCTCCCAAAAATTAAAACAATCCAAACTTTACACTACAAAAATGTAAAAGAAAACTTGCATAAAAACAAACTCGCATCTGCAAAAAATAAAAGAACACTCTTGGAGGAAAAGTAAATACTTTGCAGAAACATAAGCATGCTTGCAGAAACAACAAAGGAACAGCAAGGCTTTGGGGCACCCCACTATAGTGGATGCGTCTAGTTGTTACACCATGAAAATCCCAGAAATTCTGTAGTGAATTCATCATTGCATCTTACTGTTTTCCCCTCCCCCTTGTTGTGTGATGTAAAAGTAATCTATCTATCTATCTAAACTCTGATCCCTTTTAGCACCTCCTGACAATGGCGCCAAAATGTTGGTGCAAATATTAAACAAATTATAACAGATATTCAACGATTTAATTGTCAACCCAGAGAGAGAGCATAAACTTGTGAGGTACAAACAAAATATATGCAGAGGTAGCATATTGCTAACCTATTCTACAACTGAAATTAAATATAATGTATGAAAGTAAATCTAATTGCAGAAAACATGAAATTGCTTATATTAACTTGATAAATAAATACTGAAATTGCATGAAATAAACTCACATAAATAAATTAACATTAACTTGTGATCTCACATAAATCTATGTTATCAATTCATAAGAAGGAGATTACTGAAAATCTACATTAATAATTCATAAGAAAGAAAGTGCTGAAAATCTATATTAACAATTCATAAGAGAGAAACTAAAATTAACATAAGAGAATCAAAGTATGTGCATTAAGAATCATCTCCATTACATAGCAATTAAGAATCGACTCTATGAATGATCGATCCCATTCATGCAGCTGAGGAACTAGCTAGAAATCCTAGTGACACTAGGAGGACTAGATCACAATTTGAGAGTGCCCTTTGTATGAAAGATCATTTATTTGCTGAGAAGTGATATCTAATGGTTGAATCGGATCCATAGACATATGAAGATGCATCACATGATCCAATATTGCAAACAACCATGAAAAAATAATTCGGCTCGCTCCAGAAGAACAACACTTGGGAACTAGTTGATCTTCCTCTAGGGAGGAAGCTAGTTCAATGTAAGTGGGTTTTCAAGACTAAGTTTGTTGTTGATGGTTCACCTTTGAAATATAAGGCAATATTGCTAGCCAAGGTCTACTCACAAGTACATGGTATTGACTACAATGAAACCTTTGCACCAGTGGCAAAGATGGACTCCATAAGGCTAGCTTTAGCCATTGCAGCTTCAAAGCAGTGGGAGGTACATCGCATGTGACAAAACCCCAAATTTTCACAAAACGCTGAAAATTGCGGTTTACTAAAAGCTAAGGATAGCAATACAAGAACAGTTAAATGATTAGCAATACGTAATCTTAAATATGTTAACTTACCAGTTTTCCTTTTTGTAACATGATTAAGTTTCACCTGCGCATTGTTTTGTTTTCATTTTGCTGATCAGTTTTCTTTATGACAAGTAGGTGGAATCTAACTTTGAATCCTGGGCTTACTTAGAATTTATGCTAATGCAAAACGATTACTTGTTCTTACAGGTTTTACAGGTATGATTGAATGACTAATGCTTTAAAATTTCATAAAGTATCCAATAGTATTTCTATTTGCAATTTACGAGTGTTGGAAATATATAAATCATTGTAACCCTACTCTTTATTATTTCCTTCCGTAGTTCTTGGACCTTTAGGCTTCTTTGCAACCATTCTCATGGCGGCCATGTTACCCTTCTGGTTTTTAGTTGTGCTTCGAGTCTATGTTTAAGTCATTTTCAGCCTCCACCACTTGGTCTCGAAACGCTTTTTGTTTACTGTGAGTCTTATCTCTGTAAGGGTTGTCGAGATTCGTAACATAAAGCTTATAGCCTATAAGTGGCTCCTTGCTTGTTCATCTATGGCCTATCATTACAGAGATAAGTTTACGATTTCTTGCTGTAGGTTTAAGCACAGCCCTCATCGTAGGGTTTGAGAGTTGTGTTTCATGCCTTGCTTGTTGGTGACTGCTCCAGCTTCATTGTCTAGTTCTTTCGTGGTCATGGCCATACTTGTTCTTGCCACTGCTATCAGTGTGGCTTGTACATCAATCCCTGTCATCTCTGTCACTGCAAAAATGAAGATTTGGATTTTGGTTATGCTGGTTGCGGTGCTGTTGTTCCTTCACAGCTCCATAACCTTAACTTCCACGTAAAGTAAACAATTTTAAATTTTTTAAAACTAGATTTTGTTTTCAGTATATAAATTTGAAAGCTAGTCTTTAACTGAACTTTGATTTTCATTATGTAGGTGACATTTCACAACCTTTGGCAGAAAACAATCTACAAAGGACCGGTGCTTTGGCTACGGGTAAGCCTTGGTTATCAAATGGCATTCCCTGCTTGTGAAGTCCTTATGGGACAGTTTCTAGTTGGAAAGTTATTGTGTATTTGTTACACAGTTTTGGGCTATTGTTCTTCAATTACTAGTTTGGTTTTTGTTAAAACCCTTGCTTACAGCAGGGTACTCCGGCTCAAGCCGTGACTTGTAAATGTTTGTTTCTCATTTTTTGTACAATGTTATGTTTAAATCCTTCACGTCTTGTCAAGTAATACACAGTTTCATTTAAATAATAAATATTATCCTTTGAGCTCAGAATTAATTTATCATTAATCTCTTATGAGATTTTGTAAACTAGGGTTCTTACCCTTCTTCGCCTGTGTAATAGAAATTTTGATGTATATTGTTTATTTTTCATTAGTAATATTGTTAATGGTTTTAAGAATAGTATACCATCATATTATAATTATTTACTTACAGGATCAGATATTCGAGCTAATGTTTCCTGAAGGTAACCTATGTGTAAAATAATTTCTTCAATTTATTCCTTAAGTTCTTAGTTACTTAATTTAATTGATTTAATTATTGTTGCAGGTATATAATGAGTTATATTACAATAGTTGTCTTTTCACTGTCCTTAAAGGACTGTAATAATCTACAACAGTTTGGTTGTTTAATAATAAATAATCCAAATACTTGGATTATCATTTAAATGATTGTTATTTACATATATTGTTGTTATTAGGGTTTCGACCCTATACTTTGTTTTACAAGTAAATTTTGTTTATAATAGTTAAAATAATTAGTTCTTTTTTATATAACATTTTTTAATGTTAGTTATTATCGCATTCTAGTTGTTTTTATTAAATAAAATACATATAGGGTTATTAAAGTTCTTTGATAAGAAGTTCATAAACTCTGTTCTTAATTTATCCTTTAGAAATTAATTATGTTAATAACACCCTACTTGAGGTTTGAATATTTGTATATATATTCAGTTATTATTAACAGGAAATAAACTAAGTATATCAAACTTAAATATTTACTGAGCAGAATAAAATAAGTGTTTTATCTGAGTTATTTCTACTTCTTCTGTTACAAGTTAATAGTATAATTACAAAATAAATTACCGTGTAAAAATAATAACTTATCTACTTAAATAACTTATTAATATAATAAAACTTCTACCTGTAAAGTATTATGCCTATTTCTTTCTATCATACTTCCATCAATAAATTAGTGAAACAATAAACATAACTAACAGGTTATTATTCTTTTCTGATAACAACCTACATACATAAATAAATTAATCCGATATTATGAAATGCATACTACATCTATTCATTTCAGATTCCTATCATATCCTTCATCTAATTTAAAATACACTGCCTGTGTTGGAGTACGGTCTGGTCCTTCCAGATGTGGAAAAACACAGGTCAAGATTATTTTTATCTTTTCCAAGTTCATTCTTTCAAATAACTAAAAGATTTATTCACTCTAACAGTTTATAACTAAACAATGAACATTCATTAATCAGTCAGACTCACATTTAAACATTTAACAAAGTAAAATAAAAAGACTATAGAACCTGGTTAAGCTAGACAACAACAGTGTTAGGAGGTCATTCCTTCCTACCAACTCCTGGGTAGCGCTCAAACAACGTCTCCTCAGGACCCGCAAGCCTATTCCTAGTCGCCTTGGCTAAGAACCGATGGAGCAAGCAAATGATAGACTATTCCAATAACTCAATAATGATTCTGTACATAGCAGTGAGATCCTTCAGCTGAAAAGTTGCACTAGATCACTCAGTAGTTTAACCCCTCAAACTGTTTCCACACATTCCCTTGCCATTGAATTCTTTGAACTTCATTCACCTGAATGATCGCTTCTCTAGAATGAGCAGCCTAAGCTCTCTTCAATGGGAATTTTTATAAGATTTCCTAGGTATTTTGGGTCAGTTTGTCATTAATTGAGCCACCTGCTCTGATCCCACTTTCTTGGGGGATCATGACCCCAAATGTAGGGAGGTCTCCACCTGCAACAGTTGGAAGTGTTTGAAGATGCTGCCACTTGTCTGTTTTCTCTCCATCGAGACTCCTCCACCAACTTGACCAATAAACACTCTTTTAACAGCTCTCCTAAGTTGTTGTCTCCACTTTTACTTATTCATAATTAAAATATTCAGAATTACATTCAATCATCCTTGACTCTGCTGAGTCATCATTTACAACTTAGAATAAGCTTTAACATAATGTCTTGAATTAAAATCAAATAAGATAATATTATTGTTTTCAAAATTGGGGCATGTGACATACACACCCCCTTAGAACTTAACATCATCCTCGATGTTATTGATTCTTTATCCTTAGAATTCCCCTGGAACATAATTGGATATGCATCTCGCATATTACTTTCTAATTCCCAGGTGGATTCCTCTGGACTAAGGTGCTTCCATTGCACCTTCAGTTGTCCAATGGTGCAGTTCTGAAGTGTGATCTCCCTCCGCCCGAGGATATAGTCCAGCTCCACTAGAAAGTATCCTTTGGGTTCCACCTATACATCATTCTAGTTAACAACATGACTAGCATCATGAACATATTTATTTAATACATAAATGTGAAAAATATTATGTACTATTAAATTTGGTGGTAATGCTAATTGATAAGCTACTTGTCCAATCCTGGACAGAATTTCAAATGGACCACAGTAACGAGGTGCTAATTTTGCACAACTCCCCAATCTCAAAGAGCTCTTTTTGGGCATTACATTGATGAACACATGTTCACCTACCTAAAACTCCTTTCGAGTTCTTTTTAAGTCTGCTTGACTTTTCTGTCGATCATGTGCAACCTTCAGATTACCTTGCACTTGGTTTACACTTTCTTCCATTTCTTTTAACAATTCATGACCTAATACCAATATTTCCACTGGATTACTCCAAGAGATAGGAGTATTACATTTCCGTCCATATAAAATTTCAAAAGGACTAAATCTGGATGGTGTCTGATATTTATTATTATAAGCAAATTCTACCAGATGCAAATAATCCTCCCATTTACCTGGCTGGTCTTTCACATACATTCTTAATAAATCTTCTAGTACTTGGTTTACCCTTTTATTTTGTCCATCTGTTTGAGGATGGAATGAAGTACTAAAATTTAATGTAGCGTTTAACCTTTTAAACAAAGACTTCCAAAAGTTTCCTGTAAATTTAGGATCTTTATCTGAGATTATGACTTTTGGTACTCCATGCAATCAAAAAATATGTTTTAGAAATATATCAACTATGTTTGCAGCTTTATAAGTAGTTTTAACAAGTATAAAGTGAGTTTCTTTGCTTAACTTATCCACTACTACCATGATAGAATCATTTTGATTCTGATTTCTAGGCAATCCAGTAATAAAATCTAGATTAATTATCTCCCATTTTCAGCTAGGAATAGGTAATGGCTGAAGCAATCCAGCTTCGTGTTGATGTTCAGTTTTCACCTGTTGACACTCAAAACATCTAGCAATATATTATGCTACTCCAGTCTTCATATTTGGCCAAAAATACTATTTTCTTAACATAGTTATAGTCTTTTGATAACCCGGATGACCTAAGTATGGAGTTTTATGAATTTCATCCATAATTAACATCTTAACTTTAGCTACGTTAGGTACATACATTCTGTCTTTATACAATAAAAATTCTTTTGCATTTAAACTATAACCTTTACTTAAGCTTTATGTTAGATTTTTCTTAGTTTTGGCTTGTAAACTTTGATAAATTTCATCTTGTTCTATTCCTTCTTTAAGTTGTTCATCCAAATCTGTAGCATAAGTGCTGATAGTTGCTGCAAAATTCAACCTTGCATTCCTACTTAACACATTTGCAACTTTATTTTCTTTACCTTTTATGTGCTAAATTTCAAAATCATACTCACTTAAGAAAGCTAGCCACCTAGCTTGTCTGGCATTTAAATTAGGCTGATTTAACAGATACTTCAATCCTTTATTACCAGTCATTAAAATAAATTTTCTACCAATTACGTGATGTCTCCACATATTTAAAGCATGTATAACAGCTACTAATTCCAGATCGTAAGTTCCATAATTATTTTCATGAACTTTTAACTTTATAGACTCATAGGCAATAACATGCCCATCTTGAGTTAGAACACCGCCTAAGCCATCATTGTAGGTGTCAGTGCATACTACTAATTCTTTATTAGGATCAGCTATTCTTAAAATAGGTGCGCTGGTTAATAAAGTTTTAATAAAGTTTTTAACTTTTTAAATCTTTCCTCACGTTTCTGATTCTAGTCAAATTTATTTCCCTTCTTATGTAAGGAAGTTATCGGACTTGCAATCCTCAAAAAACCTTCAATGAACCTCCGATAGTAACTGATAATGCCCATGAAAGATTGAACATCCGTCACATCCTTAGGAACCGGTCAATCTTCGATTGCCCTTATCTTTTCAAGATCTACTGAAATCCCTTCCTTGGTCACCACATGACCTAAGTATTGAATCTTATCCTTGAAGAAATCACATTTACTAAACTTTGCAAAGAGTTGATGATCTCGCAACTCTTGCAAAACAATTTTTAGATGTTCTTTATGTTCTCCTTCAGTTTTTGAATAGATTAGAATGTCATCGATAAACACGACCAAAATATTATCCAAATATTTATGCATAACGTTGTTCAAAAAACACATGAAAATAGTTGGGGCATTAGTAATCCTGAATGGCATGACGACAAATTCGTAATGACCATATCTAGTTCTGAAAGTTGTCTTAAAGATGTCTTCATCTTTAATCCTGACTTGATGATATCCAGACCTTAAATATATTTTCAAAGACACCGTGGCCTGATGTAGTTGATCAAATATATCATCAATGCAAGGCAATGAATATCGATTTTTAATGGTCAATTTATTTAACTGATGGTAATCTATGCAAAGTCCCATGGTTCCATCCTTTTTCTAAATGAAGATGACAGGTGCCCCCCAGGGAGACACACTTGGTCTAATATACTTTTCATCAATTAGTTCTTTTAATTGATACTTTAATTCATTAAGTTCCAATATGTTGATTCAATAAGGGGCCTTTGAACTAGGTACTGCACCTAGTACCAGCTCAATGGTGAAATCCAATTCCATTTTTGGAGGTAGTCCCAAAATTTCTTCAAGGAATACATCAACATATTCTTTTAAGAATGGTATGTTTTCCAATTTTAACTTATCTATATTGATTAGACTCTCCTCATCAGTTATATTTACTGCATAAGATTTACATCCCTTCCTAACAGCTCTCTTAAGCTGTAGGGCAGAAATCTTCCTTATGGTGGTTTTTCTAGGGATTCCTTTTACACTTACTAGTTTTCCATCACTGTTTAAACATGTGAAGGTTTTATCATAACAATTTAAAATTACTCTATGTTGTTCTAACCAATCCATACCAATCAGCAAATCATAAGAACCAAGAGGTAATACATTTAAATTTACAATAGTTTCAAAATGATCCATAACTACTGCACATTCTTTTACAAAACAAGTTACCTTTGTTTTAGCACCAGTGGCTAACTGAACCAACCAAGAATTCTCAAATTTTTCAACAGATAACTTACATTTTTCCACTATTTTAGGTGCAATATAACTGAGAATAGCTCTTGGATCAATCAAAATAATTACAGGGGTTTGATTTATCATACCTTCTACTTCCACCATGGAATTCTAATATTCTGCTTGTCGATTCTCCAAGGATGCGTTGATTTAGGGCATGGTCCTCGCTAGTTCCCCAACGGTCATCTCCTCTTGTATGGTATGAATATTGCTAACATTCTTCTTCCTATTAGGATAGACTGAAGCATAGTGTGGGCCATTACACTCCCAACACTTTATAGGTTCTTTGCGCTCAAAGTTCTTGGTAAAATTTCCATGATTATTAGCAATGTCCTTACCCTTAAAATTATTCTGATTGCTGGGTGAATTATTCTTATTTCCTTGGAAGTTCTTATTATTAGGATAATTGTTGGCCTTATTGTTCTTAGAATTAATGTTGGGCACAAAATCCTTCTTCTTTTGCTCATACTGGTTGTTATTTTTCTTAGCTTTCCAGTTGGCCAAGCTTTCCTTCTTCCTATTCTATTCAAAACAGAATTTAGCTTTCCTCGTAGCTTCTTCCAAAGTCTTTGGATTGTCATATTAAATCATATCCTTAATATGATACGGTAGACAACTGAGGAATTGTTGTACCTTTGGTTTCTCATCTACAAGGTATGGCACATACCTAAGTAGACTTAAGAACTTGTTGTTCAGATCTTTCATTGTCATTGATCCTAACTTCAGCTCATAAAATTCTTTTTCTCTCTCCTCATGATATTGCTCAGATAGAAATTTCTTTTTAAAATACCTCTTAAAGGTACTCCAGTTTACATTTTTCTCTTTTATTCCCTTAACTCTTTTCAAATCCTGCCACCAAATGCCAGCTTTTTCTGAGAGATTGTAAATAGCTATTCTAGCCTTTAACTGGTTAGAAAAATTATATATTTGGAAGTACTTCTTCATCCCAGATAACCAGGATTTTGCTTCCTCCCCCTTCTCAGTCTCTCCATTGAAGGTTGGTGGTTTTATCTTTTTGAGTTCGCCAGAAATTTCCTTAAGAGGTTTGTATTTCCTCTTTTTAGTGTACTGATTATCATCACTACTATCACTAGTAGAATGGTAATTTCGTTGTTCACCGAACACCTCAGAAGATGAACTAATTTCATCTTTAGTATGCTTCATCTTTTTAGATTTACGTTGATGACTTGTATCTTTTGATTTTGTTCTTTTACCCCTACCCTCAGTTTGAAACTTTTCAGTTAGGATCTAATTCAACTCCTCTTTAGCCCTCAGAATGCTTTCATTTTCTCGTTTTATAGACTCCATTTTAGATTTTAGGTCTTTTACAATTTGTAACAGTTCTAAGGAATTGGTAGTTAATTCCTCTAGTATAGGATCTCTTGGTAAATTTCCTGGTTCAGTAGCTGGAGATTGCTCCTCTGCATATTCTTCCATCCTTTCCATATCTATTTGTTAAACTTCAGAAAACAATTTCTCTGTTGAATAACATTTAAAAGAAAATACAACAACATAAAAATTAAATTTACTGTTTCGTAGAAGCTAGTTGGGCTTCATCAAGGCCTAGTGTTTGAACCTTGTGCTTTGATACCACATGTCAAAACCTCAAATTTTCACAAAAATTTTAAATTTTGAGATAACATAAAATGCTGAAAACTGCGGTTTACTAACAGCTAAGGTTAGCAATAAAAGAATTGTTAAATTATTAGTAATACGTAATCTTAAATATGTTAACTTAGCTGTTTTCCTTTTTGAAACATGATTAAATTTCACCTGTGCATTGTCTTGTTTTCATTTTGCTGATCCGTTTTCTTTATGAGAAGTAGGTGGAATCTAACTTTGAATCCTGGGCTTACTTAGCATTTATGATAATGTAGAACGATTACTTGTTCTTACAGGTTTTACAGGTATGATTGAACGACTAACACTTTAAAATTTCATAAAGTATCCAGCAGTATTTCTATTTGCAATTTACGTCCTTAGTAAATAAGCTATTATATTCTAAACAACTTCCGTGAGGTAAAAACAATTTGTTTTCTTTAGTTGATCTTGTAAATGAAGTACAGATGATTGAGTTTCTTTCTTTAATGTAAGTAGCGACAATAAAATACTTTCTTTGGCTTTCAACTTGTAATCTTAGTTGCAAGTAACTTCTATTTTAGTTTGCATAACTTGCAATGTTATAATGATTGTTCTATCAGTATTTATACATTATCAAATTATATTATTTGTGTAACCAACTGTTCAACATTTATCTTCTGCAAGGAAACTTACATCCTGTAAACTTCTTGACATTACATCGAAACATATGGTTCTAAAGATTTTAGACTCCAGTAGGATCATTCCAATTTGATTTCGTAGTTTTCTATATTACTTCTCTTGTATTAAGTTATTGTCCACAAACATTTTTTTGAGGTTGATGCTTTTGAAAAAGGTCAACTTTATAATACATGCTAAGCACCAGTTATTTTGTATAATCCTAAAACCATTTTACTATTTAAAAGACATGGTGAAATAATAGCAAATGCCATTTTGAGAAACAACCAAATTCTATTAAAGTTTCATCGACCTGAATTAACGGTAAAGGAATTTATAGAAGCGTTCTTATATTGCACTTAGCCAACTTCATAGTTTGCTACCAATTGATTTATTAGTTTTTATGAGATTTATAAACATGCATAAAATATTTTGTTTATTGGACATACAAGTTTAAAATAGAGTTTATGATTATACTTAATACTATTTTGTGCAATTTTATAAATGTCACAACTTGAATTGTTGTTAGAAATGACATTAACCATGCATAGACTATAATGTTTCTACATATCGAAAACTATAGTTGTTAGGTGGTTATAAACCTTTTAACTTGGGCTCTCCCAAATAACACATGATTTCTACACATGTCAAGGTCAATGTTAAAGAACAAGGCTTACCAATATCCATATTGTATTATCAATGTTACGATATATTGGACATATGGTTAACGATGATATAAGTTTCTATGCATGAATTATTTCAAGAAAAACTAAAGTTTAAATGGTGACACTGGTTGCTAGGTCAACGTATAGTTTAACGTGGTTATTTTTGGTACTAAACTAGCATACCATATACTAAGCGGTGTAATCGAATGTAATGCAATAACTAGGTTTTTATGTAACGTGTTCAATGATCAAAATATTTTTTTATCATTGTAATGCAGGTAACTGTTGTGACGACCCACTGCATGGTTAAAAATTATAGTGACCACGTGGTCTTCTCTTGGCTAAGTGTTGGAAATATATAAATCATTGTAACCCTACTCTTTGTTATTTCCCTCTATAGTTCTTGGGCCTTTGGGCTGCTCTACAACGATTCTCATGGCGGCCATGTTACCCTTCTGGTTGTTAGCTGTGCTCCGAGTCTTGGCTTGATTCATTTGGTTAAAAATTATAGTGACCACATGGTCTTCTCTTGGCCAAGTGTTGGAAATATATAAATCATTGTAACACTACCCTTTTTTATTTCCCTCTATAGTTCTTAGGCCTTTGGGCTGCTCTGCAACCATTCTCATGGCAGCCATGTTACCCTTCTGGTTGTTAGCTGTGCTCCGAGTCTTGGTTTAAATCATTTTCAGCCTCCACCACTTGGTCTCGACACTATTTTTGTTTACTGAGAGTCTTATCTCTGTAAGGGTTGTCGAGATTCGTAACATAAGGCTTATGGCCTATAAGTGGCTCATTGCTTGTTCATCCGTGGCCTGTCATTCCAGAGATAGGTTTACGATTGCTTGCTATAGGTTTAAGCACTACCCTCATTGTAGGGTTTGAGAGTTGCATTTCACACCTTGCATGGTGGTGACAGCTCCAGCTTCGTTGTCTAGTTCTTTCATGGCCATTGCCATACTTGTTCTTGACACTGCTATGAGTGTGGCTTGTACATGAGTCCCCATCGTCTCTCTCACTAAAAAAATGAAGATTTGGATTCTAGTTATGCTGGTTGTTGTGTTGTTGTTCCTTTACAGCTCCATAACATTAACTTCCAGGTAAAGTAAACAATTTTAAAGTTTTTAAAACTAGATTTTGTTTTCAGTATATAAATTTGAAAGCTAGTCTTTAACTGAACTTCGATTTTCATTATGTAGGTGATGGTTTGCAACCTTTGATAGAAAACACTCTACAAAGGACCGGTGCTCTCGCTATGAGTAAGCCCTAGTTATCAAATGGCATTCCCTATTTGTGCAGTCCTTAGGGGACAGTTTCCAGTTGGAAAGTTACGGCGTATTTGTTACCAATTTTTGGGCTATTGTTCTTCAATTAACAGTTTGGTTTTTGTTAAAACCCTTTCTTACAGTAGGGTACTCCGGCTCAAGCCGTGACTTCTAAATGTTTGTTTCTCATTTTTTTGTACAATGTTATGTTTAAAGCCTTCACGGCTTGTCAAGTAATACACAGTTTCGTTTAAAGCATAAATATTATCCTTTGAGTTGGGACTTAATTTATCATTAAGCTCTTATGAGATTTTGTAAACTAGGGTTCTTACCCTTCTTCACCTGTGTAATAGAAATTTTGTTGTATATTTTTTATTTTGCATGAGTAATATTGTTAATGGTTTTAAGAATATTATACCATCATATTATAATTATTTACATATAGACTCAGATATTCAAGCTAAGGTTTCATGAAGGTAACCTATGTGCAAAATAATTTCTTCAATTTATTCCTTAAGTTTTTAGTTACTTAATTTAATTGATTTAAATATTGTTGCAGGTATATAATGAGTTATATTGCCATAGTTGTCTTTTCACTGTCCTTAAAATACTGTAATAATCTACAATAGTTTGGTTGTTTAATAATAAATAATCCAAATACTTGGATTATCATTTAAATGATTGTTATTTACATATATTGTTGTTATTAGATTTACATATATTGTTGTTATTAGGGTTTCGACCCTATACTTTATTTTACAGGTAAATTTTGTTTATAATAGTTAAAAGAATTAATTCTTTTATAAGTAACATTTATTAATGTTAGTTATTATCATATTCTAGTTGTTTTTATTAAATAAAATACACATAGGGTTATTAAAGTTTTTTGATAAAATGTTCCTAAACTCTCTTATTAATTTATCCTTTAGAAATTAATTATGTTAATAACACCTTACTTGAGGTTCGAATATTTGTAGATATAGTCAGTTATTATTAACAGCAAATAAACTAAGTATATCAAACTTAAATCTTTACTTAGCATAATAAAATAAGTGTTTTATCTAAGTTATTTCTAGTGCCTCTGTTACAGGTTTATAGTATAATTACAAAATAAAGTACTATGTCAAAATAATAACTTATCTACTTAAATAACTTATTAATATAATAAACCTGCTACCTGTAAAGCATTATGGCTATTTCTTTCTATCATACTTACATCAATAAATTGGTTAAACAATCAACATAACTAACAGGTTATTATTCTTTTCTGATAACAACCTACATACAAAAATAGATTACTCTAATATTATGAAATGCATACTACATCTATTCATTTCAGATTCCTATCATATCCTTCGTCTATTTTAAAATACACTGCCTATGTTAGAGTAAGGTTTGGTCCTTCGAGATGTGGAAAAACACATGTTAGGATTATTTTTATCTATTCCAAGTTCATTATTTCAAATAACTAAAATATTTATTCACTCTAATAGTTTACAACTAAACAATTAACATTCATTCATCAGTCACACTCACATTTAAACATTTAATACAGTAAAATAAAAATACTGTAGAACTTGATTAAGCTAGACAATAATAGTGTTAGGAGGTCGTTCCTCCCTACCAACTCCTGAAGAGTGCTCAAACAGCCTCTCCTCAGGACCCTCGAGCCTGTTCCTGGTCTCCTTGGCCGAGAACTAGTGGACTAAGCAAACGATAGACTATTCCAATAACTCAATAATGATTCTACACACAACAATGAGATCCTTCAGCTTAAAAGCTACACTAGATCACTCAACATTTTAACCCCTCAAACTCTTTCCACACATTCCCTTGCCATTGAATTCTCTAAAGTTCATTCACCTGAACGATCACTTCTCTAGAATGAGCAGCCTCATCTCCCTTCAATGGGCATTTTTATAAGATTGCCTAGGTCTTTTGGGTCAGTTTGTCATTAATTGAGCCACCTGCTCTGATCCCAATTTCTTGGGGGATCATGACCCCAAATGTAGGTAGGTTTCCACCTGCAATAGTTGGAAGTGTTTGAGGATGCTGCCACTTGTCTGTTTTCTCTCCACCCAGTATCCTCCACCAACTTGACCAGTAAACACTCTTTTAATGGCTCTCCTAAGCTGTTGTCTCCACTTTTATTTATTTATAATTAAAATATTCAGAATTACATTCAATATCCTTGACTCTACTAAGTCATCATTTACAACTTAGCATAAAATTTAACATAATGTCTTGAATTAAAATCAAATAAGATAATATTACTGTTTGCAAAATTGGGGCATGTGACAACATAAATGTGAAGTGTGCTTTCCTAAATGGAGATCTCACCGAAGAGATTGACATGCAACAACCTGAAGGGTTTTTTTCTAATCCATCTTTAGTGTGCAGGTTAAACAAATCATTGTAGGGGCTCAAGCAAGCTCCCATGGCTTGGTATGCCAAGATTGATGGCTTTCTGCTGTCATTGAGTTTTATTTGATGCAAGTCTAATCCTAATGTCTATTTGAAGATGATTCATGGTTCTTTGATGATTATTGTCTTGTAAGTGGATGACCTTCTAATTATAGGAATTTCAAAGAAAGAGATTGCCTCCTTGAAGGATGCAATGAACCATGCATTTTCTATGACAGATTTGGGATTGTTGAGCCAATTCTTGGGTCTCGAAATTTCTCAATCCCAACATGGAATCAAAGTACATCAATCCAAGTATGCCTTACCTTTTTTGAACAAGTTCAACATGAAATATTGCAAGCCAAGCAAGACTCCCTTCGTTTCAGGAGTTAAGCTTGAAGAAGCAGGTTCTTCTCCTATGGTAAATAATACAATGTATAGGCATTTGATTGGGTGTTTGCTTTATCTTACACACACTCGACTTGATATATCTTATGCAGTTAGTGTGGATTCAAGATACATGGATCAGCCTCATGATATTCATTGGGGGATAGCCAAAAGGGTCCATATGCACTACATCAGACAGCTTATGCATGATGGTACCATTCATCTACTCTTTTGTGGATCTTCAGAACAAGTAGAAGACATCTTCACCAAAGTTTTTTCTAAGAAGACATTAAGCAATCTCAAATCACTGCTGGGTATTTCTAATCATGCTATGAAGCATGATTGATGACAATATTTCCAAATTTTGTTTTCTTGTCCATGTTTAAGGAGGATTTTCCCACTGGGTTTTTGCATCTTTCCTTGGTTGTATGGACAAGCAGTATGTAAAGGGTGACTAAGCCTTGTTGCTAGGCCCTATATTTTTATGATATTTACTCATAAATTCAGGCTTAATGGGGGGTGTTATAATAATCAACCCATAGTTACCTACTTTAGACATTAATTAAATCATTTTTGTCTTATTACCTAGTCTCCTAGGTTCCACTCTATGCTAGTTTCCTTCTACATGTCTTAGAAGTCAACACTTGATAAAAATGAGTCATGGAGCACTTGGGAAACCTCCTAGAAACCATATTTGGCATGTCTACTTTATTCCATATCCTCCAAAGTGCATATCTACTTTTTATGAAAAGTTGTTTGTTTTATTGAGAATTAAGGCAAAAGGAAAAGCTAGGCTAGGTGTATTTGACTTGTTTTTTGCCCACATCATCCTCCCTCCTTTTCTCCTAATAAAATAATGTATGAGTTTTCTTTCCATCCTTCATTATCTTTCCTACTTGACTTAGCCAATTCGTGAGCATCTTGGTGGATTTGGAAACTGCTTTGTGCCCCTATGGGGGATTTGACTATATTTAGTAAACCTACTTTTTGACCTTTTCGAATGGAATCGTTATGCATTAAAATATCTCATGTAATTATATATTTCAGTAGCCTATTACTTCACAAGGTTGGCTATTGTACACTTATTCGATACAAATTAGTGTTATGCTCCAATTTCAGTCTCCTTTGGTGTTAATTTTGCATGTTGATTAGCAATTTTGTGAGTGTAATTGTTCTATCTTGTGGGTTCAATTTTCACACCAATTTGAACTCAGAGAAAGCCAGTAATTCATGAGGATAAAAACCTTGCAACTTGGGGTCTGGATGTACCTGGTGATTATGCTCCTGATAAAAGGTTCTTGGCAAAACTAAACAAAGAAGTTTTCAGGAGGAGGCTCGTGCAACATCTGATCATGATACGATTTCATAATTGTTGGGGCTAAAGCATTGGTTTACCCACTACTGGGTTTTTCTTTTTTATCATATTCAATATGGTTATTACATCAGACGTATCCAATGATGGATAGAGCAATCTTGCAGCGGTACATGCCACCCAGCACATCATCCAGGCCAAAATTGTTGTCCATCCTTTTGGGTTTTGGAGAATAACATGATCTATCCACTAATTTATGAGATTCCAGAGTTCAAAATTACATAGTGTCTCCCACTAAGGTGTTGGATGCCTGAAATGCATAGGTAGATGTAGAGTAGATGTTTGCTTTGAAGCATTTGGAACTGTCACGAACTAGTATATGTTTTCTTTGAAGGTTTTCGAACCCACACGAATAATTTTTTCATAAAAGCTTCATCATTCATTTTTTAATAAAATATTTCGAATTAATATAGTTATTTGAGTATAATTTTATTTTCTTAATTTTTATTAAATTTAATTGATAGGTTTTTGGATTTCTTGATTAAAATGTTGAAAGAGTTTTTTTAAGTGATTTTAATTATATCTAGTAAAGAAACATATGAATTAATATGATAAATAATTCATACTATATAAATAGATGTAGTTATTATAATTTTATTATAATGATAATTAGTAGTATATAATAATAGATATCTATTGTAATACATATTCCTATTAATGCTAAATGTTATGTTGTTTTTTAAATAGGATATAGATTTTTAAATTAGGATTTAGTAAAATCCCTTGCCACATCTGCTATTCAAACCCAAATGATAAAAATCCCTATCAGGTAAAATATTAGGCAATGAATCCATAGTAGATATGCCCGACCACGATCATGCTCTCTAGTCCAGGACATTGGAGCATACTCTTGAGGCACTCCTCTTAGAAAATATCCCATTCTATCAAGTTGCGTGCTCCCAAACCATGAATGAGGAGAGATAGTTCCTATCCTCATATGCTATGTTTGCTTTGAATCAAGAAAGGGAAAACCAGAAAGCAAGAGGAAAACCAGAAGCAATAATTAATCCCCCTTCCAACAAAGCCAAACATTTGGCACTAGAAACCTATAAATTTATGTTACAAGGAATTTATGGCATGCCTATATTAACATTGTTTATAAGAGTATAGTTTTCAAAACCCATATTGAATTAGTATAAAACTAGGAGAAAATCAAATGAGTTAATAATATTTATGTGGAATCGCACTCTAAGGGAAGGAATCCAACTCAATGATGATAATCTAGTCTATAAATCCTAGGACATGTGCTAGAACATTGTGATGATAGATGATTTGGTGTTTCTAGCTGAGCTATGACACATGGGGCGGTCTACACTTTACTAAATTCTAACAGAGTAGATGGATTCAGAGACCCGACCCTAAGGGTACAAATTCATTGTCAAATTTTCAATTTTTTCCATTGTTGGAGTGACAAAATTAAAAATGATCAAATAAATGACCAATTGTTATATGGTCATTTTTAGTCTACATATCTTGTGATCAAATTTGGTCATTTATCTTGGTAATTTTTAGTTGGTTTCTATCTCATGACCAAAAGTGGTCATTTTTCTTGGTAGTTTCTAGTCGTCTAACTTATAATTATCAATTTTGGTTTGTCCCTTTTAGGAGATTGTGGTGACCAAAATTTTTTGACTCATGGTCACTAATCTCTCATTTATCCACTGGTGTTAACAACCTTATCATCGCATGATACTTGGCGATGTTTTCTTGTAGCGGGACCTAGGAAGATTCATATTGAACTAACTAAGTCATTGGTTTCGGAATATAGTACCCAAGTTTCTGAAGAAAGATTTAGGGTATGGCGGCTAGCACCATCATCAAAACCATAGAACATAGTCATCTATAGAATTTAAATCATAACATGGAATAAGCAGTGTCAGATAATACCCAAAGCCATATTAAAATAATTAAACCACACTAAAAATTCAAATATACACATATATACAAGTTACTGATTCAACGATGTCCTAGGCATAGTAGCTTTTTAGGTAGAACCCATTGTGAGGCTTCCTGAAATGTATCCCACCATAGTCCACTAAATCGTAGGCCCCTTTTTCAAAGATTTTTCTAATGATATAGGGACCATACCACATTGATTCCATATTCTCTTTTCCCAATTTATCATGCTTTTGATTGTACATCAAAACAATATCACCTTTGTTGAATACCTGAGGTTGAACCGATTTATCATACTGGAACTTTACTCATTTCTTTTGCAACTCATTCGTTGGAACGACATTTCTTCATGTGTCATAAACATTAGTTAGATAAAGAACGTGTTCTTCCTTGCTCTAGGTGTTGGTTAGAAGCTCAATAACTAGTTTCAGTGACGGAATTTTGCATTCGATAGGTAAAATGACTTCCAGTCCATAGACCCATTGGAAAGGTGTGAAACCAGTTGTTGTTTTCACAAAATTTATATAGTCCCAAAGTGTCAAGAATAGAGATAAATGCCAATTTGATTTTTTCTATCCAACCATCCTACGAAGCATGGTCTTAAGGACTTTATTAATAGATTCCACTTGCCTATTAGCTTGTAGATATTAGGGGGTTGAGTTTTCACAATGAAAACCCAACCTAACACTTAGCTCAACCACCATCTGATTATTGAAATGGGATCCATGATCAGTCACTATAGCCCGAGGAAATCCAAACCTAGAAATGACATGGTTAAACAAAAATAGGGAGACAGTCATACTATCCTTAGAATATGTAGGAATTTCCTCAGCCCATTTTTTGAAATAGTGAACAACT
Source organism: Pseudotsuga menziesii (assembly GCA_001517045.1). Lineage (NCBI taxonomy): Eukaryota > Viridiplantae > Streptophyta > Pinopsida > Pinales > Pinaceae > Pseudotsuga > Pseudotsuga menziesii. Next base: position 467,927 of record LPNX011190346.1, on the reverse strand, counting down.
ACAATGATGTAACCATACCCCTCAGATGAGGTAGGATGAAAATGCATGAAATCCATCCCCCATTTGGAGAAAGGGACAAGCATAATGATGGGGTGTAATGGAGCAGGGTGGGCATGCATTTTCGGATTAAAGAGATGGTAGGGTGGGCATTTTTTTACCATTTCATAGAAATCCTTGAAGATCGAGGGCCAAAAGTACCCATTGCAAAGAACTTTTTGAGTTGTAGCCATCCTAAAAATATGACTCCCACATGCTCCAGAGTGGCAGTCGTTCAATACTTGTACAACATTGTCATCAAGTAAACATTGTTGGAGAATGGAATTAATACCACACTGTTATAAGGTATCATTTAGAATCAAATAATATTTAGTGTGATGGTGAATGCACCAACAATCATCATAAGATAGGCTAGGATGAAATATCTGATTTTGGAGATATATGATCAAATCTCCATAACATGGGTCTATTGTGTTGATCAGAAACAAGAATTCATTTGGAAATGAATCATTGGGCTCAATTTCCATGATAGCATGGGGAAGATCACACATCAACTTTGCAAAAACTAAGGACTTCTTGGAAGTGTTCTTATTAAACTTGAGGTCAAAATCGTGCAAGATAATGATCCAACGAGAATATTTTCCCCCTAGTACCTGACGAGTCAAAATGTAGTACATGGGGTTTTGATCTGTGAGCACGGTGTGTTATAATTGTTGTGCCATTTAGATCATCAAGTAATGAGTGCAATCAGATTTTTAATTATTATGCATTGAAAATGAATTAATTATACAAACTGAAAAAATCAAATATCACATGAAATAAACAAGTATTGCTCAGAGAATTACAGTATTATCTTTAGTAAAGAATCTGGTGCTATAATAGTGTTAGATAAGGAAGAATTTGAATTCATTAGGGATGAATTCAAATCTACCAACTCAATCTAACTGTATCTGACTGCATGACTAACTAAATATGTCTAAATCACTATCAGAGTCTAAGTGGTTAACTCAAAATGTCTAATTCAGTCAATACATTAGTTATAATCTGTTAAACTAGTCTAACTACAGTGGTAGGTGAGAAGTAGGAGAGAACTAGTGCCTTCCCACATGCAGCCATGCATAACTAGCCCTAATTGAACTGGAGTAGAACTAACTGAATGTAACTGAAGAGTAAATAAGCCTAACTAGTTACCAACTCCCAGCAACTAAAGGAGGTTGGTTTCAGGATTCCCATTGGCTCCTAAAATGTAGGGATTGGCCTATGAGGTGCCTAAACTAATACATCCAAGTGCATTCAGTATCAGTTAGAGTCTATCTGTGTTCACCAAAATCTAGTGACTGGTACATGTGGCCCCATTAGGATAGGTGGGCCCAATGGTACTAGTCGACTCAATAATTAATAAAATACTCCTAAGCTAGGCTAAAATAATCTAATAGATAGTTTAGACAAGGGAGGATTATAAATACTAACAACCCCCCTGAATCCTAACTTGGACAAATGTGGGACTTGTAAACAAGGACAAAAGGTCACCCATATACAATCTAAAAGATTAAAAATATATATATTAATAAACCGAGGAAATTGGGGAAAACCCCATGGGAAAAAACAACCCTCAAGATAAGCAAGAATTAGGAAATACAAGTTAAAAATTTTCAAAATATTTTGTTGTAATTTGCAACACTATGCAGCAACAAAGTAGTATTCTGGTTCTTCTGTGCAGCAACATCCTGAATTTGTGCATGTGAACCTCTATATCCGAACTTAAATATTATGTATGGAGGAATATTCCTCTTTGGAAGAAAAACAAATATGCTCAACTGAATCAGAAACATAGACAGCTGCTAGATGAAAACTGGACCCATGTAGAGCAAGTGAAATAAACTAATGAGAGAAAAAAGGTGCTTGAGGATTTGAACCATTTGAGGAACACCCAAACAACTGATATATTGCATCCTTGAACATCAGCCCCAAGTGTTAGGAGCAACTGTCTAGGTAAATGCAGAATGTCTCCATCTTTACTAGTTCTGTGAGGAGATGAGCATGTGATCAAATAGATAGGTAGAGAAGCCCTGGGATTGTGGAGAGAGAATTATTGAGATCCATAATATGATATATATTCAGAAATAACCAATGATTCACAAAATATAATGTCATAAAAATCATAAGAGGAAACTAACATCAAATCCCCAATAGCAAGTTTGAAGAAGACTTACAGTACTTGATTTTTCACACTAAAATTGAAGAGACCGGCTACAAGAATGACTAAAGGATTTTCAAAATTTAAAATATGAAACAAATAATATATGATAAGATACAAATCAATCAGATCCAAATAGGTTCATATCATATCCAAGAATGTTCTCCACTGAGATGGTAGATGCATAATTTTCTCCTTCTTCAAAATTCTGAAAATTGGTGCGTGCAATCATGTAGGAATTTACTAGAAGCTCTGGATCAATGAGAGTGATTGTGTCACTCCTACAATCTAATATTATTTCCAAAATATCCATGGTATTACTTATCTGCACACCAGAAACATCATTAGATATAGAGAAATCAAATTCATGTTCATTTTCTGAAACAATCACCTGTAAACTATACACATAATTTAAAATAGAAGAATCACTAGAGAATTTTTGCAAAGAATAGGAGAGTTTTTCTTCAAAAAATGAGATTCGAATGTATTTTTCTAGACCATCCTTATGAGAATATGAGATATGAGATATCTCATAAAATTTTAGAGTAGCAGGAGAAGGATTCACTCCAAGGAGACATTCTTGATCAATTCAAATTGACTGTGTGGAAAATTCTGCTTCTTTTTCATCTTCAACAATTTGATTTTCTGTAGGAGAGGGCACAAACTCATCATGTTGGATTTTATTTGAATCTATATCAATAGATGGGATTTTAGATTCATATCCCATATGACTGATAGATCCTCTTGATAGAGGGAATTGATGAAGGATTACTTAGAGGAAACCATGTGGTTGGATGCTCCATGTTACCACCTAAGTTGTACTTAGTTTTTTTTTATCAAGTGAGCCTGGTGAACCAGACAGGGTTAACTTGTTCGGAATTCAGAAGACCTTTGGAAGTACTTATGGGAATTTCTTTTTGTACTATATCACATGTTCATACCCCATGGGGGAATTGTAATAAATGTTCTAGAATGATAGTGTCTGTAAAAGACTCGGTCTCTTAGACTTTATTTGTCAATCCAATCAGCCCAGGGTGTTTTTTCCCTTGGTTATTATTGGTTGTTGAATACATGACTGATAATTTCTGAGTTTTTCACTCCATACCTCCAAAGTTGGGGTGGTCGGCTTGGCATTTAGGCCTATTGAGGTTATTAGAGTCTATGTGTCAATATATAAGCATGCTAGACATCATGGTCGAGTCATATGAACATGTCTAAGTCCCCCTAGGTTTTTTCAAATTTTTAGTTTTTTCAATGTTTTTTATTAAAATTTAATTTTTCCAAAACATAGGCTATTTTTTAATAGTTTAATTGGAAAAATTGATTTTGTAATAAAAGTGGGCCAAATAATCAGTTCCAATCATGTAGGTGCTCATTTTCAACCTAAGAGCACCATGTAAACCCATGGACCCACTATTTCCTAGTTTTGAGTGATTTTCCATCACTCAGGTCAGAAATCCCCAAAAATCAATTATTGATTATTTTAATTAATAAATTGACGAATAATGGAGCAAATCCAAAATCATAGATCAGTGGATTCTCAGCTGATTTGATTCAAATCAGTCGGATCTGAAGTAGATTCACTGGATCTGACAAATCCTTGACTGAAGGAGGTGATCAAATCAGATCTAGAGTTGATCTTCAGCATCCTTTATGGGGAATTTCTCCCTCCCTCTCTCCTCCACATGTTCTTGGCTCATCTAGATGAGTTTTGGTGGATTCTTTAGTCAACAGGTTGAGGTGTCAGTCAGATCAGCCCCCTGATTGATAGTTGCACTCATTGAGACTCAGATCTGGCTCAGCTAGACACAGATCAGGCATTGATGGACTCTCCTTCAGCTAATTTGAGGTGTCTCCTTGGGATTTGTGCCCCCCTTGGCTGGATCTCATAGTTTTTGTATATATCCAAGCACAACAGCCTCTTCTTAGAGAGTTAGAACTGGGATTGAGGTGCTGCTGCTATTGTACTGTTGTTATTATCCATTTGAAATAAAGAAAATCTTTGGAGGGTAGACGGTGTTGTGCCATTACATGTGTGGATGATTATTGCCATTATTTTACCGAGGTAACCTATGTCTGTATTCATTTTTTGCTAGTTGCTTGTAGATCTGTTGTTAAGATTGATAATAGGCTTATTATAATCTTGATAGGAAAGGTGATTTTCAATAAGTTTATTGACCATCTCCTTCCTTTGATGCATGTTTAGAGATCTATATTCAACATGTCCTATAAGCTTATATGCATGTTTTTTTGAATCTCTGTGTATGTACTAATCGGATCTCACAAGTTTCTTGGCAAGTTCTTTGATTTCAGCTGAGCTACAGGTTCCTACATTGGAGAGGATGCTGATCTATTTTGCTTCTTCACTCTCTTAAAAACCTTCCAAAGGAACAGTCCCTCAACATTCCACCTGAAAGCTACACTGTGGATCTTCAAGGAAACCAGCATTTCTCTCCTCCTCTTCCTCCCTCAAAGTCAACATTTTTACCCGATTACTTTGTTCATAGCTTTGATTTTGCTTATATCTATCATCTTAAAATTAATTCCAACATAGATCTATATTATCAAATCCCATAGTCTAGATCTTGCAGTTAAAAAGTTTCATAAGCATTCTAGATCTATCTTTAGGGAAATCGTCCTTTTTGCATAGAAATTTAAAGAAAACTTGTAGCTTGCATGCATTAGATTTATTTTTGCCATTATAAAAGATAAATCCAGAAATAAAGTGCATATTTCATTGGCTGCACAAATAGAAATCCGAGATCCCAAGGAAAGCTAGCTTTCCTTGGTTCCTTTTTCACCTGTCTAGCTAGTTTTAAGTTCATCTTTTTTGAGTTAAGGTAGGCTGATCCAAAGGTGATTTCAAAGTGATTTTGGGAATATTTATTTCTGATATGCTTTCTGGTTTTTATCAGGTTTGACAGAAAATAAAGGAATCTGATGTTCGGAAGTGGCCTCAAGAGTGTTCAAATCCCCCCAGGGTCTCCCATTTGACTAACACCTTTGATTTTCGCACCTTGTAAGCTCTTGATTTCAAAATATATAAGGATCAAGAGGAATTATATCAGTTCTCTGATATTGTAACCTCTGTTAATAAAATTATTTTTTGAATAGGCTCTTTCGAGCCCATTCCCCATCCCCCCTGGGGGGATTTGTGTTGGTGTCCTTTTTGTCACTTTTTGCTCATTTATTTTCAAAATAGTATTGATCTAATATGCAGGGTAGTGTAGTTTATTTTATTATTAATTTCATATTCCATACTTTATATTTCAAAGTAATCTAAATACTTACCCCACAACTTCCCGATTGACCCGAAAGGGGAAAGAGATTCGTGGTAGGACTAATTAGAAAACTAGAAGTGTGGATCTGTTTTATTTTTCATCATTTATTTATCAGAAATTATAAAATTAACCCCTCCTCTATTCCTCGATTGAGATCCACTTGGATCGAAAGAGGTTCCTGGAGGGTTTTCTTTTAAACAAGAACACTCAGTTTAAAATTTACTAAAATTGACAAGACTCCAGTGTGTATGCCCTGCACTTGGATGTGGTTCTTCTGATCAGTCAAGCTGTATCAAAATCAATTGGGTGACTAGTATAATTAGGACTCACTCTCCCCAACTGACAAACCATCAGGTGAAAATCCAACACCTAGATCAAACCTTTATGGTGGCAAAATACCCAAAGGAAGAGGGAACTTCTGAAAAGTGACCTCGGGGCGTCGATCTGTGTCACACCCTAATGGGTGCGCTATGAAAAATAGCCTCAGAGGCTCCATTTCAGCCCACATATTCCTTGCGGGTAACCGTGAAGGTTTATTTTTGGACATACTCCAAGTACTCTCGGGTATATACGGAGTCCCCCCTTAGCCTAATTTTAATCAACTCACACTTCAAACTTAACTTAAAATGTACCAAGAGGCAATCGCAAAACATTCACTCCAAGCACATGCAAGTATATTGTTTATATTTTTGACTCCATTCTAAGGCACTGGTTATTTTCTTGCTTTATATAAATATTGTGGCTCAGCATTGTGCTTTCATGTGTTCATCTTTTATATCTTTCCATCTTTGATTATCTATAGTTAAATTGCAAACTCCTAAGCAACTCATTCAATTTAACATCACAACACTAAGTAATTGTCCTTAGTAACTTAATAGGGTATACCCCCCTTGGCTTCGTTAGGAGTTGAGCCTAAACGGAAGAGTCAAGAACAAGGTGACAGCCTTGACTCAAGACTTGCCCCCAAGGACACACCGAGTGGCTTGAATATTTCTACCACGTGACCCAGGTGTGTGAAAGGCAGAAACATCTTTTTGGCGCTGTTTCCGGGGACAAATCTTTTTATTCCCGAGTATGACTTAGCTTAATTTTTTTCTAAACAACTAAAAAGATAAAAACTTTTGATTGATCTAGTCTTTAAAAAACATAAAAATTAAAACTCGGTCCATCTGGCGACTCCACTGTCTAACATCCCTTCAAGAATTTCTACCCGAAGAAATCGCCAACAATTATTCAATCATCTCCCTGATCCCAAAAGGTTTATTAGGGAAAGATTGAATAGGAATACTTCTCGTAGAAACATTGAATATTTAGGAGACCAATCCCTCTCAGATATCCATCACATATTTGTAGAGAGTCATGTTCACTAATCTCAAGAAATGACAGAATTTTACAAACCCCTTGACTTTTCTCAGATAGCAAGTAGTCCTCATGAAATTTCGAATGATGCTATCAAGAAGCTCCCCATATTTCAGGGCAATAATGCCGTCACTTCCAAGTCTCACCTTCGAAAGTTTGAAAAGCACCTAGTTAGTTATTGCAATGATGCTGCCCATGACCATGATGATGTCAAAATGACGCTCTTTGCTTTATCCTTGGAAGATGATGCTAAAGAATGGTACTTCGACCTAGATGATGATTCATATAAAACTCTTAGTGAATTCCTAGAGGGTTTTAAAAAGAAATGGGGAGAAAAGAAAGAACCAAGGCATCTGCTTGCTACCCTTCATAACATTAAGAAGATGGAGAATGAAACCATGGATTAATTTAACACTAACTTTAGGCATGTGGTTGCAGACCTCCCTAATGAAATCAAGCCAAAGGATGCCTCCATCCTCATATCTTACATCGAAGCTTTCACCAGTGATTTGAGGTACCAGTTAAGGGACAAAGTGCCGACCGATCTAAAAAATGCTCAAGAATTGGCCAAGAAAATAGAAAATAATATGATGTCTTTAGGCAAATCCAACATTCCAAGTTACACTAGGGGAAACACTTCATACAAAGAAGAAAAGGGAGCCTCTAAAGATCCCATGGAAAAGGTAAAAGACATGATAATAGACTTGGTTACTAGTCAAAACCAACTTATGGTAGATCAATATGCACAATTGAATCTTATGCACAATAGAATAATCACAATGGAAAGAAATAATGGACCTAGGAACTTTCAGCCTAGGAAGAATCAGATGTATCAAAAGAAGTTTCTTCAACAAGAGCCTAGGATTCCAAACCAGTTAGACTCAACTAACATGGTAGAAGAAGTAATTCCATGATGTAGACCCTGTGAACAATTCCACGAAGAAAGCACTTGTTATGTTGCAAATCAAGTCATGGAACATGGAATTCCCGAGGTCAGTAATCAGGAAACAAATTCAAATGAGCCTGATCATATATACATGGTAGGCCAGGCCTACCCTTTTTGACCATATAAACAGTACAAGCCTAAGGATGAAACCATTACAGAATCTTATAGTGAAACTTATGATCTAAACTGTAATATACATGATGGGACTCCTATGTGTTCCCCATATAATGATGACAGTCTAGAAGGTTTACTACCTTGTGACCTTTTCTCTGAAGAAGATGAGTATGAAAATGAGGACAAGTATATCTTGGAGCATGATACAAGTGATGAGGACTCCCTTATTCCCAATAAAGATGTTGATGAGGAGTCCTGGACATTCATGGAAAATCCAGTCTGTGACATGAATAAAGAGGAAAATAATGAATCGAAAATTTTTGATGGTTTTGTTGATTTTTCTGTCTATGGCATATCTAAAGGAGAGAGCATGGACCATGTGGCCTTGGGAAACTTTGATATGAAAAAGGAGCATGCAGTTTATCCATATGATCATTCAGAGTCATATCATGCAAACCCACACAAAGGTATCAATAATGAAGACATGGAGAAGCAATGTTGTGAAAAGACAGATGTTTTGCAGTTATTAGAATATCAGTCTCAACTATCATCTTCACATATAGAGCTTCCTCATGACTTGGAGTCGCTTGGGGCTTATACAGTGAATTATCATCCGGTAAGCCTTGATGATCAGTATGATGGTGTAGTCAATCTGCCTCATCATTCCGATTTGTACATCAGCCCTATCCAATCATGGATAGAAGCAGCCTGCGCAAGCACTTACCAGTTTGGGAGGAAGTTTGAAGACATTATTCATGCCTATGATTTCACATCCATCCTGCCCCTTTCGGATCATCATTTTCTGAATAAAGTATCCTTACTTTGGCTGGTAACCAAAGACAAGGAAATTTTTTTTATGATAATAAAATTCTTAGGTGGTTACATTGGATTTCTGATTACACTTAACCCTTTATATATCATGCTTAGAGTAGGAAAATAAGCTCCTTGAAAAAGAGCACTTACTTTCCGCATTTTTTGTTTTTTACTTAGCTATAATCAAACACTTTTGTTTTCATTAGTTAGTTACATTTATTTTGTTTAAATAAATCATCTTAATGGTTCATTTGGTTTTTTATGTAAAGCTTGTGCTACTAAGGTTTTTCTTGTCAAGTTGAGATGTTTTTACAGGGTATATAAACAAGATATTCTGGTGTTCTAGGATCCTCTCCTTGCCTTAAAGACCAGATCGAGCACACGTCCCACGGATGGAGCCAGAATGTTACCACCTAAGTTGTACTTAGTGGTTTTGTATCACATGATCCTGGTGAACCGGACAGGGTTAACTTGTTCGGACTTCAGAAGACCTTTGGAAGTACTTCTGGGAAGTGCTTGTTGTACTACATCACATGTTCATACACCATGGGGGAATTGTAATAAATTTTCTAGCATGATAGTGTCTATAAAAGACTTGGTCTCTTAGACTTTATTTTTCCATCCGATCAGCCCAGGGTGTGTTTTCCCTTGGTTATTATTGGTTGTTGAATAAACGATTGATAATTTCTGAGTTTTTCACTCCATACCTCCAAAGTTGGGGTGTTCGGCTTGGCATTTGGGCCTATTGAGGTTACTACAGTCTATGTGTCAATATATAAGAATTCTAGACATCATGGTCGAGTCATATGAACATGTCTAAGTCCCCATAGGTTTTTTCAATTTTTCAATTTTTTAGTTTTTTCAGTGTTTTTTATTAAAATTTATTTTTTTCCAAAACTTAGGCTATTTTTTAATAGTTTAATTGGAAAAATTGATTTTGTAATAAAAGTGGGCCAAATAATCAGTTTCAGTCATGTAGGTGCTCATTTTCAAGCTAAGAGCACCATGTAAACCCATGGACCCACTATTTCCTAGTTTTGAGTGATTTTCCATCACTCAGGTTAGAAAGCCCCAAAAATCAATTATTGATTATTTTAATTAATAAATTGATGAATAATGGAGCAAATCCAAAATCATAGATCAGTGGATTCTTAGCCAATTTGATTCAAATTAGTCAGATCTGAAGCAAATTCACTGGATCTGACAAATCCTTGATTGAAGGAGGTGATCAAATCAGATCCAGAGTTGATATTCAGCATCCTTTATGGGGAATTTCGCCCTCCCTCTCTCCTCCACACGTTTTTGGCTCATCTAGATGAGTTTTGGTGGATTCTTTAGTCAACAGGTTGAGGTGTCAGTCAGATCAAGCCCTCGATTGACTGTTGCACTTAGTGAGACTCAGATTTGGCTTAGCTAGACACAGATTAGGCATTGATGGACTCTCCTTCAGCTGATTTGATGTGTCTCCTTGGGATTTGCGCCCCCCCTGGGATGGATCTCCTAGTTTTTGTATATATCCAAGCACAGCAGCCTCTTCTTAGAGAGTTAGAACTGGGATTGAGGTGCTGCTGCTATTGTATTGTTGTTATTCTTCATTTGAAATAAATAAAAGCTTTGGAGGATAGACGGTGTTGTGCCATTACATGTGTGGATGATTATTTCCATTATTTTACTGAGGTAACCTGTATCTGTATTCATTTTGTGCTAATTGCTTGTAGATCTGTTGTTAATATTGATAATAGGATTATTATAATCTTGATAGGAAATTTTCTTTTCAATACATTTATTGACCATCTCCTTCCTTTTATGCATGTTTAGAGATCTAGATTCAACATGTCCTATAAGCTTATATGCATGTTATTTTGAATCACTGTGTATGTACTAATCGGATCTCACAAGTTTCTTGGCAAGTTCTTTGATTTCAGCTGAGCTGCAGGTTCCTACATTGGAGAGGATGTTGATCTAGTTTGCTTCTTCACTCTCTTCAAAACCTTCCAAAGGCATAGTCCCTTGACATTCCACCTGAAAGCTCCACTGTGGATCTTCAAGGAAACCAACATTTCTCTCCTCCTCTTCCTCCCTCAAAATCAACATTTTTACCCAATTACTTTGTTCATAGCTTTGATTTTTCTTATATATATCATCTTAAAAGTAATTCCAACATAGAGCTATCTTATCAAATCCCATAGTCTAGATCTTGCAGTTAAAAAGTTTCATAAGCATTCTAGATCTAGCTTTAGGGAAATCGTCCTTTTTGCATGGAAATTTAAAGAAAACTTGTAGCTTGCATGCATTAGATTTATTTTTTCTGTTATAAAAGATAGATCCAGCAATCAAGTGCATATTTCATCTGCTGCACAAACAACAAGCCAAGATCCCAAGGAAAGCTTGCTTTCCTTGGTTCCTTTTTCACCTGTCTAGCTAGTTTTAAGTTCATATTTTTTGAGTTAAGGTAGGCTGATACAAAGGTGATTTCAAAGTGATTTTGGTAATATTTATCTCTGATATGCTTGCTGTTTTTTATCAGGTTTTACAGAAAATAAAGGAAGCTTCTGTTCGGAAGTGGCCTCAGGAGCATTCAAATCTCCCTAGGGGTCTCCCATTTGACTAAAACCTTTGATTTTCGCACCTAGTAAGCTATTGATTTCAATCCATATAAGTATAAAGAGGAATTATATCAGTTCTATGATATCATAGCCACTGTTAATAAAATTATTTTTTGAATAGGCTCTTTCGAGCCCATTCCCCATCCCCCCTAGGGGGATTTGCGTCGGTGTCCTTTTTGTCGCTTTTTGCTCATTTATTTTCAAAATAGTATTGATCTAATATGCAGGGTAGTGTAGTTTATTTTATTATTAATTTCATATTCCATACTTTATATTTCAAAGTAAGCTAAATACTTACCCCACGACTTCCCGATTGACCCCGAAAGGGGAAAGATATTCGTGGTAGGACTAATTAGAAAACTAGAAGTGTGGATATGTTTTATTTTTCATCATTTATTTATAATCAATTATAAAATTAACCCCTCCTCTATTCCCCTATTGAGATCTACTTGGATCGAAAGAGGTTCCTGGAGGGTTTTCTTTTAAACAAGAACACCCGGTTTAAAACTTACTAAAATTGACAAGACTCCAGTGTGTATGCTCTGCACTTGGCTGTGGTTCATCCGATCAGTCAATCTGTATCAAAAGCACTTGGGTGAATAGTATAATTAGGATTCACTCTCCCCAACTGACAAACCATCAGGTGAAAATCCAACACCTAGATCAAACCTTTACGGTGGCAAAATACCCAAAGGAAGCGGGAACTTCTGAAAAGTGACCTCGAGGCACCGATCTCTGTCACACCCTAATGGTTATGTTATGAACAATAGTCTCAGAGACTCCATTTCATCCCACATATTCCTTGCGGGTAGCCATGAAGGTTTAGTTTTGGACATACTCCAAGTACTTTCGGGTATATCTGGAGTCCCCCCTTAGCCTAATTTTAATCAACTCACACTTCAAACTTAACTTAAAATGTACCAAGAGGCAATCGAAAAATATTCACTCCAAGCACATGCAAATATATTGTTTCTATTTTTGACTCCATTCTAAGGCACTGGTTATTTTCTTGCTTTATATAAATATTGTGTCTCAGCATTGTGCTTTCGTGTGTTCATCTTTTATATCTTGCCATCTTTGATTATCTATAGTTAAATTGCAAACTCCTAAGCAACTCATTCAATTTAACATCACAAGACTAAGTAATTATCCTTAGTAACTTAATAGGGTCTACCCCGCTTGGCTTCGTTAGGAGTTGAGCCTAAACAAAGGAGTCAATAACAAGGTGACAGCCTTGACTCGAGACTTGCCCCCAAGGACACGCCGAGTGGCTCGAATATTTCTTCCACATGACCCAGGTGTGTGAAAGGAAGCAACACTCCAGAATCTATCAAATAAGCCTTTGACAGAGTGAGGCTTGCATGCAAGGCATGGAATATTTCATGTTATTTATTTTGCTATTCATCATTAGAGATCTTTGTACCTTGTGGAAGGGAAATATTTTTCTGTACATGTAGATCTTTCAACTAGTTGAGGGTCTTCTTCATGCACAAGTCTTCTGGATGAAAACCCCTCATACAGAAGGAATGCATCTTCTTTTTCTTCTTCTTAGAGCCTGAAGCTCCTTTAGAAATATTTTGATTCTCTTTAGGATTGGAATCAGCTGCTTTAGGCTCCTTCCACATAGATTTCCCTTTATCTTGCACTTTTCTATATTCTTTCACTAGGAAGGATTGATCTTTGGAATTATTGATGACTCCCATCTGGATCAACTTCACTTTCTGCTATATTAAGGACTTCAAAAAGGAACCAAGTGAGGGAATATTTCAATTGGGAATGGAAGCTCTTTTGGAATGGAATATTGAGACAAATGCATAATAATCAGAGCCTTGTTTGGTGAGTATGGAGATCACATGCTGATCATCCTTCCTTTCTATTCATCATTGTTTGCATTGAAGTGCAAGGAACTTGAATTCAGTAAACAATTGGTGTATGGTCTTGAAACTATTGGGATGTAAGGCTATCAACTCGTTCTCCAGAATGTGTCCCCAAATCTCATATTTCTTTCGAAACAAGAATTCAATCTTCTTCGAAGCTTCCCTCGGGCTCCTCAAGCCTTCAAGGTGAAAGAGGATATCTTTGGATATGTGAGTACATAGATAACTGAAAGCTTCATCTAAGCGGTTTAGAAACTTGTTTTTCTCAACTAGATTATGGGGCTCGACCTCCGTTCCAAGTATTATCCTAAAGTAGCCCTTATTGTGCAAGGAAAATTGCATATCTTTCCTCCAATAAGCATAATTGAAGGGTTTTAGGATCCGAGGTCTGGAGGGTTGAGAATCCATAATTATCCTACTGGAAATGACAATATCTTCACACAAGCTACGTAGCACCTATAGAAATTTCACTACAAAACAAAAAACATTCGAACTATGTTAGAATAAAGCCTTTTGTCTCAACATGAACACTTTCACAAGGTCTTCCACAACTGCATCGCCACTCTGAATAAATTCAAAGGAATCAAGGCACTCTTTGCGGAACTTCTATGGAAACCCAGTTGCTTCGGGTGTTCAATGGAGAGTATACAAACTTGAAGCTTGCTTGAGATGGATTTGATACCATGCTAGAATTTATGTGCCATTTATATCATCATCAAATGAGTGAAATTAAATTCTTAATTATTATGTAGTGAAGAGGAACGAATTATACAAACAGAACAAATAAAATATCACAGGAAATAGACAAGTATTTCTCAAAGAATTACAGTATTATCTTCATTAAATAATATGGTGTTACAATAGTGTTACATAAGGAATAATTCGGATTCATTAGGGATGAATTTGAATCTACAAACTAAATCTAACTGTATCTAACTGCATGGATAACTAAAGATTCCTAAATCACTATCGGATTCTAAGGGGTTAACTACAGATGTCTAATTTAGTCAATCCATCATTTATAATCAGTTAAACCACTCTAACTGCAGTGGTAGGTGAGAATTAGGTGAGAATTAACACCTTCCCAAACTAGGCGAGAACTAGAACCTTCCCACATGCAGCCATGCATAACTGGCACTAACTGAACTAGAGTAGAATTAAATAAATGTAACTGAAGAGTAACTGAGATTAACGAGTTACCAACTCCCAACAACTCAAGGGGGTTGGTTCCAAGACTCCCAATGGCTCCCAAAATGTATGGATTGGCATAATAGGTACATAAAATGATACATGCAAGTGCAGTCAGTCTTAGTTAGCCTCTATCGGTGTTCCCCACATTCTAGTGATTGGTACATCTGGCCCCATTAGGACAAGTGGACCCAATGGTACTAGTGGACCCAATAATTAATAAAAGACTCCTAAGTTAGGCTAAAATAATCTAATAGACACTTTTGTCAAGGGAGGATTATAAATCCTAACACGGTGGTGGTGCAAAGTAAGATGTAGTGAAAAAAGTGTTGTACAGTAATGACCATAGGCAAAGCTAACTTATCGACATTTGAGTACTCAGTTTCAGAGTCTAGAAGTCTCTTACAAAGATTATAAATCACAATGTGTTATTGTCCATTTGAATCCCCCTGCACTAAAACCATACCAATGGTAGTAGTGGAGGCAGCAATTTAAAGCAGAAAATATTTTGAATAATTAGGGGGTTGTAATGAAGGTGAATGTGTTATGGCATGTTTTAAATTATCAAAATACCATTGATCTTGATCATCCAAAATGAAGGGAGTGTTCTTGTTCAAAAGACACATATAACCATGTATTTTCTCTGTAAAATTGCACATGAAACGATGAAGAAAGTTTTCCTTCCCCTACAAAATTTGGAGTTCAGTGATGTTGGTTGGGGGGGTAAGGCTGCAATTGCGAAAATTTTCAAGGGATCTATTCAAATTCCATATTTGGAAACAATGAAGCCAAGAAGACGTCTAGTCTCAACACAAAAAACTCACTTGTGTGAATTAAGTCGAATATGATAATGACAGCACCGATGGAAAATGTCCCGAAGATTCTCTGAATGATACTCCCTCCATTATGAATGAGCAGGTAGGTCATCTAGATATGATTCCACTATGTTCTTTATATCATTAAAAGTGTAAGACATTCCTTGCTGGAAAGTGGATCCGGCATTTTTCAAGCCAAAAGGAAACTTATGATAAGGAAAGGTTCCCCACGGGAAAATGAATGTCATTTTATGTTGGTCGATAGGTAATATCTCAATCTTATTATATCTATAAAATCCATACATGAAGGAAAATATGACATTTCCAGCACAATTGTCAATGATTTGATCGATATGGGGAGTAGGAAAGTTGTTTTTCGAACAATCTTTGTTTAAGTCCCTAAAATTGATGCAAACCCTAATAACACATATTTCATTAAATTTGGAATTAAACAGTGGATCTAGAATTCCAAAATAAATAAAAAACTTAATTCTGGCATTGTTCTTGTAATAAAATCTTTCCAAAATTAATGAAATATGTGTTTAATGGTTCTTTGCTTCTTTGCAACAAGAACAATATTAGATACCCACTCAGTTAAAGGCATGGGATAAATAAAACTAGATTTCAATAGTTTTTCGACCTCATCTCTTACCATTGTAGCTTTCCTTGGGTGGACCTGGAAAAGTTTTTGCCTAACTATTTTTGTCGTCGGGTAGGTCTTGATCTCATGTTGTAATATCCTGATTTTGACCCCAGTGCATTAAAAATGTACATGATATAAATATCATTATTAAATCATGGTGAGGAGCTCAAGGCCAAGGGCCCACCATCGATTTAGTGTTTTATATATCAACAATTAAAATCGATACCTATGCTTCTCGTGCTAGCCAGGCACAATATAAATTGAGAACATATTGTAAATATGCAATTTAATAAAATACCTGCAACTAGTTATGCAATGGAACAAGAGATGGGGGCATGATTTAACAAGGAATAGGGATGGAAATTATTCAAACCCTTGATCTAATAGGTTTAATCCAAATTTCAATGAGAGAACCCATAAAACTCTCAACTACCCATTTTGTCTTACACACCCAATCATTTAATTCTTCCAGAAGTTGGTTGAGGTAGACAATACATTGGAAATGAAAAGGTAAGGAAGTCAATTTCATATTGGAGCAAGCCATAATTTTTTAAAAATGTATTTTTTCTTATGGGGCAAGAAAACACCCATAAATTGGTTCCCAAACCATTCCTTACCTATGTGTTTCTCTTCCTCGCACAACTGGAGTTAGTTGGGGCATTTTCCTTCATGTTTTCTACAGTTTCCCTCATCTATCCATGGCTGGAAACCCTTTTTTGTATTGCACAGTGAATGGGAGAAGAGATCCACAATTTTTGGGGTTTGTGGAGGTCATTTTTGTTCGAGTAAATCCCATGAACATTTTCTGAAATCAAATTTATCACCTAGGGTTGATTTCCCCATTTTCAATTTCGTTTTGGTTGCCAAAACATTTTCCTTCATGCCCAACATTTGTATTTTGTTGTTATGTGCACCCTTGTTTTGTTCTGAACTGAATTAGGAGTGGAAGAGGCCAAGAATTATCTTCATAAACCTAGTGAAGAGAGGAACCTCACAGAAAGATCAAGAGGGCATGTTTATTCTTCTATCCACACCTTCAAGAACACTGGAAGGGAAGGTATGGCCTGAGGGATTATGTAGTAGTGAAGGGAATAGTTCCTTGAGTTGGATGTGTAGGTATTGTGGAGGCAAATATAGATAGATCTTGTGTAGGTGTCCATATATCTGTGGTTGATCTCACTAGCTTAGTAATTAGTCCTTTCCACTACCTTAGCATCCTAATAAACCCAACTGTATATTGGCTTCGCAGAACCTTGGTGTTTATTCGGCTATGTGTGAGCATGTTGTTCCCTTATTCCTTGTGGAAATCATTGCCATATCGGGGGTGGAAGTTGTGTTGAGATATTGATAAGAAAAACTGGCCTATGGTTGGGTGGAACGTTGCAGTGACATAGGTAGTTGTGGGCCAGCTAATTTTCAATATAAGTGCTCTCTTTGTATTTAATTTGCAATATATTTTTTTTATGAATTATTATGAACATATTGAATGTATTGAAAGATATTTTCTTCCAATGTATATTATTTCATTATACATCTGCATATGTATTTTAATTCAATGCATCTTTGATTATGTTCATGGGGCTATATTCTCGGTTGGATAATAGAGTAGTGTAGTCGTGTCCTCTCACTCTACGAGTAGAGGGGAGGGAACATGACACATGTACTACAATGGATGTATCAATCCCAGGAATTTCTTTGTAACTCTAGGAAAAAACATCTCAGAATTCCTTGAAAAGAGCTTGGTATTCTTCAATTTCCATTGTTGAATAGTTTTGGCCAACTTGAACATGTTCAACAACTCCCAGCTTCATCGATATGTCGATGGGAATAGTTTGAGTGATGTTGCACAAATTCCCTTCATAATGAACACCTTGTAGTAATACAAGTGTTTGAGGATTCTCAACAATACCAAGACTGATAAGAGATACAAAATCAAAATCTATTGAATAGACATTAGGAAGAAAAGAAGATATATGATGAGGATCTTCCGATAAGGATTCATTCACAATTTTAACCTCCGTAATAGACTCATCCGATGGAAAAGTCTATAAGAGATAATCCAGACTTGGGAGAGGGAAATCTGTCCAATAGGACAGCTGGTAAGGATTTAATGCCACCAAATGTTGATCATCGATGTAGGCATCAGAAGTAGATTGAATTACATGGCACAGAGCTTCACGTGGACCCACAGAAGGAAATTCAACAATTTATTTGCCTTTGGACATGCCCCAGGTAGTGGATGATACCATGTTTATCATAGAAACTTATGTACTAGGAGGGGAAGTAGTAGATGGAAATACTCACATGAGGGATGAATCTTTAAAAATTCCAACTCCTACATATTGATAAGGAGGACGTGATTTCCCCAACATAGGAACAATATTTATCATAGTGGTGGTGATATCAACACAGTAGTAATTGAGCTTATTGATGGTAACAATTTTCCCTTGATGAGGATACTGGAGAGTGTGAAATAATGACAAAGAAACTGTTGTTATAGTGTAAAAGCAATTTCTCCCTTATAACAAGTTTTAATCCAACTTAGAATCAACCACTTCTACATGGATACAAACAATATTTCCCCCCAGATCAATAGATAGTGCCGGTAGCAGGCCATGAGGTTGGAAACCTCATCTGTCAAAGTCTTTCAAGGTGGTTGTTGATTGATTAAGTTTGGGAGAACCAATGGCTCTCCAATAAGACTTAGATAAAATCGAGAAGGAAGCTCCTTCATACAATACAATCCAATGAACTTTCCTACCTACCACCCTAGTCGTGATTTGAAACATGAGTTTGTGGGATAACCTCGATTTATAATTATCCACATTAAAAGTGATCATAGTGGTATTCTCTAGATCTAAGGCCCCTAGGGATGACAACAAATTTTACGCTGTGTAGGGAAAATTTGGAGTACTTCCAGTGTATACATGGTACAAGGTGCTTGGGCTAAATCTTCAACAATGTTGTAGAATTGAGTAGCTCAAGCACTAGGATCGAAAACTGACTTCTGGATTGTACTCTTAGCAGGGAAAAATATTTTGTCAAGACTAGGTTTATCAATGATAAGAGGGCTATTTGAAGGAAGTGGAAGAGAAGGATTGACAAAAGGAATCTTCTTGAGAGAAGCACCTTCATATTTCTTCTCAAGAGTTTTATCGTATGTTTGATTTCATGTAGTCAGTGCAACAATCTCAGTGGAGAACATTGTGATTTCTTCAGTGAAGGACCAGGGACCATGCAAAGATGTATGAATGATTAATTGTTGTTGGGAAGGAAAAGGATCAGTTAGCACTATCAACATGGGGTTATTTTTCAAAAAAATCTTTATCTCTTCATGACGAGGACACTCCTTCGTGAAGTAATCATCTCCACACAACAAGAAGGGGTACTTAGAGTTTTGTTTGGGGTTGGACTCATTCTCTGGAGTCATGGTTTTTGGATTCTTATACTAGTTTCCATATTTATTTATTTTACCTTTACCTTTCTTCTTATTATTGGGTGTTTACAAATATTGGATAGCATTCACCTCAACAGAAATAGTAGTAGTAGAAGAACTCTGTTGCTAGGAAGGTTTTCCTATGGATGGAGGTTTGATTAAACCTACAAAACCATCTATGGAGGTTGGATTGGACCAAAGGAGCTCCAACTCAGCTCAAACAGTCATGAAACCTCATGTGAACATTGGTGAAGTGTGTTGGGTCATTAATGAGTCCTAGGCTAGTGTGGGTGAGAAGATAGAGGTGAGGGGGATGCTCAAGTGGAAATAAATGCTCATGGGAGAGCCAAAATGGACCAAATACACCACTAGTTCTCCCTAGTCAAACCAAAATCACCAAAATAAAGGATATATCACCCCAAGGCATTAAATTAGGCTCACATGTGCTGGGTTAACCAACTAGGGTTCCCTTGTAGGTGTGAACAGGGCAAAATAACCAGTTATCTTGCTGAATCTGCTCTCCTAAGTCTTAAACCATAGGATATCATTGCATGAAGGAAAATAAATTTATCCTAAGGTAAAAAATATGTACTAAGGATTTATTACTGCTCCAACACCCCCCCTTAATCCATACTTAGTATAATTTAATCAAAAATATTATTAAGGCCTTGGCAACTAAGGCACAAGTCACCTTTTACAAAAAAAATTATTGATCCATGTAACCAAGGTAAGGAGGAAAACCTCATGGGAAAAAACCTCCCCTCAAAAAATGTATATGGTAGAGATAAAAAATGTCTTCATCAGGTCCTCTTATTCACTTGAATGAGCTGAAATAACAGCTTCTTGGTGATGGAATTGGTGAAGATGTTGTGGATGCTAAGATCATGCATCAATGCATCAAAGTGTTGTAAACAAAGATCATGTGGAGAGGCCCTTTGATGATGGAGGGGAATCATAAGAATGTATTTTTCTGCAAGAATACTCTGATATAATAGTGTAATCAACCATGCAAAATATATCTCTGCAAATTATTTCCCAAATAACATCACTGAGATTCAACAAAATCTGCATTATGTGTAGTTGCCATATCATGAATAAAACCATGAATCTTTCTCCCAATTTGATGAAGCACCTTCACAACTCTGTAAAAAAGATCATGAGGCTCTGAAATATCAGAATATATTTCATACACATCAGAAAATATCATAGGTATGGTGTCTCCATGAGCAAATGGATCCATAGGAAGAGAAGAGTGAGCAACTAGATCACAATTGCAATTGAGCGAACCGAGAAAGTATGGAGACTTGATATTTGAACCATTGGTGGTGAAATAAAGTACAGATATATGGAATAGAATTCCCATGAAGGAAAATGATATGTATTTCCAACCAATGAAATAAATACAATACATAACAACAACATATACAAGAGACATAGCATTGGAAACTAGGCAAATTTCTGAATTTCCAACTAGTGAACTTGAGGGTTGATGGTTCTTTTGGTCATGAGATGGTTGGAGAAATGAGTCAATAAATGTAATAGGATTTATATAATCATATATATCATCTTCATAATCATAAATAGAAATATATGAATGGATTTGGAAAAAGCTTTCAGAAGGCACATCAAAAGCTAGTGAAAAATGACTAGTTTTGGGAGGAAGCTTTGATGAAATGACTGGGAATTTTTTCAAGGAAGGGATGGAGGTATCAGGTTCTGATATATCAGAATGTGAATCAGAAATAGAGATATCATAAACAGATACAACAGAATTTGGTTTTACCCATGCATCCAATGCATGCTTAGCCCTACCATTTCCTTGCTTGTGCTCCCATCTTTTTGCAAATTCTGGAAGAGCAATATGGCTCTCCTCAAGGAGATTGGTCATGATATCCATTTTATTTATGAATCAAGATTTATAAAAATGTGAAACTATGAAATAATCACATGTGGTTATTTCTCTCTTGTTTCTCCTCCTTCTGGATCTCGAGCTCCCATCAGTAGAACAAGAGATTTATGAATTTGATTCCTTCTTCTCTTTCTCCTTTTGATTCAAATATTTCTTCTTGCTCTGGGATTTATTGATACACCAGAAGCAAAGGCTTGATCCTTTGATTTGATTATGGTACCCATTTTTATGAGCTTGTCCTACTCCTGATTCAAAGGCTCCACGAAATTTGCTAGCACAGATAACTTCCAATTTCTAGTTGTAAGTTTGCTAGAGTGAAATGTCGAAACATATACAAAATACTCCGGCTCCAACTTCGAAAGGATGGACAATATAAGATGATCATTTTTCTTCTCTATGCCACTTTTTTTAGATGAATTAATAGTGATTAAAAATTGGTGAAGAAGTATTCAATGGTCTCGTACTGAGCTGGGCTTAGTGAGATTAGCTCATTCTCAAGATGATGGCCTCTCATTTCATGATGGCCTCTCATTTCATCTATCTTTCTGAATAGTGACTCAAAATTGACCCAAAATTCATTTGGTGTTCCAAGAATTTCTATGTGAAAGAGAATTTATATTTAATTTTCAAGGAAGAGCATATTGAAGGCCTCATCAAGCGTATTAAAATACTTAGCTTTTTCCACAGCAGAATTTGGCTCGTTCTCAGTTCCCATGGTGACCCAGTAAAGGCCCTTGGAACTCAACTGGATGACCATCTCATCCTTCCACTAAAAGTAATCGAATGGAGTAAGAAGAGCTCAAGTTTTCTCCATCCTTCTTGTGCAACCTGTGAAAAAAAAATATTGTTAAACTTGCAAAGAAAACACTCAAGTTTTCCAGAAATATGCCCTAAACAACAACTCAAAACTCATAAGATTTGTTTGCAAATCCAACTAGCTCTGACACCATGTAATAATTTAATTCTCAATCGGATCTATGAGATAGAACAATATTCACACATGAATTGTTTGACAAAATTTTCAAGAGAATCAACAAGAGATGGAAAATAGCTTGAATAACACATGTGAATGGTGTTGATTGTTGATCATATTATTATCATACATCTTGTATATGTGATGGTACACATTTATAATACATTGGAAAAAATTTGAGTGGATATGGAAGCCAATTGGGAAATTACAAGTGTCATAGTGAGATTTGACCTCAATCCCCCCTGGGTAAACCAAAGGAGCTCCAACTCAGCTCAAACAGTCATGAAACCTCATGTGAATGTTGGTAAAGTGTTTTGGGTCATTAATGAGTCTTAGGCTAGTGTGGGTGATAAGATAGAGGTGAGTGGGATGATCTAGGTGGCAATAAATGCTCATGGGAGAGCCAAAATGGACCTAGTCAAACCAATATCACCCAAATCAATGATGTAGAACCCCAAGGAATTAAACAAGGAACACATGTGCTAGGTTGACCAACTAGGGTGTTGTTGTAGGTGTGAACAGGCCAAAATAACCAGTTATCTTGTTGAATCATCTCTCCTAAGTCTTAAACCATAGGATATCATTACATGAAGGAAAATAAAGTTAACCTAAGGTCAAACATGTGTACTAAAGATGTATTACTACTCCAATAGCACCTCCCATAGCTACATCTCAAGAAATAGGAGGAAACAATGATTTAGTAAACCAGTCGACTAACATTTGATCCAGAATAGGAGCTTTGATTAACCTTGGAGATATCTTCCATTCGTGAATGTGATCGGATAAGTGAGTGGAATTATTTTTCCTAAGAGAGGTCAAAATATCCTTACTAGTTTCATATCAGATTGGTAACTAGAAATGGGTAAGGAAAACAATTGCCAATGAATTAAAATCCAAAAACAAGTGTTGTGGAAGTTCAATGTACCACTTAGCAGTCGTACCATTCAATGTTCTTTTGAAGAGCCTCAAATGAATGGAATAATCCATTAGAGAGTTGGAAGAACACCACATATGGAAATTAATCACATGTTTTTTCAATATTTCAAAATGTATGATGGTAACTTGACTGGAATTGTTGGCCAAAATGGGTCATGTTGGATGGGATCATTAATCAATTTGGAAAATTATGGAAAATATAGAGTATCCAAAAATGGGATTTACCGGTTTGGTTGGGGGTAGTTATAGTATTGATAAGGTAAGGATACCCCAGTATGACCATATGTTGGTTGAGTTTTGCTATAATACCTTGCAAACTATTGGTAATTGGGATCGTTTTGACCCATTAATGGTGGTTGTTCCTGGTTGAGTCCATCTTGGGGTCCATAGGTAGGTTGATCCCAATGATTGGTAACTCCTCCAGGATAAGGGACATATAACAGATTATTGTATTATTCCTATCTAAGGCATTGATTACCAATATTGGGTTATTGAGGAGGGACCCAAGCAAATGTGGTTGGATGCAAAGTAGGACCAATAGGATCATAACCAACATGACCACTAGATCCTATAGTTGGATGAGTATGCTAGGAAATATTATGTAAAACAAGCACATATGGTCCCCTAGCTACATGGGATGTGGGGAGTAAAAATTGACTTCCAATTTTCAGCAATCCCATGGGAGGCATAGAAGTACCTCCCAATGGATAATTTGACATTGATTCGGAACAAACTATAGCACTCTTGCAGGAGTGGTAAGCCTAGTCACCATTGGCGCAAGTGGATCATTCTCTAGAATCGAACTAGAAGGGATATTTAATGATCTACCCAAATATCACTAGGTAGGAGATATGGTAAGTTCCTTCCAGGGTTTCGATTTAGCTCCATAAAAGAGACATTTACTACACTAGTAGAACCAATTTGAGAGATCTAGATTTTCCATCCGAAG
Source organism: Pseudotsuga menziesii (assembly GCA_001517045.1). Taxonomy (NCBI): domain Eukaryota; kingdom Viridiplantae; phylum Streptophyta; class Pinopsida; order Pinales; family Pinaceae; genus Pseudotsuga; species Pseudotsuga menziesii. The sequence goes on along the minus strand of LPNX011190346.1, from coordinate 443,888 downwards.
GCAATTTCCCAAAATGGAGCATTTGGCCCAAATATAGGAGAAACCATTTCATTACGATGAAATTTATTGAGCCTAGCTCCAAAAGGAATTGGGACGTAAAAAGATGGATTTCGAGAGGAGGTTTTTTTTGCTAAATGTGGTACTGAGGAATCAATAATGGGAACATTGGCGGGAGGAGATAATTCACCTGCCTCTTTCATAACCAAAACTCCTTCCAATTCAAGCATAGAAACACTACCTGCTTTAGAATTTGTATCCATCTCTCGTTCCATGGGAGTCTGAGTCATAGGATTTGAGGGATGCTCAACTAATAACCCATGTATATGACAAGATCATCTTGACAGGAAATCAACCAGTTTGAAAAGGACAAAATTATCTCACAAATAAACCTCTAGCTAATCATGCATATCAAACTCTATTCAAGCTAAAGTGACAATCAAACTATGATAGGAATGGTTTAAAAGTTTGGATCCTCATAGGATTGTCAAATTACCAGAAGTCATGATATACCGCAGGTTCCAATAGAATGTGAGAAGGAGGATTGGAACCATACCCTTTTCTTAATACCCAACTACTTGGGCTGCACGTGCATAGCAATATCCCCGAGTGTTTTTCTCAGTGTATTGTGGTGATATGATGGTCAAAGGGTTGTGCTCAGTTGGTCTCATTATCCATACAAGTGTCTCCTGATATATCCAAGGTATGTGGGAGATCCACTTCATAATAGTGTTTTCTAATGCACAACCATTTGAAAGGGTCCTTCCTATATACCACTAAGTACATGAACTACCTTTAGATATACCTCAGGGTACGTGAAAGGCTATTTGATATACCAACAATACATGGAATAACCGCACGATCCCCTGGATGTAGTGCAGGAAAATAGTGACGAATCCTACATTGAAAGATGTCGAAACATGTCTCAAACCTATCACACCTTTCTACAAATTTTAACCTAAACTAGCACTTAATTTTATCTTTTATAGTTAGGAGAATGCATGAGGTGAGTATAAAAATGTAAAACCATGCAATTATTCTCATGCAAATCTTTCACTTTATCTTTTCTTAGATTCCCTACTTAAGGAAGGGATAGAGGTTTGGTTCCTATTTTTCCAAAACGAATAAATCCCAAGAAAAATAGTATTGAACTATATCTTCATTCCTATTGCAAGCATGTAAAGACTTCTAGTGCAGAATTTTGAAAAGAAAAAAGAATGAGATCTCTTCTAAAAATAAAAATTACTATGACTACCTTGTACACAATTTTTTTTAAATTATTCAAATGAAAGAGAGATTCAAAAACAAACTATTTTGTTCTTTTTGTTGAGAATAAAACATACAAGAAGCAACCAGAAAATGAATACCTAAAATTTCATGAGACTAATCAAGCAATAAATATTTCATCCCTATTCTAATATCTATGATCAATTTTCTCTCATTTTTTTCAATAACAAATATGAAGACAATATTTTAACAAGCTATGAAGAAAACAAAAGTAAAACTACTTTCCTATAAGTGGATCTAAGCAACACTCAAAGATCTGAATAGATGATTACTTTTCAAATACATACTCTTTCAAATCAAAACCAAATGAACAAGAAGCACAAAGTCCAAAATCAAACAAATTATTGAAAGTGCAAACAAATCAAGCCTAAACATACTTTCCAGATCTTGTTTAATAATTGAAACTATCAGCAGAAAAGCCAAAAGCACTCAGAAACCAAATTTTAAATACAAGACTTCAAAAGTTTGACTAGGGATTAATACACCAACTTGGTCTTGTGACTTGATAATTGGGTTCATAGCATTATTGATCCAGCACCGTTTTTTTTCAACACATACAGAGTGGTGGCACTACTCTCTATACAATGGTTATGCATGATGGCACTGTTGGTTTCCTCAAGGAAAGGTGTGGTGGCCACTCCTTTCACTCTACCTAGGTGTGTTGGCCCAATAAGAATTTGAAATCATAACAAAATAATAAAATATAAGTGTTATAGATCATTTATAGGATCCAAATGCTATTTAACAACAAGAATCTAAAGCATTAGAGGTGAATCAAGGAATATCTAACGTTTTCAAACCAAATATGGCTGATTCACAAGTACATATGATCTATGAACATAAATTAAAAAATTAAGACAAGGAAAGAACCAAGAATTATGATCTATATCCCTATTATGGTTGCCACTTTTGTTACAAGAATTGCTCAACCATTGCTGACAGGGGCTATTTCCCTAGCCTAAAACACTCAACACTAGAACAAAACAATAACAAGATATAGAAACTTTTCCTAGGATTATATAAACCTCTTTAATTAGATGATATTCTTACCTTTCATAGGATACAATAACTTGATCTTTGGAGTCCTTGATCTATGCAGATGACCTGCAAGTGACACAACAAAATGCCAAACAAGTAAGAGGAACAAGTTAACTTAAAATCCTATCAATAAGAAAAAGGAGTTAAACAACAAACACAAGATGATAATCAAACATACAAGTGCATGTGGAAAAGAAACTACACTTGTATTAAAATCACAAAGAGGGAGAGTTTACAACCCATTCCTTGGTGTTAAGAGACTCTTCTAAAATTAACCTTGCCTCAATCCTCAATCTTTCCTACTAATCACCTTAATGGTCTAACTGAATTTGGCCATAATTTGGATGCAATAACATATTATTCCTCCCCTTACCCATGAGGGGTAAGCTAGTATATAAAGGAATGAAAGGATAGGATAAGTTGAGGATTCCATGAGAGAGGTGGTGGGAGGATCCTATAATGAAGGATATCAAGCTCCAGGTGTCCTGAACCATAGGGATGAGGCTCCAAAAACGTTAGCTTCGAGAAGCCTCTCGAATATTCCTATTTTCCCTTCATAACTCAAGAACTGCACCTTCTTCAAGGGGAAAATGTGTTACCAGGTGGGCACCACACTTTGTACATTGATAACAGGTGGTAGCACCGCTTAGTGCAAACATAAAAGTGGCATTACTAATATGGGTACCACAACTTGACCACATTGAAAGTATGGTGGTGGTAAAAAGTATGAAAAGGTTGATCCTTTCCCATTTCCAACTTCAACACTTGAGGAATTAAGGTAATTACTGAGATTTTGATCTCATAACCTGATGCTGATGAGAATTAGGTATAACAAGTAGTAAACAATATTGCTGTTTGTATATTAAGTTTTCTAACAAGATTAGTATACCAATAAGTTTATGGGGTATCCATCCTCTTCATTAATAGGTTCACATTAGATTGTAATATGATAAGGAAGGCTCCTAATAGACTAGAAACATGGCTATGCCAACATGAAATAGTTATTTATCTAACAAGGTGGAGTTGAAAAGAAACATAGTCCCTGCATAAGGAATAGAAACATCATCAGTTTAATTGCAGCCTAATTCTATATTTGTAATCATTGAACATCCTCAGTGCATAAAGGCATGATAGTAAATGTTTTAAGCATTGGTTTATCTTTCTGGTAATCTTGTAATAATGAGAACATATGCTTAGCTCATGTGTTCAATTGTAATTGTCGTATTGTAACATGTTTGTAAATGATTGTAAGTATTTGAATAGTGTGTTTGAGAGAAATGTTGTTTGAAGAAATATAAAATTAAAATATGAGTGACCCTGATATTATGTAAATATTTAGAAAATGGATTCAGAAAATTAAAGCCTGAGTAAAGATTTAGAAAATTAAAAGTTAGTAGTAGTTCTATAAACTATAATTCAAAATGCAAAGCAACGAGGATGACAACATTATCTATAAACTATAATTCAAAATGAAAAGCAATTAGGACGACAATAGTATTAATAAAACTTGGTCATTGTTCAGTCATTGGAGACAATTGGTTACACGAAAAAGCTTCAAAATCTAATGTTAAGACAACCATAATAGACATTTCAAATATTGGAATGAGAATTAATTTTTAATTTGACCGTCATTTCATAAGATATTTTATCAACCATGGAGACATGTCAGATAATTTGAATTCCAACTTTCTCTTTTAACTTCAACAATCCATTACGATCGTCGATACATAGGAAAAATAAAATTTGAGAATTGCTCCACATGATTCCATGTAGAGGGATGTGTATACCTGTTTTCCATCTTAATGAGTTGTTCCAATTTTAATTGTTGGATCAAACTCTATTGGAAACAACAATTATTAAGGTCTTTCACAATTATGAAATGCTTATTTCTTCATGGCTTGGGCACCCTGGGTCTCTTATCAGTTCCCAATAAAATTCCAATTGCTTTCAACTAATCATTAACTCGATTTCTAGCGTAATATATAATGATTTTTTTGTATGAGAGTTGCTCTTATATTCCCTCCATAAATTGCAGTGAGGGTTTTAGTGATATCTTGGATTTCCTAGCTTTTATTACGCCATGTCGATTTTTACCGAAATTAGGTATTAAGCGATAGTAAATTATGTCATATCATCACCCATACCTGTCATGTTGTACATAATTTCTCTAAATTCCAATTTTCTTTTTAACTCCAACAATTTATTATGATTTTTTATACAAAGAAAAAATAAAAATTGTGAATTCTTCCACATGAATCCATGCAAAGGGATGCATGTGTCTGTTTTCCATGTTAATGTGTTGTTCCAGTTTTAGTTGCTAGAGAAAACTCTATTGGAAAAAACAATTATGAGCAGGCTGCACATTCAAACTTTCAAATTGAAACTAAGCATATAGCAATTAAAATCAGCAATAAATCCACAATAAATTTATTTTTGTTTTAATATCATTAAAGACATTGTATATATTACATCCGTGGACCAGAAATTAATGACTAAAATTAATAATTCCAAGGATTAAATTTCCCAGAAATCATTTTACAAGATTGCATTGGGGATTAAAACTAGTTAGTTATTGTTGTAAGATCAATCAGTGGATACAAAGGTAAGTGGATACATAGATAGTGTTGAAATATTGTAACTTTGAAGAATATTCTAAATGTATTTTATTGATGTACCCCAAGGGAGATGTTTTACTCCTTCGTCGGGATGTTACTATTGTATTTGGTCATCCTAGAGTCATGAGGTATAACCTCCATTGTAATTTGGTTCAATAGTACCCCAATGAATATAATATAATATTGTTTTGAGTCTTCCTAGGTGAATTCATCCCGGTCATTTTAGTGGGGTCGACTTGTTAGGGAAAAAGTGAAGTGAGAGAAAGAGTATAAATAGAGGAGTTGTGTTCCTCATTTAAACAAACACACACTCACCTGTGTAGCCCATTGGAGAGAGAGAGAGAGAGAGAGAGAGAGAGAGAGAGAGAGAGAGAGAGCAGAAAAGAGGAGAATACATGTTTTGGGGGTTTTATTTTATACATATATATAGAGGAAGTTTTGTTGGGTTTTCTTCCCCTTTAGGGTTTCCCAGGATAAATATGGTGACTATCTTGTGATTATGTTTCTTTTAGTGATTCTACATATGGTATTGTTGTGAATTTTGATTAAACACTAATGATATCTAGATAAGCATATGAAATTTTAACATGGTATCAAATATAGCCTAAATAGAACAACTTTCACACAGTGAAACTCTCTCTCCTCTCCCTCTGGAAGAAATTAGGGTTTATGCAAAGTTTGGGATTTTGAAGATCTGCTTGCATAGAAATTTGTGCCTCCCTATGGTGCATATATTGAGCCGTATATCAAATATTTTGAGTGGGTCAATCTCCGAGAAAACCAAAACCTAGTTTGGCCCTGAATGAGAAAACTGTAGAAAACAAGAACCAGAAATCTACATAAACGGAAATATCACAAGCAAGTTTTGAAGGTTGAAGATTTGGAATCTCCATAGACCAAGAATACCAACCAACTCACCTCATTCAAGTGCATATCCTGGTAAGGTCAACTTTTCATTTTGAGAAATTTCAATTTTTAGTGACCTCCTATATACGATGGCCCCAGGCGCTAAGCTTGAGGACAAGTTAGAAGGAATAGAAAATTTCCTAGCATGGAAATATAGTATTGGTATCATTCTTAGAGAGAACGATCTTGAAAAATACATGAAATATGAAGTTGTAGAACCGAAATAAGATGAAGCTAAGGAGAAGCACCGAAAGGACCTAATCAAGGAAGTGAGGATCATTGTTGATTCTATCAAAGATCACTTGATACCTCAAGTGTCATCTAAGAAGACACCAAATAAAATGTATGATGCACTTTCTAAAATGTATGAGGGAAATAAAATCAACAAAAATATAAATTTGAGAGCTCAACTGAAGGATACCAAGCTGAGTAAAGGAGAATCCATTCAATATTACTTCACAAGGGTCTCCTAGTTCAAGGAATAACTAAGTGCCATTAGATATTCCCTTGATGAATATGAACTAGTTATGACTACTCTCAATGTCCTCAGTAGACCTTGGGATTAATTCATACAAACTATTTTTTTCCATAACATAAAGTATGAAGCTTGACATTGTATGGGAATATTTCATCCAAGAAGAAGCTAGAGTAGCTAACAGAGAAGCTCTACTTAGAGAAGATGATCAAGCTCTAGACACCCATACTAGAAGAAGAAGACAATCAAACTTCAAGAAGGATAGTCATAAGCAGTATAGACCTCCAAATAAGTTTCAAAGAAAAAGAGAAAATAGTCAAAATAAAGACTACTCAGAATATCAATGTTATAACTATCATAAGATAGGACACCTTGCCATAGATTTTCCATTGAAGAATAACAACAAAAAAATAAATCATGCTCATCTAGATGAAGATGAGGATGAATAAGAACAATAAATACCTCGAAATATACAAGCAAAAGAAGAATATATTGAAGACTATGTACTATTCTCTGCACTCTTTAGGCCTGCAATACTTGGTGAAGATACATGGCTTATTGATAGTGGTGCTTCAAAGCACATGAAAGGGATGAATCAAACTCTGTCAATAATTGAAGAGAAGAACTCTCTTCAAAATGTATCATTAGGAGATGACTATCAATCTCCCATCAAAGGAAATGGTGAATCAAGCTACAAGCTTGACTCTGGAAACTCCATGAAGATGAAGGAAGTACTATATATCCCAGGTTTGAAAAATAACTTACTTTCCATCTCAGCATTAGATAAGAAAGGATATAGAATTTATTTTATAGATGGAAAAGTACTAATGTGGACCAAAGGAAAGACACTTGAAGATGTTGTGTTCATTAGTGAAGAAGAAGGACGATTGTACAAACCTAAGGGACATCCAGAAAAAACCATTGTCGATGACAACCACTACCTCAAGGGAACTAAGACATAGAAGTATTGCTCACATAAACTACAAGGCATTACCCTACATGGGAAAAGTGGTAACAGGTTTACCATATTTTAATATCAATCATGAAGGTACTTACAAAGGATGTGCAAGAGGAAAGAATATCAAGAATCCATTTCTGAAGAGTGACATAAAGACTACAGGTACGTTGGAATTAATTCATTCTGATGTATGTGGTCCTATGCCCTCCACATCATTAAGTGGATGTGAATATTATGTCACATTTATTGATGACTATTCAAGAAATACATGGATATACTTCTTGAATACAAAGAGTGAAGTGTTTGAGAAATTCAAGTAATTCAAATCCTTGATAGAGGACCATTCAGAAACAAGAATCAAGACACTCAGAATAGATAATGGTGGAGAATATACTTTAAAATAATTTGAATCCTTATGCAAAGAAGCTAGATTCAAGAGGGAACTAAGTACTCCCTACAATCCCCAATGGAATGGTGTTGCGGAAAGAAAGAATAGAACCATTATGGAAGCAGTGAAAACAATGACTTATGATCAGGACCTTCCCATGCATCTATAGGATGAAGAAGAAAGAACAGTTGTGTATGTGCATAACATATTATCTCACAGTTCCCTTGGATTCAAAAATCCTAAAGAAATGTATGGAGGAAAGAAACTTGAATTGATCCATATCAAGATATTTGGATTTCCATTATATGTACACATTCCAAAAGAGAAGAGAACAAAGTTGAATCCTTTCAGAAAGAAGGGAATATTTGTTGGATACTGTGAAGTCTCCAAATCCTTTAGGATATACATTTCAGAATTCCATCATATAGAGATTAGTAGGGATGTAACATTTCACAAAGAAACAAATCTTAAGAAATCCAGAAGGTGTAAGTTTGAAGAATTACATGAAGAGGATGTACCTACGAGAAAGGTATAAGTTGAACCCTCTCCTAAAATAGTAGCATCAGAACATCATGATATACTAAAACCTCAGGAACCCCCAACTATGGATATATATCAAATGAGAAAACATGCTTGGGTAAGAGAAATCATACAAGAAGCAGATAAGTAAGGAACTCCAGAAGGATCCACATGAACAAGAAAGGGATCAAATCCATTCTCCAACTATGTAGCTTTGATGTTTAATATTGTAGATAAAGAACCTACCAATTACGAGGAAGCTATAGAGAAGAAATAATTGGTAGATGAAATGATGGAAGAATACCAGTCAATAATTAAGAATGATGTTTGGGATATAGTAGCCAAACCAGAAAGGAAGAGTGTGGTATATTCCAAGTGGATCTATAGGATAAAACATGTTGTTGATGGAAGTATCAAAAAATACAAGGAAATATTTTTGGCCAGAATATTCGCTCAAAAAGAGGGAATTGATTATGAAGATACATTTGCACAAGTAGCAAGGTACACTTCCATCAGAACCATCATGGAACTTGCTTCCATGATGAAGTTGAATCTACACCAGATGGATGTAAAGACACCCTTCCTGAATGGTGAGATTGAGGAAAAAGTATACATCGGATGATGAACCTATCATATTAATACTATATGTATGTTACAACTGATTTTACCACACATGGTGGATCATAGCTTTATGTCCTTCCCTATCCCTCTATAGACTCTTTAGACCCCATGGACCATTTTTGTACCTTTGATGTTTCCAATATCATCCCTAAAAACATGAATTATTTTCCATATGTGACTTTTAAATTTATTCTCACGTATGTACGTGGATATGACCCTAAAACCCACGTATATCGGGATGTGTGCAAAAGGCCAAATAGTTTTGGAGTTTTCCTTGATGTGTATCCAAGTGAGTTGTCTCTTGGCCTTCCATATGCCTTGAGATCGCTCAAATTTGACCTTCCATTACCCTATTGAAGCACTATATAAGGAGCCCTTTGGATACATTAAAGAAGAGGAATTGAAGAGCAAGAAAACTATAGTCCATTGTTGCCAGAGCTTATACTTGAATATGCATCCCTTTGTCCCTTGGAGCACTTTGTGCTTTTCCAAAGATTTCCTTTGCTTGTGAGCTTTCTATAGAGATATGGAGGATTGAAGTGGTGGAGGCCCAGGTGGAGGAATTAGTTTCTCCGGTTCGCAGACATGCCGATAGAGGTTGTCACTATTGTAATCTCTGATTTGTATTAATAGAAATATCTTTTCTTGTCCAATAATGTGTATTTAAATGAGTATTGAATCCATGGATGCTTTTAAATGCTTATATTTTTTTATTATATATGCTAGAGTAGATATAACACCATTATATAGCATGCTTATCTTGTTTCTTGAATGTTGAGAGAGAAAATTGCTAATACAAGCGAGAGTGGAAAAGCTCAATGGGGATCTACATCAACCATCTAGAATAAGGTATGTTTCGAGATCCCTTAGTGTTAGATATTTGGTTTCTCTTGCATATGGGAAGGGATTTATTTATGTGGTTACTCTGTCTGTTGTGGTACCCCAAGCCATAGGAATTTTTCTCTATAACAGAATTGGTGGCCATATTGGGGAGTTCCTAGTCATTTCCTAGAATTGCTCTAATTTCTTTGTTCTGAGTCGAGTCTGGGGGTATGTTTTCCTGGTAGTGTCTAATAGGAGTAAATTTTGTCTCAGCTTGTCTGTTTACCTTCTTTTTTATCTCTCTTTCTTCCTGTATACGAGTTTTGTCTTCATAGTCGCATGTACACATGGTTTTTACTGGGATATCCACGTACATACGTGGGTTTTCTGCACACACTCGCGTATGCCCTGAGTTTTTCATTTTGGGGGAATATTAAGTGTTGTTGGGTGAGTTTGGATGATTGCTGAGTCTTCTTGGATGCTTCTAGAGTCTGTATACACCTCTGTTTCTGACCAGCGATGCTTTTTAGTTTGAATTTTTTGAGAATGTTCTTGTCATTGCATTTTCTATTTTTTGTTTTGGGATTAGTGCATTAGGTCTTTTTCACCTTAGTTCTTTTCTTGGGTGCTGTATGATAGTGCTTGCAGATTCTGGGGGTGCTAGAGTCATTCTTCTGCTTTATTATCTCATTTTAATTCAAAAAATACAAAAACATTTGCTTTTTGCATCATTATGCATTGTTGCATTTTGCATTTTGCATGGTACTTGCATTAGGTTTGCTTGGAGAATTAATAGTCAGGTCTTCATATAGGAATGAATGCATCTTCATTTGAAGGAAAATTTTGCACTTCACATAGTAGCATAGCCCGTTTTTCATTTGACACAGTGCATTTGCATTGATTGTTAGGTGTTCATTTTACTTCTTGTTGCGTCATAACATCATTAGTTGCACGATCGTTTATCCTTTTTTGAGTAATAAGCCAATTAAAATCAACGCATAATAAAATGAATTACACTCTTTTATTTTATAGGGTGCACCAATGAGATTAGGTTTTAGGGTCTTGGAATAGTTCATTGTGAGTAAATTCTCCAAGACCACTAAACGAAACATTTATGTGTCTTTCCAGGTGAGAATGTGAAATTCCTTTATATAACTAGTGTTTCTCAGGATCCTCCTCTTACAAGGGATTTAAGCACGAGGCATTGTAAGTGGTTATTGATTGGGATGACCCCTATTCATAACTAAGTAGCACCAGAGATATTTCCAGGATTGTATTCGTATCTGGGGGATCTTTCGAGAGTTTAAGGCTTTGATACCTTTTCCATACGTTCAATCCCGCATGTAACTGTCTGCCTGAGCATTGATTATATTGAGATGACCTTAGTTTCCTTACCTAGGTTATCGAGGGGGTACTTCACAGAGGTTATTATGTAGGTGTCCTGGCCAGGTAGGTGTCAGACATCACAGTCGCTATATGTGTTGAAGCTGAGGTCCACTATAATTGGTTATGAACCTCTGCTTATTGTGTATGGGAGTCTCAAGACTCTCTTAGGTGAGACATACCTACTTCATTTGGGAGATCACATATCCTATCCTTGTTTTCTTTTGATTTGGCTTTACATTGTATAGGTGTATGCTCTGTGCATGCTATTTTCCTAGGGTTTGTGTAATTAGATAGAGTCTTTTTCATTTTTTGAGTCATTGTGGATTCAGGCATGGCACTTCACCGTTCTCGTCGTTTAGCAGGACTTAAACCTTCCACATCTCCTCCTCCTTTGGGAGAGAGAAACAGACAGTCCAGGCAGACTACTTCTCACATTGATTCACACATGATGGGAGATCATGAGGATGAGATTCCTAAGATGTCTTCTCCACCTCACAAGGTTGGGGATGTAGATTCTACTCCTATATATGATCCTTCACCAAATATACCTTCACATTCTAGTTATGATCCCTCATTCACAGGTCGTCGGTATTGGTTACCAGGTGACAAGACTCATCATGAACCCACAAGCACTAGTTATATTCGTTATGGAATACCTAATATCCCTACACATGATTTGGCACATCATGACGAGTCAAAAATTGAACCTAGAACTACACCTAGGGCCACTCCTATTCCTTTCCATGTGGAGATATTTGGGAGCACTAGTCACATTGCACCTTCCATCTCGGTGGTGGAAGCTACCTCAGATGTCCATCCTAGACCTAGTGTTAGTAGTCATATACAAATACCAGAACTGATATGAGTGACCATAGGGAACACCACTTACATATCTTCACATGTCCCTTCGTCCTCAAATCCTACTCCTTCAAATGCATTTTTTACAACCCTTCCTCCCCCTCATTCATGAGGTCCTTCGGGCCGGAATATTGCTACTAGCCATGTTCGTACTGCAACTTCTCGCATGGTAGTATCCAAGAGTCAAGTACCTCATGTTGTCTCGAAAGTTCATATTCTTGTTTCTGGATCATCTCACGATCTATCGCAAAGAGTTCCCCGTATTCCTAACTATGGAGCTTCTCATGGGACATCCCATGGGACACCTTATGGATCTTCTCATGGATAAGCTTATGGACCGCAGTATGGACAAAACTATCAACCTTATGGGTACGGGTATCAACAAACCTCTTACTCATCTAATTATGACTTTGTAGTGCCACCTAGTCAAGGTACACCACATCATAATGCTTCCATGAAGCCCTACACAGGTCAAATGGGAGGAGGATATTATAGCCAAGGCCATGGTATTTACAGTAGTCAGCCTTATATGAACAAGAATTATCAGGGAGAGTGGCATAGAATGGCTCAACCTAGGCTCCCTTTCCTCTCAATGTTGAACTTATGTGACTTATTGAGACTTATGGATGATCCGGTATCACATGACTCGGCTTAGCCGGCTATCCCTAACAAGCTTCCCTCGGACATTCCCAAGTTTGAGGGAAAAGTAGGAGAAGATCCTAGTGAACATGTCACTATTTTTCACCTTTGGTTCTCTTCTAATTCCTTACACGATGACTCAATCTGTTTAAGGCTATTTCAATGCACCCTCACTAGGCCTGTAGTGAAGTGGTATATAGAGTTACCAAGGGGGGCATTCATTTTGTTCGATGACCTTGCCATAACTTTACTCAATCACTTTCAGCTACCCGTGCATTATGCCGTTGGTACAGAACTCTTTTCCACATTTAGAAAAGAAAAATCCACACATATCTTAGATCATATCCAGGAGTGGCATAGACAGAAGAGGTTCATTAAAGCCTTCATACCACCAGAATTTATCCTTGAGTGGTTCCTCAAGTCATTGTTACCTTACATCGCGAATGATGTTTCTACATCCAGAGTCCAAAACGAGGAACAAGCAATCTTTAGGGAATATGAGTTGGATTTGATTTATGCTCAATCCATACTTTTGTATGAGATCATACCTAATGCTCTGCATTCTAGTTTCGACCCCAAGATCAATCCTGGACCATATGTCGATGGCATTGTTGGTTGTACAAGTACCAAACCTACGGATTCGGTTGTGAAACAAGTGAGTCAATTGTCTATTAATCAATCCGCATCGAAACAAGCCATGGATTCGCCTCAACCCACCCAAATGGTGAGTGTACTTTTTGTGCAATTGTCGGACCAGAAGAGCAACCAAAAGCCCAAAAGGAATAAGAAAAATGGTAAAAATAATCGTAAGGGTAGGAACAAGAATGAAAATGCCAATTTTAATGACAAGAACGCCCTCAATTCTAGGGGGGACAAGTAGTCTAAACGTAAGGTTAATTTTTCTTGCAAATTGTATAAGGATGACCACCTCACTCACTTGTGCCCTTGTATGGAAGATGCCTCAAGGTTCATAGCACAAGGCCCAGTTGTGCTAACCAGCCCTTTACCCCATAATCAAAATATGAACTTGAGGACCAATGATCCTCATTGTGCGTCGGGCAAAGATCAAAATCCGTCAGAAGCCAATACTGTTCATGGTTGCATCAACATGGTACATGCTACTAAGGTTGTGACTTGTGCGAAAGACTATGGTTCATCACAACTGGACCTTGGAAAAGAATCAGCACCGCTTGAGAGCCCTTTGGGTATCGAAAACCCTATGGATAAACCTAAGATTGCACCTCGCATTCCTAATGGAGTCCTAAAGCATTTGGGGCACAATCCTAATTCCCAAGCCGCCCAGAACTATTTCATTGTCGAGGATTTGGGCCAAACTCCTTGTGCAATGTCTGCACTTGAAGTACTTTAGATTTGTCCTCCGCAAAGTAAAGCCTTGCTTTCTGCTCTTGGGATTAATGATGATAGCTCTTCTTCCGTATTCAAATTTGAAACCATGGGACTACAACCTTGCTTTCCTTACTACGTTTCTCTTTTGATTCATGTAGAGTGTCTTAACATGACCGTAAAACACACTATGATTGATGATTGTGCTGCTACTTCTGTGATGTCTTTGTCATGCTGGAAAGGTTTGGGTTCTCCCGAGTTGTCTCAATCCACTAACATATTGACTACCTTTGATGGTAGATCATTTCAGCCACATAGGATTCTTCCTTCTCTTAAGGTCCAATTGGGAGGGAAGACCGTCGCGATTGAGGTCGAGGTGGTTGATGTGCCCCTTGATTACAATATTTTACTAGGCCAAAATTGGATGTATAGTATGCAAGCCATAGCATCTTCTCTATTTCGAGTAGTATGCTTTCCGTTTAATGGGAAGATTGTTACAATTGATCAGACATCATTCAAAAATTGGAGTGTTATTGCATCATCAGGAGCTTCTATCCTGATTATTAGTCATTCTTAGCCAGCAACTGGGAGTGTGGGTGTAGGTATGTATCCATCCCTTATGGGGACCTTTAGTTTTCCTGCGCCCATTCTTATGATTGGATATAGTGTCGGTGGGGCTTCATCTTCATTGAATTCGGTGTCTTTTCACACTTCACATATGGAAGATCCTTGGATTCTTCCTTCACCGAGTCCTTCGAATGGACCTATCGAAATGGATGTGTCATTTCCTGCAGCAATGATAGCATATGAAGAAAATATTGAATGTGTTGCAAAGCCTAGTCCTTCCTCTTCGTGGAGAGAGGAGGAGGTCCTGTATGTGCTTCCTGCATGGGAAGTTGAGTCCTCTCACTCACATGATTTCCTTGATGATGTTTTTCCATCAAATGAATCCATTATTGAGGCCATGTCTGGGGTTGAGCCACCTTGGGAAGAGTTACATCATAGATCCTATTTTCTTCTTGAGCTTGACCATATGGAGCATGAGGAATTTAGGGAGATTCTTAGAGAGAAGATTGGTAGTCATGTGGTTCCATTGAGCTCTCTTGGTCAGATGGATAATGGGAACATGGCAAATATATCACCTACTATTCCTATCAATATCTCTTGCGATCCTGACAAAGTTGAGAACATCTACATTGGGGAGGATTGTTCCCCTGATGAGATTAAGGAGTATACCAAGTTGTTCAAAGAGTTTCATGACATATTTACTTGGTCATATGAGCAAATTCCAGGTATCGACCCTCGTATTATCGAACATGAAATTAAGACCTATCCGAATGCAAAGCCCATTCAACAATGTTTGCATGCGGTGAATCCTAGAAAAGCACCCTCTATTAAGGCTGAGATAGACAAGTTGTTAAAAGACCATTTTATCTATCTTGTTCCCTTGATGGAGTGGGTTTCAAACCCTGTTCTAGTTGATAAGAAGCAAGGAGCAATCCGTATATCCATTTATTTCCGTGATTTAAATTGTGCTTGTCTTAAGGATAATTTTTCCACAGCATTTATTGATCAAATTTTGGATGAGTGTGTGGGAAGCGAGGTATTCTCCTTCATGGATGGTTTTTTTGGATATAATCAGATTCAGATCAAACCCGAGGATCAACATAAAACTACGTTTATTTTCCCTTCGGGTATGTTTGCATATTGGAAGATGCCTTTCGGACTTAAAAATGACGGAGCCACATTTCAGTGGGCTATGACCTTAATTTTTCATGATCTCAAAACAATTATCGAAGTGTATTTGGATGATATTGCTTCTCATTCTTGTCTGAGAATGTTTCATCCATACCATTTGAGATTAGTATTCAAAGATGTCACCATTACCAGGTTAGGTTAAATCCTCATAAGTGCATATTTTGCATGGTGGTTGGTTGCTTTCTAGGGTTCATTGTTTCCAAGGAGGGTATAAGCCTCGATCCCTTAAAGGTTGAGTAAATACTTCAATTGTATCCCCCGCGCAATATTAGACATCTTCAATGTTTGCAAGGCATGGAAAATTTCTTGCAGAGATTCATGGTTAATTTTTCCAATTTGACTAAAGGCTTTATGCATCCTTTAAAGAAGGACACTACCTTTTGCTGGGATGAGTGAGCCCAAGAGTCCTTTGATGCTATTAAGCAAGCCTTAGCATCGGCCACCATGCTTAGTCCACCCGACTATAGCCATGATTTTTTTATTTATGTGGCCATGTACATGGGGACGGTTGGTATGGTTTTGGTTCAGGAGGATGAGGAGCTCCATGAGCATGTCATATATTATTTGAGCCAAAACCTTATTGATGCAAAAATCCATTATTCTCACATGGAGAAACTTTCCTTGGCCACCGTTCATGCAGTTCATAGACTGAGACATTACATTCTCCTTCACCAGACCTTGGTGGTAGCTCATGTCAATCCATTTCAGTTCATCCTCACTAGAAGGATGATCGAGGGAAATATAATAAGTGGCTTGTTAGTTTACAAGAATTCGATCTCAAATTTGTTTCAGCGAAATCGAAGAAATCATTAATTTTTGCGGAGCTCATTTCTGATTTTCCAAGTGTGAAGGAGGAGGAGGTTTATGAGGATACATTTGTCGATGAGCATATTTTCCTTATCTCAACTTTGGATCCATGGTATGGGGATATCATTATATATTTACAAATTTTGAAGGTCCCTACTCACCTTTCGCAGGATGAGCGACAACGATTACGTCATGTATCTAAGAACTACCTTATAATGGATAACACTTTGTACCGCCATGGGGTAGATTCCATTTTACGTAGTTGTTTAAACCATGATGAGGCTAAGGTTGTGTTGAATTATTTCCATAGAGGGGCATGTGGTGGTCATTTATCTGGGCTTTCTATAGCCCAAAAGATATTTAGAGTGGGATATTTTTGGCCATTGATCTTCAAAGATTGTGTCAATGCGGTCAAGAAGTGTCACCCTTGCCAAGTGTTTGCACGCAATATGCACTTGCATATTCCCCGTTACATCTGATTATCACCATCGGTCCCTTCATCAAGTGGGGGCTTAACTTTATGGATTGCAACCTAGCTTCAGCTGGGGGGAATCATCACATCATAGTGGTTGTTGATTATTTCAAAAAATGGGTTGAGGCTATGCCCACGATTAAATCCGATGATGAGATAGCTGCGCATTTCATGTTCAACCAAATTATTACTTGGTTTGGCATTCTGAAAGAGCTTGTCACTGACCATGGTAGGTACTTTCAGAATAGAATGATAGAATGGTTGGCTTTGAAGTTAGGGTATAAGCAGGAGCACTCCTATTCTTATTACCCCCAGGCGAATAGGTAGGTTGAAGCAGTGAATAAATCACTTAAGTCCATTCTCCAACGAACCATCGTGCAAAGCAAGACGAATTGGCATATCATGTTATATCCTGCTTTGTGGGCCTATATAACCACGGTTAATACTTCCACCGGTTTCTCTCCATATCAGCTCATACATGGGGTGGAGTCTGTCTTTCCGGTTGAATGTGAAATCCCTTCGTTGAAGCTAGCTATATAGATTTTACCAAACACTTACAGATAGCTGATATTCCTTCCCAAAACACATGAACAATTAAAGATATTTAGACAATCAGATAGCCAATTGTTTATTAACAACAGTCATTACTCATGATGGTAGTTTCACAAAATAAACCAGAAATCATTCAAACAAGAACATAGGCTCTAAGAGTTAGAACGATCTCATAGTTAATGGACAAAAGCTAAAAAACGAAATAGTTCATCTTTCACCAATCCATAGCATAGCATTTGAACGTCCCAACAAACTTTCTCCGACAGGAAAACAATAATTCTTTATTGCAAAAAAAAGTAGTCTTCTTACAATATCTCTTTACATGTCTAACTGGGAAAAATCCCTTTGTTCTTCTAAGTCTCCTATATTTATACCAGAAGCAGGAGACTGTTGGGCTGCCCACAAATAACCCTTGGGCTCCCCAACTCTTCACCTCCCAATATCTCACCTACATCAAGTGTTTACAAAATTGTTAAATATTACACAAGTGAATGATCATTCATGAGGAGGGCCCCACTTGAGTATTCAGAAATTTCTTCCACGCCAATGCCTTAGAGGTGATGCCTTCAAACGCACAAGGTTCCAAAAATTGAATGTTAATATTGAACTTCGTAGCTTGGTTCTTGATGGCCTCAATTCTGGCCGCACTCAAACACAACTGATCCTCCAATAGCTGCACACTAATGGTGGAATGATCTACTTCATTCCTTAAGATCTGGTTGTCGAGGGCCCTAATGTGTTGTATCTTTGCTTCCTCCTCTTGATACCTCTTCTGTAAAATCTCCACAAATGAGTTATGGTCTGGGAAAACATCTAGCCTCTACTCAGCTTCTACTTGGCACCGGTTATAGGTAATCAAGAGCCTTCTGAATAATTTTTTGCATGCTCCTTTTGTCTTTCTAATAGCCTTTTTGAAATCCTCTGCTGTGTTGATAGAAAATTCTAATAAGTCGTAATCCTGCTTCAGGGCCTATCGATCTTTCGAGGGCAGTTTTGCAGGAGATTCTTCATTATTTTCCAACCTTTCCATTCTTGCTGTCAGGACTTCCAGGACGTCCTGAGATCTATCAACAAAATAAGGGGAAGTCTCCAGAATTTCCTCTAATCGACCATCTATTTGCAAAACTTTGCATCTCTCTTCTTCTACGGCAGTCTATAGCTGAAGCATCTTGGCCTTTTGTCCCAGCACATGTTCCCTAAAGGGTTGGAGATTAACCTGCTGCTCTTTTGCTTCCTCTAAAGAGGTTGTTAGAGAAGAGATATGTTCTTGAAGTTTCCTCTCTTGTTCTTGAGCTTGCTTCTCATTTGCCTCCAAGGTGGTTTTTTGCAGCTCTAAGTCTTCTATATTTCCCAGCAGCTATTCCTTCTCCACCTTTAGCTCTTGATACTCTAGCTGCACTCTTTCCAAACACTGTTGTGTAGTTTCCAAAGACCTCCTTTCTGCTTGGAGAACCTGTAGTTCATCCTTTGAAGACCTCATCTCTCTCTGCATGTCCTCATATTTTCTCTTCAGCTTACTGTTTTCTTCTCTCTCTTTTTTTAATGTGTCTTTCAGCTGAGAATAAGACTTCCTGAATTGCTCCAAGTCTATCATTATTTTGTCCACATTATCCTCCAAGGTGTGGATCAGTGTAGCTCCGGCTCTAATGGTGAATCTGGGATCTCGATCTGTCCCATATACCACGGTTGTATCCGTTATCATCTTTCTGGATAGACCTCTTGTTTCAACCTTCCTTTCCATTCTCTTCACTATCCTCTTTGTCTCCTTGTCATAGAAAACAGTATTAAAATAAGGAATTTATTCCCCTCTCTTCTGTTCAAAGGGGACCAGTTTAAGTGTAGGGACCACAGACTGTCCAAATGTGGTGACAGCAGGTACTTCTGGGTACTAAACCTCGGGGTTCTCCATGTCCTAGGTTTGAATATCAACTGTGTCAGAGGCTGACTGTTCTGTCATTTTCTGGGTCAGCTTCATCCTCTCTGCTTCCTGTTTCTGAAGCTCTTCATCAAGCTTCCTTTTCCTTTCTTGTTCTTCATTTCTTGCATCTTCCTCTGCTTTTCTAGTTGCCTCTTGTGCAGCTTTTCTTTTCTCTTCTTCTTCTCCCTGCAGCCACCCTGTAGCTTCTTGGGCTAACCTTTGGGCTTCCTCATTTATTTTCCTGGCTTCTTCATCAGCTTTTGCTTGTTCATCTTGCCACTTCCCACCTTTTGTGGTGATCTTCTTTTTGAACCTTTTCCTCAAGGCTGTTATGTTCAATGCACCGCAGAAGATAGATTCTTCTCTATCCCAATGGTGGGTGTATTCAAAATGGACATTGTTTTCTTTGCAGTGTTCAGCCACCTTACTGCGGGAATCATTTCTATGGAAGGGCATCTCACCAAAATGAAAACTTTCCAACTCTTCTACAAACTCATCTGCTTTCTTCACTCTGGTAAACCTATAACTTCCTAACTTGAAAGGCAAAGGGGGATAGGAAGCCTTCTTATGTTCAAACAAAAAGCTTCCTATGCCATCCAGGAAGACCTGCCTGACTGCCTCTTTATGAATGATGTAGTCTGTGGCATATTTGGGTAGTAGGGAGGGTGCTCTTGAGCCTCCAAACATTCTGAAGTAGAGGCCATCCTCAGTTAAATAATAGTCTGCATATTATTCAATCACCGGCAATGCCTCTTCTGACATGCAGTCACATTCTTTCAAGAAAATGAGTGTATACAATGGCATGAGAAAATGTTCACAGACCTCCCGGTAATGGTTGTGGTACTTGTGCACCCACATTGGCTTATATGTAGAATAAATAGGCATCCTCTCCCTATCCCAAATGCACCTTAGGCTGGGGAAAGGTTGATTGCACAGTATACAATCAATGAGTATGGAACTCATGTAAAATTCTGACCTCTTTTGGGACACTCCTCCCAAAGCTGAGTCCATGTAGGCTGAAAGACTATTTGACACTATGTTGACCCAGTTGAAAATGGTCCCCTAGGTTGCAACATAAAAAATAATTGGCATCCACTCCAATTTGAAGCTCCTTCCATGAGCTCTCCCAAAAATCCTGTTAAGCATTAAGGCGATGAACCTGTACGAGGCCCTTAAGCTCACTGTGTCATATTCTCTTGTTGTCCTGGTTCTGAAATGTCTTCTAGAAAGAAACATTCTTTTAAGGGTCTTAACAAGGTCCATTCTAATGTTTTTCAGCCAATCATCAAACAAAAATACTTGTGCTTCTAGCAGGTGGTAGGCCAGCGCTACATATCCTGGGCTATAGGCAGCATAGCCTTGTTTGTCAACATTCTCTAGGATCATAGTGGTTACATATGCCCGAGGCAGAATCCAACCAATCACTTCAGAGCATGGGAAGAGCTCTAGTTTCGTGGCAATCTTCATCAGTGAAGATCTCTCTATGCTGGCATATATGCCTTATTCCTCCAAGCCCATATCAGGCACTTCTCGGTGTGTGATCAACCTGTATATCTCTCCCCATTGGTACTCAGGCTCTACACCAAATATACACTTGGTGTCCTCATAGATGTATTCGGTTTTGGTGATAACTTCCATGTCAGGGTCTTCTTTGACCACAGGGGCCTTCTTCTTTTGTCGCTTCGACATTTTGAGTTCAAAATCTTCTTGTTATACATGCAATTATCATCATTAGGCCCTTTCCAGCTAAGTTGCAAACATTGAGACAAAATGTGCAGTGTTTCACTTCCTCTATGTTTAACATGATGGACAAAACTGAAGCAAATATGTGCAAAGCTAACACTGATGTCTAATGCTAAAACAGTTCTATAACAAATCTCAAGGGGGAAATAAATCTACATTAATATGAAGAGACTTCGGACTCTCTATGGGCGCCATGATCATCACGCTGCGCTGGACAGCGGGAGAACTTATGCAAGTTTTTTAACGGCATGCTTTTAGGAAAAACACTACTTGCACGAATATATGGTCGACATAAGTGCGTTGCTATACAACTCCCAACCGGCTCGGGTTCGAAACCGACCATGAAACAGGTCATTTGAAGCAGCGCAGGGAAATACGGCTCTGGTTTGAGGATGCGGGTAGCACAAGAAAAGGGGGGCAACCAATCCAAGCACCACAGGGAGGCCATGAAAAACCATCCCCCATCAACTTATCATCAAACGGGGCAGATTGGTGTAGACATCGTAACAGCCATCTGCACCAATCTCCCTAAACACTAAGCGCAGGGTTGAAACGCATAACGGTTGTGGAGGGAAACTACCCTGTGGGCCAAAAACTGCTCCCACTGACAGCTACGATACCAGCCCCCATTATATATGCAAGTAAACGACGGGGCCAAGGGAAAATGGCTGTGGAAAAACCTAACTGTAGAAAAAAACAACAAAATGCTCAATAGAACGGAACAGGTAAGGCGACAAGATCCTACCTGGAAATGCTGTGTGACCGGTGGGAAGAGGACTATCAAGCTTCCACGGTTGAGCCACCTGGAAACATGGGTACCGACAACGGGGTCCTTGCGATCTCGAGAGAACGACAACACACGAGAGCAACAGATCATGACAGTTGGAAATAGTAATAGAATAATCCACACGACCCCATATATATATATATATATATATATGTTCAACCATAAGCGGCAGGGAAATATTGGATGGCGGAACTCTAAGGATCGTAGGTCGCAATAAAAATTCCTTCCGCAACGTCGGGTGGCCAAACCACTAAGCTATCCGCCGGGAGAAAATAATAATGCGTCGGAGCTTACGAGATTAAACATCGGAGCGATAGTGGAAAAGGGAGCCGCAACGACGGAGATATAAAGGACATCACTCCCCACCTTGTCAGGTCTTCAGAGGAGGAGAATTCAACTATACGATTGGAAGGCTAGTGCTTTCTGCAGCCGCAACGGCGGAAACCCAAAACTTAAGGAGCGGCGAAAACAGCAACGCGGGGTCTGAAAAGTCAAAGCAATAATCGGGAGACTTCACAATCTTCCATTTGCAATTGCAGAGAACGAAGTAATAAAATGTTCCGATGTGAAAAACAAACGTTAGCCGATTGAGACAAATGTGTCGGAGACAAATATCGAGGCTGAAGCTTATTATTTCTCCGCAATGGTGGGAGCACAAGCAAAGAATCTTTCGATTCAAACACTTGAAAAATGCACTCAAAGGAAAAAAACAAAGCTTAAACAAACAGTGGATCGTTTCAAGCATTAGAAAGGTATTTTTGAAGACTCATTAGATCAAATCAAATAAGAAAATCAAACCGATATAAGCAAAAGGAGGGTCCCAAAAATTTTTGAATTTTGGGAAAATGTTGCAACTGCAACAATTGGCGACTACCTGGTGAACCCCATATTTCTGGCAATTGGTGACTACCTGGTGAACCCCATATTTCTGGCTTAACTTCTTCCCAGTAAAAGACTGTCTAGCTCAAAATTGAAATCTTCTAGATGTTTTTATTCCTAAACTGGCCAACCCATACATTTAAATCATTGAGAAGCAGTTCATTCATTGGGAAAAGGTAACATCAGAAATACTTTCTCCAGGCCTCAACAGTTTCTGGCGCTAGAAGGAGGGCCGCAAGTGCATGGCTGTCCATGGAAACCTATTTTCCCAATATTACCCCTCCAGCAGATATTTGGAAGCTTTTGACCTAACCCAAGAACTTACAGGTTTTGGTTCTACCTTTGAAGAAAGTAAGCCCAGTTTCATCTTACGGTGTTCCTAACTAAGACTCCTATTCGTTCACCTTTGCTTATGGCTAGTATAAATGTGAATCATCCCAACCCACTGCCAGCTTGGAGAGCTAGATCACCTTTGAACCTAACACCTCCACTGCATAACCTACCTCAATATTTTGAAAAGCTGCTGCCTAAGTTTGATCCCGATGAGAAGATTGTTGTAGATGACCACCTACAAAGTTTCTATTTAGCAATAGAAGGACTAAGGGATGGGGAGTATGAGGATGTTTCCTGTAGATTATTCCCACATACCCTTAAAGGAGCAGCAGCATCTTGGTATTTTGATTTGCCTGTGAACTCTATTCCTGATTGGGACACCTTCAAAAGGTATTTCAGGAGTAAATACGTAGCCCAAAAGATGCATACCTCACTAATGAAAGGTCTTGATTTGTTAAAAAAAGAAAAGGATGAGAAGGTACATAATTTTACCCAAAGGTTTTCAAGATACTTAAAGAACTTTTCTGAAACTGACAGACCCTCAGACAAAGTCTTAATTGAATATTATACCTCAACCCTAGGACTTGAGCTGGCCATGTTTTCCAAAATGAAAGCTCAACCTACGTTGGTAGAAACTTATGAAGAAGCAGAAAGGGTAGAGGCTAAAAGGGAAAGTTTAGAAGACTATCCCAAGCAACCTGAGGAAAAATCTATCAGGAGAATAATCTTATTGCTGTCTAAACCTAAAGAGGAACAATCACATGATCTCAAGGGAATGCTGAAAATGATTCAGAAACTATCCAACCGAATTATAGATTTGGAGAAAGAAAGGGAAGTTCAGACAACATACAAACCCTACTACCAAAAAAAGGAGGATAACAACCAATTGAAGATCCCTTCACCCAATTCATCATCAGTTAATATAACAGAGGTAGGGGGGATAATTTCTGCACTTTCCACCAACAACC
The DNA here is from genome assembly GCA_001517045.1 of Pseudotsuga menziesii. Classification (NCBI taxonomy): domain Eukaryota; kingdom Viridiplantae; phylum Streptophyta; class Pinopsida; order Pinales; family Pinaceae; genus Pseudotsuga; species Pseudotsuga menziesii. Next base: position 419,818 of record LPNX011190346.1, on the reverse strand, counting down.
TCATTCTGAAAAGAAGTGTCCTCAATGGTTAAATTCAATGACATTTGTTATGAATCAGCTGCTAGAATCTAAATTGACTAAGGACAGTGGTAAAGAGGAAAAGAAAAACAAGACCATAGAGAAACAAGAAGATGATACCATGTTTCTATGGGATGGTGTCTCGTTGTTCGACACAGAGGAGAGTGCTCTTAAATATGAATACACACCTATAGCAACAAAATACATGGATCTGATAATCAAAGACAATGCAACAATTTCAAAGATTAAGAGGTTGCAATCGAATATCAAAAGACAGATAAATGCTAAGATTGAAGATAAAATGCCTGAAGTCACTACTGTCAACCAGGAACCAGAACCAATCAACGAGTCTATCAAACTTACGGAAGGACAGGCAGATGTTAATGAAGGAAACATTGAAAATTTTGAGGAGCTTAAAATATATATACCCACTCAAGACCAACCGGGAGAAGAAGACATCGAACCAAGATGGGAAGAAAAAGATAAAACTCCACCTTTTCTTTTGACTCTAGAAGTGTTGAATCATAATGTGCATAATTGCTTGGTAGATTCTGGGTCATCAGTGAATGTTATGCCACTTGAAGTTTTCAAAAAGGTTAATGGGAAACCAAAACCTACAGCCTGGGAAGTAGTGCAATTAGATAGAACAAATTTCAAAGTAGTGGGAGAAATAAAGAATATTCTCATACGCTTATCTGCAAATAACAAGATATGTCAATTTATTGACATTATGGTGGCTGACCTACCAGATGGATATGGGCTTATTCTGAACTGAGATTGGTCTGCCAAGTTAAAAGGTTATTTTGCTTCAGACTAGTCTCATTTTTTGTTACCTCTTAAGGGTACCCCAAATCAGATTAAAATTTTGAGAGAGCCTTACATGAAGCATACTATCACTAAGCTGGGAGAAGGTAATGAATCTGCTAACTCTGTCCTGGGAAATTATCTAACAGAGCTCAAACTAAGATATCATACCTTAGGAAAGGCCAGTTCTAGAATTGACACTCAGCCTGAGCTCCTTAAACTTCCTCAGGATGATAAATATGACTATAGACTAGTAGACATGGTTTCGATTTCAAAAATGGTACACTTAGACCATGGATAGGTTTTTGGCCTACACTACAACCTAGCCCTTTAACTCGTTGGATTGAAGAATTTTTTAGGGTGGGCACACAATTTATTTTCTTTTGCTTTGTACATAAATAAATTGATGTTGTTTTTCTTTAGTGCTTTGATGCAGTTTTCTTCTTGTTTATTGATTTAATGTTGTTTTCTCTTGCTTTAATGCTTTGTTATTAGTTCTTTTGGTTTGGAATAAAGAGGCAAAATTTTGGTTGCAAGGGAAACATCAGGGTTCTTAATTAACTGAAATCTTAAGCAAAAGACTGTGTGTTTAACCAAGTGAATGTCTTCTAGTAGCAGTGTTCCTAATTGGCCATGTATTCATTGAAGTCCTACTTAACCCCTGTAAATAAAACATAATTAAAAGGTATGGAATACTTTTCGAGGCTCCATCCATTTCACATCTAAAATGTCCAAGGGAGTGGCAGCAAAGGACCCATGGAAAGGAAGCAAGGGAAACAATATATCATATATAAATAATCCCATGCCATGATTTCAGAAAAGCTAAAAGCTATCAAGAGTCAAAACTCCTTAAAGAAAAAGTACATATCAAAGCAAAGTATCAAAAGCATGAATTTCAAATTTTCCAAAAGTTCCTCTCTGTCCATGAGATGAAAAGTAAATTCTTCTCTCACACAAAAGGACACTATGGATAGAGGAGCCTGAATAAAATTCAGAAAGAAAGGAAGATGGAGGACTCAAAATAAATAAAGTTCAAATGTCACAAAAGTGCAGTTGGCATGGGAATGAGGAACAAAGGGATAGTGTTGTTTACTATTTGTTACAATCCTGTGGTGTCCAAGCTAGAAACTACCTAAGGACGAGTAAAATAAACCTCACTGATTAGGCCTCAAAAGAGTTATTCAGACTTGCAAATATTTCTAATGTTACCTTTTCCCAATGAATGAACTGCTTCTCAATGATTTAAATGTATGGGTTGGCCAGTTTAGGAATAAAAACATCTAGAAGATTTCAATTTTGATCTAGATAGTCTTTTACTGGGAAGAAGTTAAGTCAAAAATCTAGGGTTCACCAGGTAGTCACCAATTGTTGCAGCTGCAACATAACCCTTTGTGGCAGGGAAGTTTAATCACATGTGGCATGGTCCTTACGTAGTCAAACGTGTGTTAGAGAAGGGCGCCTATGAGCTGGTGGATTATGAAGGGACAGCCTTGGTTTGCATAGTTAGGTTTTCTTATGGTGATCAGGTTTGTTGATTAGCTTTCGTTTCTTATGGTAGATGTCGATAGAGTCTTCTGCTTACAGAGGATTCGTTGATGGTGTTGGCTGCCATACTCAAAACTCAGCTTCTGCTACTTGGGTGATCTATACTCCTATGGGTCAGGTATTGTCGTCAGGAGGCGTATGTTTACGAACTTCTTCAAACAATGTTGTTGAATATAGTGCAGTTAATGAGTTATTGGGGGATGCCATTTCACATGGTGTTCTCTCTCTTGAGGTATGTCTTGATTCGTAGTTAGTGGTTTCACATCTTAATGGATTTTATCGTATTAGGGATCTGACATTATTATGAATATTCTTATGTGTGAGATTGCTAGAATGACAATTTGAGAACATAACATACATACATGTTTCAAGAATTTTTAATTAAGTTGTTGACTCATATGCTAACTACGTGTTAGATTGGCATCTGTTCCATATACTATAAGCCTATCACAAACATACATTTTTACACACATGTAAATCAATAAAGTCAATCATCATAAAAGTTTTTCATTAAAACATCCAAAATGTGACGTCATAATACATAAGTGTCATAATACAAAAATGGGGCTTTTGATCCACCAAAATATAATACATGGTAGTACAAAAATGAATCACTCTCAAGACTCTAAGCTTGAGGAGGAGGACGGGGGTTCTGATTGTGGTAGCACACCACGGCTCTAGCTAGTTGCTGGAATAACTGAACCCATGCTTGTGGTACACCAGCCACCTAACGCTACATGGCCTCAGGAAAGTCCTTGATTTGCGCCATGGGTACCCTGTGTCTCAATCGTACAAAGTTTGTGTGGATGCTTTGGAGCGTACACTCCACATCCACACCCATGATGTCATCTCCACTTCCCCTCTATCTATGATGAGGGAAACCATTAGGCTTCTATGGTCAAACATATGCATACAAATGACAGATTGTCACTATGTGTCATCACACCAAAACATGTCTTTTGAGTCAATATATCAAAAAACAAAAAATTTAATAATTCAAAAAAACTTAAAAAAACGGTTTGGGATTCATTACCTATGTCACCGTATGCCGCTCCTGGTGGTATGGGCATGTCTGAATCTCCCTGGAAATCTATCCCTGCATAGGGTGGGCATGTCTGAATCTCCCTGGAAATCTATCCCTGCATAGGGATAGTCATCAATGGCAATGATCTGCCGCCGCCACCATGGAAAGAAGTCAGCTGGGTAGGGGTTAGACACCCTACCTCTGCCCAGTATGCGCATAGCATCCTCCCAACATCCTTGGGCCAGATATCGAATCCCGTGTGGAAGAATGTCCCCTCTAGGGCTTATCCCCGATACACGCTCAAAGAAGAACGTGCTCAGTGTGCTGCCGAGACCGAAGTTTCTCACCCTACCGATCTTGTAATCACTGAGTTGCTAAAAGCTGCTTCGTGTTACTCAACAGTGCACTGCTCCAATCATACACTGTGGGTCTCATACACTCCACCGCATAGAACATTAATGGCCATGAGGCATGGTGGAGTGAAGCTATACCGGCTATCCTTCCAAGTGCCAATAGTATGGCCTTCAGTCCTAGTACCTAGATGGAGTTTGTCGGGATTTGACTCCCAACCTTTTTCGTGTCCAAAAAATAGTATACTGTAATGTATTCATCAATGGTAAGGCCACCTTTGGGCATGCGAGAGCGTAGGTTTACCACCTCTCCCCGTCGGGATAATCCAGTGATAAAATATATGTCCTCAATCTCTATAGTGAGGGACATCTCATCGATATGAAAAGACTCTGAGTCTGGATCCTAGTAGTCTACTAGCATCTGTAAAAGTCTTGGTTTGGCCCTCAGCCTTCCAAGACACCAAAACTTATATAGACCACATGCATGTAGAGCTTGTTGAGACATTAAGTCACCTCGAACAGCCTCTTCTAGATCTCCATGTTCCCTCTCCATACACTCTAGAACCATCCTGCACATAAAAAGTGATTTTGGGTCAGTATATACCTTAAAAATCTTTATGCATGGCCGCATACACGACTGTTTGCAAAACAACTGTGTATGTACGTGGTTTTGGGAGGTTTTTCCATGTATAGCCATCCCTATACGCAGAAAAAACCCTAATATTTGCATGGGACGAAATGACCATTTTAGATTGGCCTAAAAATTAAAATTGACCATGGAAATTCAAAAAATTTGCATGAAAATGGAAGAGGAGGACATGAAAAGTTACATGGAACAAACAGTGTCGAATTTCCCCAGATGAAGCTCCCGGAATTCGCATTGGAAGTTTTGAGCTCAAATGGGTAAACATTTCAAATGATATGGAATTTTTGAATTTTTTTTAAAATTTTTAACCCCCTTTTCTATAGTTTTGGAATGTTTCTAACCATTTTGGACCATTTTGGACTAATTTGATGATGTAGGAGTCCATTTTGAGCATCTTTTTGACCATGGTTTTGACCCGTTCGTGCCGATCTCAGGTATTATGTCTAAACTGGCATATATATTATATTTCACATCCGTTTGCACTTTGCTTGACCTTATGACCATTTCGTTATAACCTTAGGTACGAACCCATTCGATCTTGTCATGGAATATTCTTGTTGCTTTTAGAAGTGACATGATGTGAATAGTAGAGCTTGACCATACATGGGTGCCCTAGTTAGCTCCTTTTTTGCATTTGGTGCCCATGTCGACATTTTTCCTTTAGGCTGTGGGAGTCCTTTGTATAGTATCGCCATGACTTTGCGCAAGAGCCTCATACTCCTCTTGATATTTTTGCTGGCATTTTTCCCAGGACTCCCTTATGTCAAGTTGTAGTTTCATTATCATGAGTTTTTCCTACCTCATTAAGCCTTATGCCGACTTTCCTGACTTTGATTATCAGCTATATAGCCCAAGCTTATCCCATGTCTAGCCACGCAGATCCATTTGACATATCCTTTGCAGCTTGATTACCCATTTTTTACTGGGAGGGGACTTTCCCCCGAGTGTCGTTATCCTACACACGTGTCCTTGCATTGAGCATAGGTAGGTTTCGATGCTTGGAACTAGTTTGTTTACCCCTTGACACTCGTCTCCTCCTAGTCTGTAACTATAAAACACTTTTATTCTTTTTCAAGCTTTTCAAAATATTGAAAAAGTCCAAAAAAATCAAAAAATAAAAAATACAGACAAGAAAATATGTTATCTTTGGCAGTAGTCGAGTCGTGTCACCTTCGAACAGAGCACTATATATCACATCTGTTGGTTGGGTTAATATTTTGAATTTAGGAGCTATACTCGTTTCTCTAATTTTATCTCCACCGACTGGTTGAGCTTCCAGTCCCTATGGAGCCTCTGTTGATGCCTCCTGCGTCGCAGAGACGTACCAGTTTTGTATATCGAGTATATGCTGCTTACATTTAGTCACCATTCACCTTTATTCTCTTGTTCGAATGAAGGTGAAACCTGAGTCGGCCATTCCTCAGTTCTCTTGACTTTGCATGTCAGCCATTCTCGATACTGATACTAGTTCATGCACATTATGATCGATTCCTTCCACATTATACAGCTTTTCTGAGTACCTCATGTTGGATTATGGGGGATGCCTTAATTCCCTCCTTCCAACAAATTTCATCCCATCAACTTCGAATCATTTATTCTGGGATAGGAATCTAGAGTCATTTTGAGTGCCTTGAGACTTGCAGTCATCAGTGGCAGGTTCTCTCGCCATCGATAGTTTTGGAAATACATCAATGTCCCCTAATCGATGGATCCTTTCAAGTGTTCGACCTCAACACATTTATTCACACTTGTTAGTTTTCACTCTAGTACCTTGATTCCCATTTTCATTATTGGTGGGTGATCTCGCATCTGTTAACGATATACATCAATGAAGGGTAATCAGACGATGGAATACTATGTTCGACCTTGAAACCTTTATTCACATAGTAGGACATGTACTCATAGCGGATTGCATAGAAGACCTTCCAGATTGGTGGCACTTCATATATGCTACCTCCTTGATCATGCCAGTGTTCATGAGATTTCAGTGCTTGTGACTTGATTCCAATGTATGCCAGATATCTTTAGCCATTATGGAGATCTTGATCCATTGTATATCTTCAGATTTCATGGATATCATGATCCATTGTATATCTTCATCATGGATATTCTGATCAATCTATATTGTACGTGGAAATGACCACACGTGTCATATTTTGTATCATGCCTATTCATGTACATTGTACTCTTTTGTATCTGGGACTGCTATATGTACTTGTAGTTATGTGCATACTTTGATTATTGTATTATACTGTTGGATGGCTAGTTCTTACACCTGGTTCTTCATCACTCCACTTCTAGGATGGACTTGTAATGTATTTCGTCCATCGTATCACACCTCTGGGCTCACACATTAGGGGGCATCTGTTACAGCTGATTTTATCACACACGGCGCATCACACCTTTATGGCCTTCCCTGTCCCTTTCCAGACTCTTTAGACCCCATGGACCATTTTTGTACCTTTGATGTTTCCAGGATCATCCCTAAAAACATGCATTATTTGTCATATGTGACTTTTAAACCTATTCTCACGTATGTACGCAGATATGACCCTAAAACCCACATACATCGGGATGTGTGCAAAAGACCAAATAGTTTTGGAGTTTTCCTTGATGTGGATCCAAGTCGCTTGTCTCTTGGCCTTCCATATTCCTTGATATCGCTCAAATTTGACCTTCCATTACCCCATTGAAGCACTATATAAGGAACCCTTTGGATACATACATTGAAGAAGAGGAATTGAAGAGCAGGAAAACTATAGTCCATTGTTGCTGGAGCTTATACTTGAGTCTGCATCCCTTTGTCCCTTGGAGCACTTTGTGTTCTTCCCAAGCTTGCCTTTGCTTGTGAGCTTGCTATCAAGAGATGGAGGATTGAAGTGGTGGAGGCCCAGGTGGAGGACTCAGTTTCTTCGGTTCGCAGACGTGCCAACAGAGGTTGCCACTGTTGTAATCTCTTATTTATATTAATAGAAATATCTTTTCCTGTCCAATAATGTGTATTTAAATGAGTATTGAATCCATGGATTATTTTAAATGCTTATATGTTATTGATTATATATTCTAGAGTAGATCTAACACCATTATATAGCATGTTTGTCTTTTTTGCTAAAGGTTGAGAGAGGAAATTGCTAATATAAGCGAGAGTGGAAAATCTCAACAGGGATCTACATCAACCATCTGGAATAAGGTATGTTTCGAGATCCTTTAGTGTTAGATATTTGGTTTCTCTTGCATAGGGGAAGGGATTTATTTCTGTGGGTACTCTGTCTATGGTGGTACCCCAAGCCATAGGAAGTTTTCTCCATAACAATGTATATGATCTATTTCTGACAGGAAATGAGAAACATGTCACAAAAAGAAATAAGAAGCTAGCTGAATAATTCGAGATGAAAGATCTTGGATTGATGCACTATTTTCTTAAGCTGGAAGTGTGGAAGAGCCTAGAAGGAATCTTTCTGAACAATGAAAATTATGTAGTATAGATCTTAAAAATATTTGATATGTTGGATTGTAAATCCATGGCCACGCCCATGGATACCAACCTGAATTTGTTATATGATGAATCATTAGAGTTAGTACAGACATATTATTGGGTCGTTAATGTATCTGACGAATACTATGCCAGATATATGCTTTGTTGTGAACACCCTGAGTCAATATCTATTTAAACATATATGTGTTCATGTGATAGCTACAAAGAATGTGATGAGGTACCTGAAAGGTACCATAAACTCTAGACTATACTATGATAGAGATCATGACTACAGATTGTATGGATATACGGATTCAGATTGGGAAGGAAGTTCCACAGATAGAAAGATCACCTCAGGTGGATGTTATTGTATGGGATCCACAATGATATCACAGTTTAGTAAGAAATAGTCTAGTGTTTCTCTTAGTATGACTGAAGCAGATTACATAACAGCTCGCTCCGCTAGTTGTGAAGCCATATGGCTTCGGAAGCTGATGTCAGGTCTATTTGTCATGGATTTGGATACCATAGTGATTCTTTGTGATAATCACAGTTGTAGAAATATGACAGAGAATCCTATGCTCCATGATAAATCAAAGCACATAGAAATACAGAATTTTTACATAAGGGATATGGTATAGAAGGGAGCTATAAAACTCCAGTATGTGAGTACCGATGAGCAATTTGATGATGTGCTAATCAAGACTCTATCTTGAGTAATGTTTGAATACTTTCATGACAAGCTTGCTATAGTCCAAAAAGACTTTTCTCACAAGGAGGAACAGTGATGATGATATAGACTTTCCTCACAAGGAGGAACAATGATGATGATACAAATATTCCTTGAAAGAAGGAATGACAATGATACAAACCCTCCTCGAAAAGGGGGAGTAGGTTGATGACCAAACTTCCTTGAAAAAGGGGGAGTGATGATGAGACTGTCATTAATGATGGGATTGTATTTATGTTCCTATACCAAAGAGGCCAAGTGCACCTGTAGATGCTGATGAATTGTGACCTTCATTGGTGGACGATAGTATCCTCTTTTAAGGATGATCTTATGGATAATAACACTCTCTTAATGATAGTGGTCCTATATTTTACTAGATGAGGATGGTCCTAGAGACGGTACTCTCACATGGAGAGTGTTCCTACATTTAGTTGTAGATACCATAGAAAATAACACTCACTTGAGAGTGGTCCTTGATTTAATAAGCTGAGGATGGTCTATGAAGATTCGTTACAAACGACGGGTCCTGTATTTAGTTTTGGATGAGATCTGCATGTAGTTCCAGATGATACTCTCACATGGAGAGTATTCCTACAATCAGTTGTAAATATAGTAGAAAATAAAACTCGCTTGGGAGTGGTCCTAACTTTAACAAGCTAAGGATGGTCTACATTGAGTGCTTATAGACGATGGGTCCTGCATTTAGTTGCGGACGATATCTACATTTAGTTTTAGAAAATACACTCACATGGAAATTATGCCTATACTCACTTGTATATTCCATAGAAAATAACACTCGCTTGGGAGTGGTCCTAGCTGTAACAGGATGAGGATGTTCTACGATGAGTCCCTGCAGACGATAGGTCATGCATTCATTTGTAGACAATGTGGTCCGGCATTCATTGTTGGATGATCCAATTGGTAGATAATATGGAACCTCCTTGTTAGGGGGGAGTAGGATGATGAGGATTGCATCATCGTTGGACGTATGTCCTAAAGTGATAGGGATTGATAATCCTAGAAAGAGATCAGGTGTACTATAGGTAGTGTTGCAACAAAGGATCAAGAAGATCGAAGTGTTGCTGGAAAGGATCGAGAAGATCAAAGCATTGCTGGAAAGGATCGAGAAAATCGAAGTGTCTTTGAAAAGGATCGAGAAGATCGAAGTTTTTATGCAAAGGATAGAGAATATTGAAGTGTTGTTGCAAAGGATCAGAATATTGAAGTGCTGCTACAAAGGATCAATAATATCGAAGTGTTTCTCCAAAGGATCGGAAGATTGAAGTGTTGCTACAAAAGGATTAAGTGATTGAGTGATGTAGAAGATAATGCTCCAGTACTAAATATATTGAAGATATTCCAGTAATTGTTCCAGTTTTTGATGATCATTGAAAATTTCCTATCATGTATATATGTATTACCTTGATACTACTGAATATTCTATCTCTTGTTACTCTTATAGTTGACGATGTTGTTTTCAGTAGAATACCCTTATTGCTAAGGGGGAGTGTTAACATATTTTAACTTTGAAGAATATTATAAATTTATTTTATTGATTTACCCCAAGGGAGATGCATTATTCCTTCGTTGGGATTTTACTATTGTATTTGGTCATCATAGAGTCATGAGGTATAACCTCCATTGTAAGTTGGGTCAATAGTACCCCAATGGATATAATAAAATATTTTTTTGAGTTTTCCTAGGTGAATCTAATGTCCCAAATTTGACATTGGGTCACAATGGCCAAATCACGTTTTCCATATTCATGAAAGTTGTCAAATGGATGCTAAAAGTCAAATAATTGCCAAGGTGGAAAATCACTAGTTTCCTAGGTTGGAGGTGGAAGCTTTGAGATTTGGAATAAGGGGGATAATAAATGATGTTTAGAAATTAGAAGGGGATAAATATTTAATAATTGATATTATTAAATAAATACAAGAGAAAATGGAAGTGGAAATAGAGCATGAAGACACATGGAGACTATGGGGCCCACACTAGCTAAAATTCCTATGTTAAATGGTATATTTCTCTTGCAAATTCGAATATATGGGAAGCCTAATGTTTTTGGATGGATTATAAGGCTAATATACTTGTCCATATACTTCATAGGTCAAATTTTGGATGAATTTTAACTTATATGGGAGAGGAAGAGCCAAATGGGAGTTTCATGGACACTTGGCTAGATTCCCCTTACATTTATGACACCAATGATGGAGATTCTATGAACGTTATGGCACAAGTCAGATATGAAATATGAAATACTGAAAAATTTACATTTCAACACTAAATAGATCATCTTATAGGTCTAAATTCAGATTTGTAGAAAGCCAAGAGGCTCCTACTCAAATTTGGGAGAAGAGGGAAGGTGAAGAGAGAGGCCACATGGCATAGCATGAGCAACCACACCAATTCAAGTTGGATTTGGTTTATGGATGGATTTGGCACCTTATAAGACTAATAATTTTTATAAAATATAGTTATCATCCATGAGAAGAATCTTTTGCTCATTTGTGAATTGTGAGAGCTAGTGGATGACTAGTTTTCTTGCTTAAGCCAATTTCAAGGGTGAAAGATTCCCATACTAGTTGGTTTTTGCAAAGGTCACTCAGGTCTTTCATGGATATTTAATGGAGTCTTATTTTCAGGTGTAAGCTACAGGAAATCATTTTTATTCTTCTATTGCAGCACTCTCTCTCAACTTTTTCCAGTTTTCACACCATATTCATGCCAATGGAGGGATTGCACTTTGGGTGAGCTATTGATCTCTTTGGGGAAGATTATAATTATTGTTATATTATGTTATGATGTAAATTCTATTTATTTCATTTTTATATTACTCTCAGGTCTAAATACCCAAAATAATTCATGTAAAAATGTTGAACAATGAAGAAATAGTGTCATTTCCCCATTATCTTGTTGTGAACCATTGTAATGCTGATGATTTCAAATTGGAAGAGACTTTAATTATTAATTTATGATTGGAGTCATTTAAATATTCAATTTTATTCATTCTCAAAAATTTTCAAGTCGAAATTCCCAAGAGTTGTATGTCAAAATGACTTTTAATGAGCAAACAATGACCATTTCCACTCTATTTTGATATATGCCATGGTAATGCTTATTATTTCGAATGGATGAATGTATCTCTGATAAATGTATGATGTATGGACTTTAATTAATGTTTATTTCAATTCTAATGTTCAGTACTTAAGCATTGGAATCTATTTTACTCATTTTTATTGCATTGGGAGAAGATTTGGTGCATTTTCCCCAAGGGTCGAAATTGTGACTTGGGAGTTGTCTTGGAAAGAGTCATAACAGCCTGTACAAAATGAACCATGATTCATAGAAGAATTTTAAAAGTTCCATTACACATACCCATCCTCTTTTCATAAATTCAAGTGACTTTGGGATCATTTGTGAATCCATTTCCGGCAATTACCTAGGGGGAATTGGAGCCCCAATTTGCTAGTAAAGACTCCTGATTTGAGCAGAACATTAAAAAGCTTACAGAAGTAATTGGGAGGTCAAAAAACACAAATTAGAATTATATTTAAGTTATATTATCATTAATGTACCTTGATATAAAATTTGGAAGCATTTGGGTCAATTTGGAGGTCTAGACATCAAAACTAGTCAAGAGCCAAAATTGAGGAAAAATTTGAAAATTGGGCATTTTAAAAAAATTCCAAAAAGGGGACATTACAGTGGTATAAGAGCATGATCTTGGCACCTGATGTGGTATTATATTTATAAGTACAATAATTCAGGTACCACAATTATATATTGAAACCAAAAGTGCTTTTGTTGAAGAGGGAAAAAAAAGTAGGAGAAGAAGACAATTTTTTGGAAACTATGACTAGGCATGAAAAGAGAACCTCATATGATGGCGAGGAGATAATAAAAAGCATGGAACCTATATTTGAAGAAATTACCAATAATATTATGAAATGATTTTAATTTTTGGCTATCCAAAGTTGGGAAAAATATATTGAATTCAAGAAAACCAAGGAGAAAAATGCATCAACCTGTTTGAAGGAGCAAAAGGAGGAGACCCATGAACCACCTAGTTATGAAATAGGTGGAGTAGAAGAAGTAGTACATGAAGATGATAAAATTCACTCCCAAGTGACTCTAAAAAATATGAAGAGACATCACATGATTATGAACAAGTTTTTATTGAAAACACTGAAGATAATTTTGAGATACATGCTACCTTGGAAATGAAACAGAGAGCATCTACTGATGGATGCTTGAACTATGAAGGAGTACCTACTGATAGGAGCTCACAAATATATGTTGGTGACATAGAGATCAGATTTCAAAATGTTTCTGCAAGCCAAAATTCCAGTAAACATGAAAATGAAGACCTTGTAGCAGTTGAAGAAGAAACAAGATCAACTTCCCCATCACCACTTGAGCTTCATGAAGTTGGTCCAAGCAAGAAGGAATAAGATGAGGAGTTTCATTTATAGGGGCCTCATTTTATTGAAGGGTCCTTAAATATTAATGAAAATAAGATACAAGAGGCCCTTAGAATACTCCATGACACTCAAGCATTGGTATCAAATTCTTGTTGGAGAGCTACTTCCTTGGAGGAGCCATCATTCCTTGAAGACATGGAGAAGATTCAAAGAGAAATGTGCAACATCAAAGGTAATTTCATGTCTTTGATTTTTGATAGAAAAAATGTCATTGAGCTTATTGAATGGTTACATGAATCCTACTTGAAGAATAATGAAGTTATTGATAAGCTCACAATTCAACAGTGAGCAACTTCTTGAAAACTTGCAAGACACTTGTTTTTCCTCCTATGTTTTAGATGGTCAAATGGTAGATTGTTTGGAGGATTCTCATGACATGAGGGATCATGAGAGCCATGTAAAATTGCAGGTTCTTTATTTATTTGAAGATAATAGTGATGAGATCCAATCACTAGTAATGGTGGAAGAGGAATTTGAGTTTCCTCTTGAAAATGGTTACACAATTTTTGAAGAAGTGCATAATACCAATACCTTGGAACCAACCCACGAAGAAATTTTTGCATTTTCTAGGGAGGTGAATAATCCTACCCCTATGGATACTTCACATTATGAAAAATTTTCACTTACTGATCATTTGGGTGAGTTGTTTCTTTCTCCTGCATCGTACACTTCCAAATTTTGCAGCATTCATCCTAATGAAGTATGGGTGAAAGGGTTCTTTTTTATGGTGCCACGTGAGGAGTATGGAACTTCTATATTGGAATTTTATGATGACATAGTTGGAGCACATTCTTATTTACATTTGCAGCAGCATCCTTGTTTACATTATGATTAAACACATCTACATGGGTGCACCTATGATGTTCATTTGAGTCACTTGAAGACTCATGGTTTTTCTTGCTCAACACTTGGTTCATTTGATGTTGGATAAACTTCATCCAACACTTGGGTGAAGAGTTATATGATTGAAGAACATTATTATTGGCAGAAACATCCTCTGATGTTACATGATGATATACATATTCATGAGTGTATTGATGAGACTTATTTGAGCCACTTGAAGTCTTCATGTTTTATTTGCTCCTTATTTGGTTCATATTTTCATGGAGGTTCTTCATTCACTTCTTGGATGAAAGAAAAAATGGTTGATTATTATTTTGATGCATATTACATTCTTTTGGAGCAGAATTATAGGAAATGGGATCCTCACCTATGTCATTGGAGCATATTTGATTGGTCACTTGAAGCATGTATGCACTTGGCAAATGGTAGTCTACTCACTGGAAGGTATAATCAGTTTTATGATTTCTTGGTGAGGCACCTCCTTAATGTACATTATTATTATGTTGTTACATAATTTTATGATATATATTATACACTCATGATGTTTGGAAGAATGCATACAAGAAAATGGGATCCAGGAATTCTCTTTCCAAATGGTATGGGTTGGAGAGCACTCTTCATTGTTGGAGTGCAATGCAAGCAATGGGACCCTAGGATAGATTTTAGTCCCATTGGTTTGAAATTATTTGGGAAACAAGCAGTATGGGAGATGGATTCCCCATTTAATAAGGTTATATTAATCATAGTAGTGCATAAGCAAGCATGGTGGTTCCTCTCTGAAATATTTATGGAATCTCAAAGACTCAAAGTGGGCAGATCAGTGGAAACTTCATAGAATCATACAGAAAGCAGGTTCTTCAACAACCATGTTTGAAATTGCTTGAGGACAAGCAATATTGGGAAGGGAGGATTTGTAATGTACCAAATTTGGAATTGGGTCAAAATGGCCAAATCACATTTTCCATATTCATGAAAGTTGTCAAATGGATGCTAAAAGTCAAATAGTTGCCAAGCTGGAAAATCACTAGTTTCCTAGGTTGGGGTGGAAGCTTTGAGATTTGGAATAAGGGGGATAATAAATGATGTTTAGACATTATAAAGGGATAAATATTTAATAATTTATATTATTAAATAAACACAAGAGAAAATGGAAGTGGCAATAGAGCATGAATACACATGGAGACTATGGGGCCCACACTAGCTAGAATTCCTATGTTAAATGGTATCTTTCTCTTACAAATGCTAATATATGGGAAGCCTAATGTTTTTGGATAGATTATAAGGCTAATATAATTTTTCCATATACTTCATCAGTTGAATTTTGGATGAATTGTAACTTACATGGAAGAGGAAGAGCCAAATGAGAGTTTTATGAACACTTGGCTAGATTCCCCTTACATTTATGACATCTATGACACCAATGATGGAGATTCTATGACAGTTATGACACAATTCATATATGAAGGCTGAAATACTGAAATACTGACATTTCAGGACTTAATACAGCATCTTAGAGGTATAAATTGAAAGTTGGAGAAGGCCAAGAGGCTCCTACTCAAATTTGGGAGAAGACGAAAGGTGAAGAGAGAGGCCACATGGCATAGCATGAGCAGCCACACCAATTTGACTTGGATTTGTTTTATGGATGGATTTGGAACCTTAGAAGACTAATAATGTTTATAAAATATAGGGATCATCCATGAGAAGAATCTTTTGCTCATTTTTGAAATTGTCATTTGTGAATTGTGAGAGCTAGTGGATGACTAGTTTTCTTGCTTAAGCCAATTTCGAGGGTGAAAGATTCTCATCCTAGTTGGTGTTTGCAAAGGCCACTCAGGTATTTCATGGAGATTTAATGGAGTCTTATTTTCATATGTAAGATACAGGAAATAATTTGGATTCTTCTATTGCAGCACTCTCTCTCAACTATTTCCATTTTTCACACCATATTCATGCCAATGGAGGGATTGCGCTTTGGCTGAGCTATTGATCTCTTTGGGGAAGATTATAATGTTAATTATATTATGTTCTGATGTATATGCTCTATATTTCATGTTTATAATACTCTCGGGTCTAAATAATCAAAATAATTCATGTAAAAATGTTGAACAATGAAGAAATAGTGTCGTTTCCCCACTATCTTGTTGTGAACCATTGTAATGCTGATGATTTTGAATTGGGAGAGACTTTAATTGTCCATTTATGATTATAATCAGTTAAATATTCTCTATTCTTCATTATCAAAATTTTTCAAGTCAAAATTCCCAATATTTGTATGTCAAAATGACTTTTAATGAGCAAGCAATGACCATTTCCACTCTATTTTGATATATGCCATGGTAATACTTATTATTTCGAATGGAGGAATGTATATCTGATAAATGTATGATGGATATAATGTAATTAATGTTTATTTCAAGTCTCATGTTCAGTACTTAATCATTGGAATCCATTTTACTCTTTTTTATTGCATTGGGAAAAGATTTGGTGCATTTTCCCCAAGGGTCGAAATTGTGACTTGGGAGTTGTTTTGGAAAGAGTCATAGTAGACTGTGTAAACTGAACCATGATAAATATGAGAATTTGAAAAGGTCCCTTACACAAACCCATCCTCTGTTCATAAATTCAAGTTACTTTGGGATCGTTTGTGAAGCCATTTCCGGCAATTACCTAGGGGGAATTGAAGCCCCAATTTCCTAGTAAAGGCTCCTACTTTGAACAAAACATTAAACAAGTTTGTAGATGTAATTGGGAGGTAAAAAAAAATACATGAGCATGATATTTAATTTATATTATCATTCATGTACCTTCATAGAAAATTTGGAAGCATTTGGGTCAATTTGGAGGTCTAGACATCAAAACTAGTCAAGAGCCAAAATTGTGAAAAAATTGGAAAATTGGGCATTTTAAAAAAAATTCCAAAAAGGGGACATTACAGTGAAGTCGAGCCAGTCAGTTTAGTGGGACAAACTTGTTGGGGTAAAATTCAAGTGACAGAAAGAGTATAAAAAGAGGATTTCTATTCCTCATTAAAAAACACACACACTCAATTGTGTATTGCATAGGAGAGAGAGAGAGAGAGAGAGAGAGAGAGAGAGAGAGAGAGAGAGAGACAAGCAAGGAAGAGAATACCTGTTTTTGTGGTTTTATATTATACATCTATATAAAGGAATTTTTGTGGGGTTTTCTTCCCCTTGTGGGTTTCCCATGATAAATATCATGTCTATTTTTTTATTATGTTTCTTTCAGTGATTCTTCATATGCTACTGTTGTGAATTTGGACTAAACACTAAATATATATACCTAAGCATATGAAATCTTAACAGATAGAAGGTAGATCCGCAGGGTAAGATTATATGCACCTCTATCCTTTTAAAACATAATTAAACAAACTACACAATGTAACCTATAAAAACATTGGATGTAGGATGTTAAATCTGCTAACACAACACTCTAAAAATACAAACAATAAGATCTTTTTTATTTCAAAGAATAAATTATTGAAACAACTCACTAATCACTAGCTTAAAGAAAATGAAAAAATAAATAGAATGGAGTGCCCTTTTGTCTTTATAACACAAGTCTAATATGCTAACAATAGATTTGGGCTACATGCATCAAGTTTGAGAATAATGAATATGATATTCATATGACCAATATAGGTTGTTTAATATAAATGCATTTGAAGTATCGTTCAATATAGATTTGGATGATTCTTTTTTTTTTTTGCTTTTAAAGTATTCTTTTGAAGGGTCCTATTTTGGGTAACCTATTGTCTTGGTGGGATCTTTGTTGATATATGGTTGGTATTTAATCCTTTATTATTGGGATCCTTATTATGTATTCTCTGGGTAAAATCATGAAAGGTCAATATAATATACTATAATTCTAATACTGTTGAATGTCAAATCCTAAAAGCAGGTAGCTGAGAGATAAAAATTCCAATTTATGAAGGGAAGTCAAAGCAGGTTTCCAATAAAGGAAACTTTCATTTTTAAGAACAAATCACCCATTAATCCAAGGATTTTCTATGAATGGTCTTCCCACATTTGTTAATTGAATGCATGTTTTGAACCAATGGTACTAGAATATTCAACCATTTGGGTAAACATCCAAGTAGCAAAGGAAATTGGGTAATCATCCAAATACCAAAGGATCTATCTTCCAATGGTGCTTCATGCACACTATAAAGACACAACCAATATTTAGTATTACAAATTTATGTTCCCCAGATGCTACCTCACTATTCTATCCTATAAAATTTACCCTATCCATGTTACAATAATCAAACCCATAGCTACCCATATTTGACATTAATTGATCATTTTTGTCTTATTCCTACATTCCTAGATTCCTTACTATGCTAGTTGGAATCCACTTGCACCTAGAAGTCAACAAACGCTAAAAATGGATTGAGGAGTGCTTTAGAAACATCCTAGGAAATATTCTAACAACTATGTAGTAATTCTAGAATAGAAAAAGCACAATTCTACATTTTCTGAAAGTCGCCTTGTTTTTAACAGTTTTAAGGCAAAAAGGGAAAAGCTAGTCTAGGAGTGACTGTCTTTTTTTTCCTTAACCATCCTCCTTATTTTTATCCATACAAAAGCATGTATATAATATATTTATTTTTAACTTATAAGCTGGTACATCCCACTCAGCAAGTTAGTGAGCATCTTGACAGATTAGGAAAGTGATTTATGCACCTATGGGGGATTTTGACTTGTTAAGTAAGCCCTCTTTTTGTCCAATTCGAATAGAATCCTTATTATTTCGAATATATGATGTAATTATATATTTGGACAGCCTAAAAACATGGATCAGCCTCATGAAATCCATTGGAAAGAAGCTAAAATAATTTTGAACTTTGTTCAAGGAACAAGAACTCATGGGAATTTTTATGCAACAAATCTGACTTAGAACTAGTTGTCTTTACTGACAGTGATTGGACAGGTGAAAACACAATTCGAAAGTATACTTTAGGATTATGTTCATTCTTATAGGTGGACCAATCAGATTTTCAAGTAAGAATCATAGTGCCATAGCACTCTCATCTACAGAGGAAGAGTATAGAGGAGTTGTGAATGCAACTACTCAATGTTTGTGGTTGTAGGGAATACTTGGAGAATGTGGGATCAAATTAGATAATTCCATTGTCATCTATTGTGACAGTCAAATCACCATTCAAATATCCACCGATCCAGTTCAAAGAAAATGAACCAAACACATTGAGATCCATATGCACTATATCAGGGAGCTTGCGCATGATGGTACCATTGCTCTACTCTACTGTGCATCTTTAAAGAAAGTAACAGACGTATTCACTAAGGTGTTTTGTGAGAATAAATTCAGTAATCTCAAATCATTGCTGGATATTTTTTATCATGTGGTGAAGAATGATTGATAACAAGATTTCCAAAAAAAATTATTATGTCCATGTTTAAGGGAGGGTTTTCCCCTTGGGTTTTTGCCTCTTTCCTTGGTTGTATGGACAAGCAGTATGTAAAGGGTGACTAATCCTTGTTGCTATAACCTATATTTTTCTGATATTTTACATAAAGTCAGGATTAAGGGGGGGTTTTAGAATAATCAAACCCATAGTTACCCATAGTTGACATTAATTAATCATTTTTGTCTTATTCCTGGATTCCTAGATTCCTTACTATGCTAGTTGGCATCCAATTACGCCTAGAAGTCAAAAAATGCTCAAAATGGATTAAGGAGTGCTTTAGAAACATCCTGGGAGATATTCTAACAACTATGCAGTAATTCCAGAATAGACAAAGCATAGTTCTGTTTTTTTCTGAAAGCTTCCTTGCTTTTAGCAGTTTTAAGGCAAAAAGAGAAAAGATAGTCTAGGAGTAACTGCCTTGGTACATCTCACTCATCAAATTCATGATCATCTTGATATATTAGGAAAGTGATTTATGCACCTATGGGGGATTTTGACTAGTTTAGTAAGCCTGTTTTTTGTCCAATTCGAATAGCATCCTTATGCTTTAGAATATTTGATGTAATTATATATTTGTAAATCCTATTACTTGATGAGGTTGGATTATCTACACTTATTCAATATAGGATTGTGTTATTCTCCATATTCAGTCTCCTTTTTGTGGAATTTTGCATGTTTGACTAGTAATTTTGTGAGTGTAATTGATCTACAACTTGGGCTTAATTTCCACGATCCCAAAAAAAACTATCAATTTTATCTTTCCCACAAAAGAGGAAGAGGGGAAACAATGAAGTGGTTGGCCTACTGGAAAGTAAGGTTTATCAGGGTAGGTACAACCCACTAAGAAATGCGTTGGAGGTGCGTAGAAACCCTATAAATTCCTTGTGATATGTTATTACTTGGGAATGCTTTTTAAAACATTTTAACCAAAGTTTTCAGATGATTTTTTTCTTCTATCCAATACTTTATTTGGAATCCTTATTTTTCCTCTTCTCTAGGAAGTCAGGATAATATGTATATGATATATGGGTACGCTTGACAACCCGCACTACATAGGGTCACCTGCTCATCCAACAAGACAACGTGGGGTCACTTGAAAAACCAATACACTGCATGGAGGGAGTGTGTCATGTATAGTAATGGAACCTTGAATGTATAAATCTTGCTCTCAACTTGCAACAACATACCAAAAAAATAGTGCACCATTGACAAGAAATGCTTGCAACAACAAACAAAAATCCACAGTGCTAAGAGCATTGGCTATGTAATAATAATTTATCCTCGTATCTTTTAGGGTAATTTTTACTCCATTGAATCTTCATCTTCCAGATTATGAATCTATTGTAAAACAACTTTCACCCATACGACTGTTTTTTGAATTGTAAGTAACTCACAACAACTGGCTTCTATTCTCACATTGTGCGTATGTAAATGGTTGTATGCATTGACCTATACATGGGTATCTTACATTTGTTGAATTATTTAGCTATAACATCGAAATGGATGATGGGTAATTATATCAAGGTAACAAGAGAATGCAATTTGTCATTTATAAAGATATTTCACATAGACACTCATAATATGACATGATTAAACATACACTGCATTAGTAGAACAGAAAAGACAATTGTGGAATATGCATGTAGTTGAGAACCAACATGTAAGAAGGATAAATACATTGAGAACCATATTTTTGTTATCAGTAAAGGTGGGAACTCACATGTGGGAGCACATTGAGATATCAAAAAAATTTCATGCTTCTTTACTCGAATCTTTATCAATCCCAAAAAACTCATCCAGCCAGTACAACCTCTTTGTTGATGTGCTACTGAGTTTTCTGCTATAATTGTTGCACTTTCATTTAAGGTCTACAATACTAGCAGACTTGTTTGATAGAGTGTCACTCAATTTCACATAGCTTAGGCTTGAATCCATGGAAAATTCCCTTGAAGGTTTCGTCTTGCTACTTACATGGATGATGCCATTCAAATTCACCTCTCTATGTCAAGGAATAGACTTTCTCTAGAAGTCTTGTAGAGCTGATCATATATTGATTGAACAAGACACTCTTGTTCCTATAAATCTAACTAAATAGCAGCAGAAAATCAGAATAAAGATCATAATGTACAAGTAGAAGTGGAAGAGAAGGTTTTTTAACTAGAAATGGTGGTTGGATTTGAGCCATAGTTATTGAGCTTAATTGTTTGGAAGTCTTTGTGACTGGTACTTTACACATGAAGGGACATAGATCGGAGTTTATGGAACCCAAAATCCTCCTCACCTATTACCTATGTATGCCACTGACAAAGTAATCATGCAAGAGATAATCCATTAGTCCTATGGGCATGGATTGGCCCCAACAACCTTTGTTTTTGTGCACCCAACACATCCCTAGGAATATGGTACTCATGACCGGTGAATTCAGTGCCATTGAACCAAGGTATGGTACTTAGCATCAATATTTCAAGGCATCATGGATAGATCGGAATAATAAAAGAGATTTTCCACCGCTTGCATTCACTAAAATCACACTTGCAATACGGGGACTGGGCGCATAGGATTTCTTAAAATAAATATTGAGTAAGAGAATCTCTTTCCTTGTCTCTCAAGCCCACAACTATTCATACATGTAACTAGATCAGTTTGCAGGTTGAGAATGTTCATGTTTGTGTGCAAGTGAATACGTGTCATGCACTCAGCTGTGCATGTTCGTAGATGAATCTGTGTCATGCATGTAACTGGATATGGTTCATGGATTGGTCGAGGAAGTAGAAGTTGGGAGATATCACTTTTGTGAAATGATATTCAGGAGGCATGATCCTCTTAAAATTTTCTCCTAAGTACTATGCTAGTGTTTCTTATGGTTAGCTCTACACTCATGAACAGGATACTGAGGAGGGAAATGACAAGAGAGTGGTTTACCGAGAAAACATCAAAGAGAGGCTAAGACAAGGTGCGGGAAAAAGACAGAATAAACAACACATTTTTGTATCTACACAATTGAAATCCTGGGAGGAGACCATGATGCTATAAATACAAAAGGAAGAAGAAGATGTCAAAGCTCAAAAGAAATAAGAAGAGTTGGAAGTAAGGGAAAACATTGAGAATCTGGGAAAACAAATAAGGATAGTTGAAGAAAATAAGGTTGATGAGCAACAAAGACAAGAGGAACTAGAGAGACAAAGTTTGTTGGAAGAACAAAAAGCTCAAGAAAAGCTAAAACTGCAAAAAGAATCCAAGTGGAGGATCGAATAGGTGAAGAAAGAAACACAAAAGTTGATGTGCCATTGCTTATGCTGATCGACAAAGCTTTTCTCATATGTGCAGTCATCGACAACACTAAAAAGAATTTAGTTATTCACGGGGTCCTTGATGGCTTATAATCAAAACTAGTCGCGTAGCATTTTTTCAGGTATTGGGATGCTAGTGAGGTATACATAGAGCTCTAGAATGAGCATATGTTGTGGCCTCTTCAAAATATTAAAATGTAGGTATAAGTAGAATTGAAATTTCCTCAATTCTTTTAAAAATTATGAATTTACTGTGTTACCCATGTTACTACTGATACTCCAATTGCTTTGCATTCAAACCCTTGGTTAGTCAGAGATGATGGGGTTAACGAAATTATCTTTTGTTTAGAGTCGAGCTGAGTCTACGGAAGTGAAATTTTTCTCCTAGCACCTCATCCAGAGTTGCATTCTCTTTGTTTAGGTATTCTATCTTTGTTTTTTAATTGCTTCTATTAGATTGATAGGTTGTTTTGATAGTTGCTTCTCATGGTGTGGGCTCTCTGTTAAAGAATATTACTATTTCCTTGTTTAGATTTCCCAAAGTTGCATTCTGTTTGTTAAGATACCATTATCTATGCTTTTAATTCTCTTCTCAATTGATGGCTGGTATTATATGTCTACTTTTTGTTAGAACAATCAACCCATAGTTACCTACCTTAGACATTAATTTTAATTATTTTTTCCTTATTACCTAGTTTCCTAGATTCCATTCTATGCTAGTTACCTTCTACAAGTCCTAGAAGTCAACACATGCTAAAACTGAGTCATGGAGCACTCGGGAAACATCCTAGAAACCCAATTTAGCACGTCTACTTTATTCCAGATCCTCCAAAGTGCATATCTGCGTTTTCTGAAAAGCTGCCTTGTTTTATTCTAATTTAACGCAAAAGGAAAAGCTAGACTAGGTGTAGTTGACTTTTTTTTTTCCCACATCATCCTCCTTCATTTTCTCCAAATAAAAGCATGTATGAGTTGTCTTTCCATTCCTCTTTAGCTTTCCCACTTGACTTAGCAAATTTCTGAGCATCTTCATAGATTTGGAAACTGCTTTATGCACCTATGGAGGATTTGACTAGATTTAGTAAGCCTACTTTTTTACTATTTTGAATGGCATCTTTATGCATTCGATTCTCTCATGTAATGATATATTGCAGGAGCCTATTACTTCACAATGTTGGCTATTGTACACTTATTGAATACAAATTAGTGCTATGCTCCAATTTCAGTCTCCTTTGGTATGAATTTTGCATGTTTGATTAGGAATTTTGTGAGTGTAATTGTTCTATCTCTTGGGTTCAATTTTCACATGGTATAAAAGCCTTTGTAGATTGATTTCTCTCCTTCCTTATTGCTATTACAGGTTTGACATGTTGACTAGGAGCGCATTTTGCTAACTGGAGGGCACAGTTTTTGAGCTATGGACCAATCTCAGAAGATCCTCTTGAGTCCATTCAATTTCTTTGAGTGGAAAGCTGAGATGGAGATATTGTTGAGAGTGAAAGGTCTCTATAGGGTGACTATGGAAACTGAGACAGATCCCAATGCAGCTACAAAGAAAATTAAATGGAACAACAGAAGGGATGAGGCCTATGGTATTTTGTGTCTGAGCATTTCAAGAGACCTCCTCTTCCATCCTGATGGATTGACATCACCTAATGAAGTGTGGGAGAAGCTATAAGATATTTTTGGAAAGATAGATGAGATG
The DNA here is from genome assembly GCA_001517045.1 of Pseudotsuga menziesii. NCBI lineage: Eukaryota > Viridiplantae > Streptophyta > Pinopsida > Pinales > Pinaceae > Pseudotsuga > Pseudotsuga menziesii. The sequence goes on along the minus strand of LPNX011190346.1, from coordinate 395,452 downwards.
AGAGGACATCAAATCGAGAATGAGATGATCTCCTTGAGTCCCAGTAGCTTCGAATCATTGCAATTCTACTTTTCCAAGTTTAAGTCACTTGTTTTGCAATTGAAACTGTGTCGGATCGAAAAGAAGGAAGGGCAACTAGTTTTGGCCATACTCTCCAAGCTTGGTCCTAACTATTCAGTGTTTGTTTCGACCTTCCATGCCACCAAGTTGACAGCTTGAGATTGGAATATGCCTAAGCTTACAGAGTTCATGGAATCCCTCACACACGAGTAAGATAAGTTGGTGATGATGGGAACCATAAAACCTTCCAAAGACCAAGATTTGGTTGTTGGAGATTCAAGGGTGGATTCAAAAAGCAAGAAAAAAGCTAAAAATCCACCTGAGCAAAAGAGAGACAAGAACAAGTCTCAAGAGGAGCCCCAAGGTTTCAAGAAGAACTCCCATAAGAAGAAGAACAAAGGAGAAATGAGAAAGTGTGCATACTGCAGTAAGGGCTATCATCCTGAGAGCTCTTGTATGAAGACGCAAATTGACATGTTGACCCAACTCCTAGAGAAAAATAACATCTCCCTTCCTGATTACTCAAAGAAGAGGGAAGGAGGATAAATTTCAGAGGAAAGAGAGAGAGTACATGCCTTGGTTGCTAGCACATCAAGCTTACCTAGCTTCATCATAGACTCTAGAGCTTCTAGACATATGGTTTTGACTAAGATCAGCTGAGTGAACAGTCCCCGTGGCTGCCAGAAGAAGCTGATCATATTTTGGGTTTCTTGCACAGCTTCATTGTGTCTCCACCTTGTGATCAATATCAAAACGACCTCTTTATTAAATGATGTTGTCCAGGATGCATAACACTCCATTGATATAAAGTCCCAGAAAAAAAAGACCAATCCAAATCCATCAAATTAGCTGCTACATCAAATGTTGCAGAAACAGAGGATATCCATCAAATCAACTGCTACACCAAATGTTGTTGTACAGGGTGCATAATGTGCCACAAAAATATAAAGAAACGTATCAATGACCTCCCTTGCATAGTAGAGTTAAGTGACACCGGGATCAAATTTGAGTCATGCACTCGCATCTGGGAGATTAAATTTGACCTAGTCAGAGACACAATTTATCTTCCGCAGATCTCTATCTCAGACCACACAGAGGTACTCTTTCATAATCTAATCTCTTTTGAGATGTGCAAGCTACAATCATGTGAAGCCAATTATGTTGCCAATTATGTTGTTGGTTACATTTATTTGATGGATCGGTTAATCGACTCTGAAGAAGACACTTCTTTACTGAGAAGAATGGGCATCATTGAAAACATGCTTGGAAGTGACAAAGAGGTTGTGGATCTCTTCAACGGTCTATAGTGAAAAAGAGTCGTTTTGAGCGCAAACTTGGAGCGTGGATTGTTGAGACTATAGTCGACCATTCGCCAAACCATTTGGACCAGGTAATAACTGAACTCATCCCCCACATTTTGATGGTTTACTTTTTCATTTTAATGCATTTTTAAGTGTTTTGGGGTTTTTTCCTAAAGGGGAAAAACACATTCTCGTTACCGCACTTTCCCTTTTGGGAATTGCGGTGCTCCAGCAACACCGCACATTTCCCTAAAGGAATGTGTGGTTCCACTGTTCTATCCGAAGAGACAAGGGTGGTGGTGCAAACTACCCGAAAAAGCATGAAATTTAACAGAAATAAAAAGTTTTAAAGGATCATTAAATGATTGAATATACCTTCTAATCCTTTATTTTGATGTTTTGGAAAGGTGCATTGTTGAAAATGCTTGTGTGGAAAGAAAATTAGCATGAATTCGATGAAATTCGTGGTTTGAATGATCATGGCACCATGGCCTCTATTCGAGAATGTGGGTTTCTCAAATTATTCAAAGTACCAAGCCTGAGAGCACAACTGAGGTTATTGGAGCATATACTCAGTATGTGGAATCCTGAGGAACAAAATTTCAAAGTGGGTGCACATACTCTGATGGTGGAAGTGAAAGATATATACATCCTGACAAGTCTTTCTAGGCGAGGAGCGACCATTTCCTGAACTGGTCCTCGTGATGGGGAAGTTACTACAGAAAGATTGATCGACTAGTATTGTTTCCCCGGTACTCAGAAGAGTGGGAAAAATATTCCCATCAAGGATGTGATGGACCTACCCCTGAGGATGGTCCTTTTCACCATGCAGTGGATTTTTGGGAGCCAAGGGGCTCATCGGGCATCTAGGACCCACATGTTGTATTCCTTAGAAACCATGGCCCCAACTGTATTCAACTCGATTGAAGCCTTGTTGGTGACATTCAAAGAGCAGCTGAGCAAGTGTCACCAAGGAGAGTTAAATTTTTTTGGATATGGCACTATCTTAGTGTAATTTTTGTTGGAGAGGGTTCCACTATTGATGCCACAGGTGGCATTTACTAAGCTTGGGGCACGTGATCTATGCATGCTCAGGTGGATGGATGTTATGGCACACCATGGTGGCGGGGTACCTAGGTTTAAGTATGGGGCCTCCTTCTTTCTCATGCTGAATGACCAGCTTGTCATGGTTGAGGATTATGCCTACGCATGAACGAATTTTAGAGGACAGCCTTACATAGCCTTTCCTGTAGTTGAGCAGTGGGGAGACCTTAGTAGTAAACCAATAAAATATGTAGGTTTTTATGTGTTTGTATTTTTTTAATTTTTATGAGCGGTAACGAGAGATACTTCCTACTATGCAAACATGGGGATAGCGAGACTAGAAGGATCATCTTTGATAGATAGGCAAGTCATTTCCTGACCTGTACACCATGGTGATGGTGAGATGAATGCGATTGAGGAGAACCTCAATAGGCTCACTTTAGATATTCCTGACATATTGGTGGATGAACTCCCTAAAAGGTGTCGAGTCGGTCGCTTTGGTCACTTGGTACACAGAGTAGAAAAGTCCATTATGTGCTACCATGAGAATCACTAGAGCTCAGCAAGATGTGTACACTGAAAGATCTTAGCTTTAGTATTTTGTTATTTTGTAGTACTGAAAGCTAGTATGCTTCAGTCCGAGTCTCGAGACCACATTTTTTATAGTGAACAATATATATATATATATATATTGTGTCCTACATGATTTTATGATGGAATATTATTTACATGAATTTTGTCTTCTTACTGTTTATTTACAATGTGGCATGCTATTTTACTCATCAATGTATCAAGAATGGGCAATGTGCCAATCCAACATGTAGTTAGCAAGTGAATCGGTAATCGAGTTATATGATCTTGGAATGTGTTGTTAAGTGATAGATTCAAATGACCTCTCTAGTAGGCATACCCTTCAAAAAAGACGAAGAAGCACTAGGTTTCAAATGGTGTACATGTGGTTCAAGTGAGAAACCATGAGTTGGGAGTCCATAAAGACGACCAAGTGATCGATATCACGCGACGTAGCTTCAGTTAACAACCCTATTAGCACATGATACTCAATGATGTTGTTGGTAACAGGACCTAGGCATACTCCTCCTAAACTAACTGAGTCATTGGCTTGGGAATACAGTACCTAGGCTGTTGAAGCGAGATTCAGGGCCTGGAGGCTAGCACCATCGGCCAAACCGTAGAAGATAATCATCTACATAATTTAAATCATAACATGGAATAACCAGTGTCTGACAAGACCCAAAATCATATTAAAATAATGAAACCACACTAAAAAGTCAAATATACACATATATACAAGGCACTAATGCAACGATGTCCTAGGAATAGTACCTTTTTAGGTACAACCCATTGTGAGCTTGCCTGAAAGGTATCCCGCCATAATCTACTAACTCATAGGCCCCATTTTCCAAGATTTCGTTAACGATGTAGGGACCATACCACATTAATTCCAGGTTCCCTTTTCCTAGTTTATCATGCTTTTGATTGTACGTCCGAACAAAATCACCTTCATTGAATACCCGAGGTTGAACCAATTTATCATACTAGGCCTTTACCCGTTTCTTGTGTGACTCGTTAGCCAAAGAAACATCTCTTCATGTCTCGTCTTTGAATAAAGTTTCTATTTGTGTGCCAAGTTATTAGAAACAGTGGCAAACTGATTCACAAAGTCATTTCCAACCCAAAAAAAAAGACTAATAATATAGATACACCATGTTTCTTCCCTATATCTCTCCACATGCAATTTTAAGGATAGACTAAAAGATAAAAGATGAGATATCAAAGTTGCTTGATATTTGGATAGAGAACAATTTTGTTGATATGGATCAACACTTGTGGCATGCTGTTCCATTGATTCTTCCTCATAGATACATATCAAAGATTTGGGATGTGTGGCTATGATTGGTGAATCTTTATAAAGGCGAATTTAGAGAATGGTTACTATTCCAAAGAACACCCCTGGTTACTATTCCAAAGAACACCCCTTTATAAAGGCGAATTTAGGGAATGGTTACTATTGCAAAGAACATCCTTGATACAAATCAATCGGAACATCGTGAGGTTAAGGACTCTGAAAGGAGAGGTAGAGGAACCCCACCAAGCGTGTAAGTACTATGAACCTATTTTTGAGTTTGATAAGATTAATAATACTGGACTCGATATACTGAACGACATTTTGAAGCTTGAAAATCAAATCCCGTGGATCGTTCTCCAAAAGCTACTGCAATTGGAGCTCAACTCGACTGAAGATTATACCCGTGAAAAGCTTCAACAAATGATAGTGGGAGATAGAATATTGTCCAATGATAGTGGGAGATAATGATAGGGGAATATTGCCCAATGATAGTGGGAGATAATGATAGGGGAATATTGTCCAATGATGGTGGGAGCAATCCATAATGGTCGAGGAAGATGACAAAGACATCGATAAAAATAAAAAGAAACGTATGGATGACCTCCCTCGCGCAGCAGAGTTAAGTGACGCTGGGATCAAATTTGAGTCATGCACCCGCATCCTGGAGATTAAATTTGACCACCCGCATACACGTCATACAACATACGACACCATACACGACACCATACACGTCATACGACACCATACACCATACGACACCATACACGACACCATACACATTACGATACCATACACGTCATACACCATACACGACACCATACACGTCATACACCATACGACACCATACACTCGTCACTCGTTAAAACAAAAATCACATAAAATATCCATGCACACTTGTCAAGACACTTTGAAATATCCAACCCACATAAAGATCACAAAAATCTTAAAATACGATTAGGTACAGAAGATTAAGCAATTTCCGATTAAGATAAAGTTGTTTTTTGATTTACAAAATACAAAGTGAATTCATTCCATACACGTCATACACCATACAAAGTGGGTGGTCTAATAATTTATTCTGTTAAATCTTTCAAAATATAATAAGCGACTCGCTGAAAATAAATGGCATGTCTACATTGATGAAAATAAATGTGAAACAACATGCTCTAATACACAGCTGTTCGAAAAAATCTACAATAAGCTATATTATATTTATTCAAATATAATAGGAAGATGGATTTATTACCTTATCATAATTTAAAACCACATCCACAAGCTTAAAATAAAAGTTTTAAATAGTTACTAAATCAATCATCATTTACAACTTAAATATATACAAAAAGAAAATCACAACTTCATAGGGCTTAAAATAAAAGTTTTAAATAATTACTAAATCAATCATCATCTACAACTTAAATATATACAAGAAGACAATCACAACTTTATAGGGCTTAAAATAAAAGTTTTAAATAGTTACTAAATCAATCATCATCTACAACTTAAATATATACAAGAAGACAATCTAGTATTCTAGTCTTGTTTATTCACTTCATTTTCACTTCATTTATTGAGATATTGAATTTAATTTCTTTAATAGTTTTTATACTTAATAACGTTAATGAGAGAGTTTTTTTTAATATATATATCCCACACATACCAAAAATTGAATTTATATTAATAGGTCGAATGGTTATATTTATAAACAAAATAATTGGTTTAAGATGAACACAACATCTAATTGAAACTTAATAACAATAACCACTTGGGAGAATTTAGATTGAAAAACATAATTAATTGTTGGGAGTACAATAGACACAAGACTATTGACATCATATCACCAAAAAAAACTAATGATCGCATCTACTTGAAAAACGTAGAACACAAAGTCTTAAAAAAGTAGTTGGGAGTTCAACATCCAACTACAACAACATTAATATATGACAACCAATTGCTACACTCTTGTGCACTCATTTCATCCACTAGGATACATACTATTACAACATGATTACACATATATAATTATGACCTACCTTTCTTAGTGCCCTACCATAAGTAGTATCTATCATGATTTGTATCTTATCAAGTCATCATTTTCATTTGCTCAATACAAAAAAATACTCCATAAGAAATTGGAGACACTCTTAAAAGATTTTGTTGCAAGAATTTAGGTGAGTTTTAATAATTATTATCACGTTTAGATTATATATGGTAACTATAGCCATATTAAATTCACATAAATGAAATGACATTAGATAGTTTACGTTAGATAAAATTGTCAAACATCACACGTGTAAGGAGACATCATTATTCATTATGTTGTTATCTTATTAGTTATATTCATATAGATGAATTTGCTTATTGAATTTGATTCCTCTTAGAGACTTCATCACAAAAATGAAGTGTTTCCATGTGTGGCTTTGTGTGGTCCAATAATATATTTTGTTGTATACTATGAGAATATGAGGTAATGGATCTACAACCCATGTAGGCATAAAAGTCTAATAATTTGAAGATATGCCATCATTAATCTACAAGTCTTAGACTTTTAACATTTTACATTATATAATAATAATAATAATAATAAAGTTATTATTATGTGGTCAAATATGATATTTATTTTTATAGAATAGCCTTCTTTAACAAATGCACAAAATAGGGATGTTACGTTTCATTTTATCTCCATTTTTACTTTGATATATGTTATAAATAACTAACTAATGACTAATAACTAACATCGTATCATTAATATATCCTACTTCTCTTTCTACATATCCATATCATTTACTTAGATGGAAAACATTCTTTCTTTACTTCTTGTTTAAGAAATATGTAAGATAATGTGAAATCTATATGTACAATATCATTGCCACAATCATTAGCGTTTGTATATTGATGAAATTCAAGAACCATGAGAGGGATTTTTGCAATAATATTCACACCATCCCACCTTCGATATTCTTTATGATCATTTATAAGGAATTATTGTATCAATGGTTTACGCTAGTTCCAATCAATTTCCTTTAGTGATTCCAAGAGAAACATACATGACATTCATACTTTGGAATTTATATTCTCTCCATAATGATAGAGAACCAAAACATTCCAATAACGCCAATGCATAATTGGAATGAAAACATGGTGCTTGGAGAAAATACATGTGTTTTTCTATTTCAATATACTGAAGGGCATGGCCTCTTCTAAGTACATCGAAAAGAAAAAACAATCCAAGTAAGTACATTATTTTTGCGTGTACTTGGAAAGTTTCTTACAAGTATGCTCCATGTCTCTAATAATGATGTTTATATTGCAATAGTTGTGTAGCTTCACAATTGCATTTTGACATAACAATTGCATTGATTTCTTCTAGGATCCTTGCATAATAGACCACCCATTAGAAGTTTCTTCCTATTTATCGAGTATTATAATCACAAGTACGAGCTATAATTCCTTGCATCTAAGAACATTAATTTTCTTTGACCCATTTACACTACAAGGAATTGAGCATTTCATTACAATGTTTTAATCTTTGCACACAAATCTAGCTATTTTACAATTATCGATCAAACTCTCTCCATGAAAAAACCCAAAACAACAAAAAATGCATAGATGCAATTATTCTAGAAATCAAAATCATCAACCCAGCCATAGACCTTTTATCTCCTTTAGTTCATCAAAGGTAATGCTAGTCCCTTATTTTTATCTATGGTTCCATTATAGACGGGAGTTTGAAAAATCATATGCCTAGGGTTCAAGGAATCTTCTTATGGTGTGTACTTAACTTCTTAAGTAGTAAACTTGCTTGTAGTAACATAAAATAAAGGAATGGAATCGAAACCTTCATTATTGAAGATAGGGTTTAGTGTAGGCGTGGTTGAGGAATGTGGGTTAGATGGAGGCGCTATTTTGGAATCTATAATATGTATATATGCTAGCTCCTTGATCAGCTCACTAATAATATGATTTTATTGTTGGATAACTTGAATCAACTACTATAAAAATTGTTTGTTATTTCTAAAAAAAAAAAATAACGCCCATTTCATTAAATATGGATATATTACCTAGAATATAGACTAAAAAATGTCCAAAAACACACTTTCTAAAGCCGAAAAACAACGTTTCTAAAGCATAAAAACCAAGTGCAAAAAACAGGTTCAAAAAGTGCAATTTATGATTCATACTAGACACCAAAAGTGTTTTTTTCTCCAGAAAGTGTAATTTTTTATTTGAAAATTACATTACGATTATGAAACTGAGGTTTTTGAATTCAAAATTTTGTTAAGATCCCATATGGTTAGCTAGATATAATTGGTATAAATAATTCAATTTCACAACAATACAATATGAAGGATCATTGAAAGAAACAAAATCACAAGATAGACATAGATTTATCCCAAGAAACCATCAAGGGGAAGAAAACCCATAAAAAATTCCTCTATATAGATGTATCAAAAGTAAAAATATAAAACCCCAACGAGGTACTCTTCCACCTTGCAGATCTCTCTCTCTCTCTCTCTCTCTCTCTCTCTCTCTCCTATGTGCTATACACAAGTGAGTGAGTGTGTTCAAGTGAGGAATGCACCTCCTCTTTGTATACTCTTTCTTACACTTGATTTTTTCCCAAACAAGTCAACCCCAACAAACTTAGTGGGCCAGCTTCACCTAGGAAGTCACAAAACAATATTATATTATATTAAGGAGGGTTCTATTGACCCGAATTACAATGAAGGTTTTACCTCATGACTTTATGATGACCAAATACAATAGTAACATCCCAATGGAGGAATAAAAAATCTCCCATAGGTTACATTAGTAAAATACATGTAGAATATTCTTTGAATTTACAATATTTCAACACTACCCCTTGCCGAGAAGAGTATTCTATTGACAATGTTCAACATAATCAAATGTAGGAGCAAGGATAGAGAGAACATATGCAACAACATCAAGGTGATACATATATACGTCATTGGAAGTTTTCAACAATCATCAGCAAATGGAAAAATTACTGAACATATTTAACATCTTCAGCACTAAAACATCATCTTCGACAACACTGAGTCTTCATCTTTGATCTTCATCTTCTGTAGCACACGATTACTTGATCCTTTGTAGCATTAGATCACTTGATCCTCTGCAACAATCAATCACTCTATCCTGTGCAGCACTCGATCACTTGATCCTTTGCATAAATTGATCACTCAATCCTCTACTACACTTGATCGCTTGACCCTTTGCAACACTCGGTCAATAAATCCACATTGTCATGTGCATCCATACTTGATCTTTCAATCAACAACGTCATCATTTGCAACACCATAATCTATAGCACACATGATACAATTATGGGATGATCAATCCCTATCACTTTAGGACATAGGTCCAAGGACAATGCAATCCTACCACTTTCTCATAGAAAAAAGTCTACGAATTCAATTACAGGATGATCGATCCCTATCACCTTAGGACATAAGTCTAAGGATGATACTATCGTACCGCTTTTTTGGAGGCTAAAGTATATGGATTTAATTACGGGATGATTGGTCCCTATCACTTTAGGACATACGTCCAAGGAGGATGCAATCCTACCACTTTATTGGAGACAAATGTATACATATTCAATTAAGGGATGATCGGTCCTATCACTTTAGGACATAGGTCCAAGGACAATGCAATCCTACCATTTTATTGGAGACAAAAGTATACAGATTCAATTACAGGATGATCGGTCCCTACCACTTTAGGACATAAGTACAAGTACGATGAAATCCTCTCCCAACACAAAGACAAAGGTCTACGGATCACTTTAGGACTAATGTCCAGGGATGATACAATACCATTGCAACATCATCAACCTACCCCCCCCCATTTAGAGGAGGGTCCACATCATAAACTTGCTGCCCCTTTTCGAGGAAGGTCCATATCATCAACCTACTCCCCCTTCTGAAAAGGGTCCATATAATCATTGTTCCTTCTTCTGAGGAAATTATGTAAAATCATTATCATTGTTCCTCCCTATGAGGAAAGTCTTCAACATCATCATCATTATTCCTCCCTATGAAGAAAGTATTTAGCATCATCATCACTATTCCTCCCTACAAGGAAAGTCTTCATCATCATCATCATCATTGTTCCTCCCTACGAGAAAAGTATTCAACATCATCATCATTGTTCCTCCCTACGAGGAATGTCTTCAGCATCATCATCATTGTTCCTCCATATGAGGAAAGTCTTCAACATCATCATCACTGTTCCTCCCTACGAGGAAAGTCTTTAGCATCATCATCATTGTTCCTCCCTATGAGGAAAGTCTTCAACATCATCATCAATATCCCTTCATACGAGGAAAGTCTTCAGCATCATCATCACGGTTCCTCCCTACAAGGAAAGTCTTTTCGGACTACACCAAGCTTGTCACAAAAGTATTCAAACTTTACTCAAGACAGAGGATTGGTCAACACATCTGCAACTTGCTCATTGGTACTCACATAATAGATCTTTATAGCTCCCTTCTATACCATGTCCCATATATAAAAATACCATATTTTTATGTGTTTCGACTTATCATGGAAGACTTGGTTCTCCATTATCTTTATACAACTCTAGTTGTCACATAGAATCACTATGGTATCTAGATCCAGATCAAATGTACCTGACATCAAATTCTAAAGCCATATGGTATTACAACTACTAGAACAAGCTGCTATATACTCTATTTCAGCTATGCTAAGAGCAACACTGGATTGCTTCCTACTAAACCATGAGATCAAGGTGGATCCCAGACAATAATATCCACCTGAGGTGCTCTTCCTATCTTAGGTACTTCCATCCCAATATGCATCTGTATAACCATAAGGTCTGTATTCATGATCTCCATCATAGTATATTCCAAATTCTATCGTACCTTTCAGGTACCTCATCACATGCTTTGAAACTACCTTGTGAACACGTCTAGGTTTAACTAGATATTGACTCATGTTGTTCAAAACAAAGCATATGTTTGGCCCGATATTCGTCAGATACATCAACGACCCAATAATCTGTCTATACTGAGTTACATCCACTAACTATGATGATTCATTAGGCACCGACTTCAGGTTGGTATCAATGGGTGTGTCCATGGATTTACAATCCAACATGTCAAATATTTTTAATATTTCCACAATATACTTTCCCTGGTTGAGAAATATTTCTTCTGGCCTCTGCCATACTTCCATGCCAAGAAAATAGTGCATTAATCCAAGATCTTTCATCTCAAATGCTTGAATGATCTTCTTCTTGCATTCTACAATTTGTTTCTCATTTCCTGTCAGAAACATGTCATCCACATACAATAATAGTATGACAGATTCATCATTCATAACCTTAAAGTAAAGGTTAGCATTGGATTCACTTTTTGTAAAGGCCAAGCTTGTCAAGAAGTTGTTGTATATTCTTCCATACCAAGCTCTAGGAGATTTCTTTAGTCCATACAGAGCATTTTTCAACTTATATACGTGAGTCCATCTATCTTCGACTTCAAATCCTTGTGGTTGTTCAATGTATAAGAGTCTCCTTGGGTAACTACCACTTATAAATGTAATGACATGAGAAAGAGAAAGGGTTTTTTCTTGTACAATTTTTGTATATAGAATTTTTCATCACACATATAATAAGGGGAAGCCTTTGTTGGCCATACTTTGTTTGTGATACTCTATGATTATATGGTGTTTATTCTCAACATTGCTTTTGATGTATATGCTTGATAAATGTGTTGTAATGATGTTTGTATCTTCTTTTGAATTGTTGTCTATGAAAGAATGCATGTTTTTCTATTTTAATCTTTCAATAGTTTGGTTATAGCCTTGTGAACATTAAATTTAAATATTACTAGTTATTGGATTTTTTTTAATGATTGGTTAAGTGATATTATTTTAATTTCTAAACACCATAATTTTATTTGCTGACACAACAACGAAAGTACATTAAAGTTATGTGTTTTCAAACCCTCTAATATGTATTCATTGGCTAAGACAATTAGAATATATTTGCATACTAACATTTAGAAGTTAGTCATGCATATATCTACATTTTGAAGTTTAGATGTCCTTAGATACCCTCACAATAAATAATGGCTATTGAGCCAAAATCCGAGTAGACTCCCCATACCAAATAGTGCAAGATCTAATTGGGACCCAATGCTAGGGAGGATACTTGTTGTTAACCCAAGAGGAATTATGCCCTATAAACAAGCTTTGAATACCGAAAGCTAATACATATAATTTTCTAGCTCATTGTAGGATAGGTGCTTATGATGAAATATTGTTTCTCTTTATGTAATATTGTTTCTCTTTCCCTTAATTTAATGTGGGAGAAGATCTTTGTTCAACTAATATCAAATCTTAGCATTAAATTTTGATTTGTATGTTCAATTTATTTCTATGATTGTTTTAGAACCATTGAGTTATTATTCATTCTGTGATGTTAATTTTTAGTGTCTAAAATATTATCCATGCTTTGATTTTCTACAACATTTATTTGAAGGTGTTTATGTTATACGGAACCACCACTAACAATACTACATAATATTTCTTTTTTGGCTAAGAATTTATCTTCATTGTCCTAAATATGATTAAACATTATACATAGGAGATTTTTTTTTTAAACAATAAGGAGCTTTGCGTTAGGTGTTTTTACTCTACGTGTTTCGATCCTCCACTGGGACCATCATCAGGAGCTCAGAAAGATGACGCATAAGAAGCTCATGTTGAAATGCAGAAACTCAAAAGCTTATTTATATATGTTTATCCATTTATACCCAAACGTGTGCCAGCTGGTTAAATGGTAAAAAAGATAATGATATCTTTTAAGCATGTGCAAAAGGGGTTTCCAATTGGCGTTCATTACAAGAGTTGATCATTACGGGAGAAGGAAAGTGATGGAAGCCCTAGAGATCGAATTACATAATAACAATCTAAAACGAGATGAGGGATTAAAACTGAACGCCAATTGGAAACCCCTTTTGCACATGCTTAAAAGATAACATTATCCCTTTTACCATTTTACCGATCGACACACATTTGGGTATAAATGGATAACTTCGATATAAATAAGCTTTCGAGTTTCTTCATTTCAACATGAACTTCTTACGCCTCATCTTTCTGAACTCCTAATGATGGTCCCAATAGGGGACCGAAACACGTAGAGTCAAAAAACCTAATGCAGAGCGCCTTATTATTTTTTTTAAATATCCTAAATATGTTGAGTTGAAGGTAGGAATTATCATTTCCCTATGTCTCAGCATAAGGCATACAATTTGCATAAATGTTGCATGTGAACAAGTAAGGATGAATAACCCATAGATTATCCACCTACAAAATCCCATGAACCTATTGCCAAGATATTTAATTCTTGCATCCATGAATATTACAATGTCTTAGATGAGATGGTTACATGGTAAATTTACACCATAGATTTATGAGTTGGTGCAAGATAGTGATGGTCTCTCATGACATGTTAGTGGCAATGCAAACCTCAAAAAACAACAATCTATTAAATTGGAAGGATAATTCAATATACTTCCAGAATGTTTTTGAATACGGTGAAAAAACATAAAATGTAGGAAAATAAATTAACCTTCATAATATATCATTTTCATTTATAAAAATTGTTTATAAGTATATGAAATTCAAGTTTTCCTACATTGGTACGTTTTTTACCAATAATAAACATCTTATTATAAAAGTACAAATTACAACAATAAGGTCCAATCATATGATTTGAAAGCTAAATTTGACTTTACTAATTTTAAAATATTATGGCTAAACTATTTCCAGTATAATCGCACCCCACACTACTTGAGTCGAATGGCCACATACATTTTAATAAATTTTACTACTACACATTGAAAAATGTCTTAAATGAATTGCTTAATGTACATAGTTGTGACATTATGGTTATAAATTTTGTGACCCTCCCTAAACTTACGCTCAAAAAATAAGGTGTTCATGTATTGCGTGATCTTGTACATATATAGCTTTTAAAAATATAACAATATCAAGGTGATATACAACTTTTTCTTTTGGAAAATTTTTATGGGTGAATTTCACTCTTTTGCTAGTTTTTAATACTTTCATCCCAAACAAATTCACCAATTTCTATTTCTTCTAAAAACAATTTACTCAAATTTTATAGGATAAAATTATTTTACTATAAAAATCATCAAAATTACCTAGAAGCTATATAAAATCTGCATAAAATTTGAATATTTATATCAACTATTACCAAACATTTTAATAGTTAGAATTTTCAGAATTATTAAAATTTGCCAAGTTTCTACACTTTCAGATAATAATAAATCCTTAAAATGATAAACTAATAGTTTTCATCTCTATATAGTTAAGATGTAACAATGACTAAATGGTTAACATGTAACAATGGGAGTACTTAAAATTACAAAACCAACTAGCTTGGTAGTGTTACAGGAAATACTTAGCTAATGCTGATGGAGGTTGCTTCCCTAGCCTGAAACACTCAACACTAGAACAAAACAATACCAATATATAGAAACTTTTCCTAGGATTATATAAACCTCTTGAATTAGCTTATCTTCTTACCTTCCACTGGATGCAATAGCTTGATCTTTGGAGTGCTTGATCTATGCAGATGACCTGCAAGAGACACAACAAAACACCAAACAAGTAAGAGTAACAAGATAGCTTAAAACCCTATGAATAAGACCAAGGAGTTAAACAACAAACACAAGATGCTAATCAGACATATAAGTGCATGTGGAAAAGAAACTACAGTTTTATTAAAAGCACAGAGAGGGAGAGTTTACAACTGGTGCTTGGGTGTTGATAAACTCTTCTCAAATGAACCTTGCATTAGAGCCTCAAGCTTTCCTACTAGTCAACTCAATGGATGACTGAATTTGGACAGAATTTAGATGCAGCAACATATTCTTCCTCCCCTTACCCATGAGGCGTAAGCTAGTATATAAAGACATGAGAGGATATGATAGGTTGAGGATTCCATGGGAGAGGTGGAGGGAAGATCCTATAATGAGGGATCTCAAGCTCCAGGTGTCTTGAACCATAAGGATGAGTCTCCCCGAAGTATACCTTTAAGAATCCTCTCAAATATTCCTTGTTTTCTTCATAACTCGAGTACCGCGCCTTTTTCAAGGGGAAAAGGTGTTACCAGGTGGGCATCGCACTTTCTACATTGATAGCAGGAGGTGGCACTACTTAGTGCAAATAGAAAAGTGGTGTTATTGATATGGGTACCGCAACTTAACCATAGGGAAAGTGCAATGGTGGCTAAAAGTATGAAAATGTTGATCCTTGCTCATTTCCAACTTCAACACTTGAGGAAATAAGGAAATTACTGATATTTTGGTCTCATAACATGATCTTGATGAGAATTAGGCATAACAAAATGCCCCCCAAAGAATGAGGCTAGAGGCAAAGGTTTTATAGGAACAAGTTATCACTTCAAGGCAATAGTCTAATGGTCAGAAATATTCAACAACTAAGGTCATCCTGTAGTACATTTACACTTTGAAATATGTCCATACGACTCACAACATGGTTGTTGACCAATACAATGTAGATCCATGTGAGATATAAATGGTCATGGCTACTAGAATACAACATATATCCATGCGAAGAAGACTTAAACTTGGACATAGCTACTAGATATACAATGCAGGTCCTTTGTCATACAAATGCAAATATGAGCGCAAACACAATCATACAAATGTGGATCCATGCTACAACGCATACCAAAAATCCATTGCAACCTGGGGAAAGCAATAAGCGGTTAACATACACCCAGGGTCGTCGTCTCATATTCAACAAAGTACGATTCTATCCATGCAAATAAATGTCTTGAAGTCGAACATGGTAGAAACCACTTGATTACTAGCCAATGATGAAAATAGTTAACAATGGCAAGGGAGATCACCATTAATGTCGATGATTCCTAAGATACTCAGACTTACATTCCTTTGAATGTGAATAGATGGTTTGATGTCAAACATTCAATTGAATCTTTTGAACTAAGTTCAACAATGTAAACCTATTGTCGAAAGCGAGGAAATCTATCGTTGATGTATATAAATCTCAAGGTACTTCTTTGTTTCTAAAACTAATTACCAGAAGATGTGTTGAATTCAACGGGAATAGTCTTGTTGAAGGAGGGTCATGATGAATCCCACATCAATGATGCAAAACTCGAAACAAAGTTATGGAATTTGAGTATAAATCAACCACAAGATTGACTCAAAGGTAACTGACATATAGTTTGGACTATGGAAGAAAAATCTTAACACAACTTTCCTTTAAACAAACACGACCGAAGACTTGGCAGCATTGAGTTGGCGACGCGAATACCAGGACATAATGCGACAATGGATGATGCATTCTTTGAAAAAATCAAAGGATTGACATGACTCACGAAAGGGGATCAACTCGGAGGCAAGATGAATACCCAACTGTTTGAATGAAATGTAGACATGTGCCATGTTCAAAGGTGAATTAAAACTTCCATTGCTGTGAATGAAATATAGTTCCCTTCCCTTAATTTCCCCATCATGATTGATGAGTTCCTCTTTCCATTTTTACAAGTTCAAAGAGGGTAACAAACACTCATTGCATATTATCATACAATAAGTCCATTCGCATATGTTTTTTGAACTTGAGAAAGGAGGGCTTTGTTTCCGAAAAGTGTCTCTTAGTGTTTAGTTTAATGAGTCCACTGAAAGTAAAATCGGTGTCATTCACATTTACAGAGTTTGAACAAAAATTAAGAAGACTCCAAAATGTTCTTTTTCATGCAGTTTAGTATTCGAGGCTCGAAAAATTATAAAATAATACCTTGTAGAACTCTTCTAGTCAACGACTAGAGTATACCTTTTTTGTAACTAGTAAAACTGAACCAAAAAGGGGGTAAATTATTGTTGAAAAGAGGACTCTTCAGGTCCTTTTACGAGCATGAATATGACAAGTTCACTTGACAATATTTTCACATTTTAAGAGACAAAAAATAGCTTAAAAAGGACTCTATTAGGGTTTCTTTTTTGTAAAAAGGTGTAACCAGTCTGAAAAAAGGGTAAAATTTGACTCAAAAACTTAGTGCTAGGTTTAACGAGCATGACTAAAGTTTCAAAAGAGCACTCAAAATACTTTTTTTTTTTAAATGAGAACAAAAAAGACAAAAAGAAAACTCCTCTATATCCGAAAATATCGATTTGCTATGACTTGCAACCTTCAAAAAGATTATTAGACCCTTTTTTAATAAAAAACTAAACTTTATATGGAAATATTAGGGTAAAAATCAATAAAAAAATTAAAATAAAACAAAAATTGTAAATAAAAACTAGTAAAAAGTTAAAAACATTTACCATTTTGTTTTCTACCCATTTGGAGAGAAAAAGAGTCATTTTGAGCGCAAACTTGGAGCGTGGATTGTTGAGACTACAGTCGACCATTCGCCAAACCATTTGGACCAGGTAATAACTGAACTCATCCCCCACATTTTGATGGTTTCCTTTTTCATTTTAATGCATTTTGTAAGTGTTTTGGGTTTTTTTCCTAAAGGGGAAAAACACATTCTAGGTACCATACTTTCCCTTTTGGGAACTACAGTGCTCCAGCAACATCGCACATTTCCCTAAAGGAATGTGTGGTTCCACCACTCTGTCCGAAGAGACAAGGGTGGTGGTGCAAACTACCCTAAAAAGCATGAAATTTAACACAAATAAAAAGTTTTAAAGGATTTTAAATGATTAAATATACCTTCTAATCCTTTATTTTGATGTTTTGGCAAGGTGCATTGTTGAAAATGGTTGTGTGGAAAGAACATTAGCATGAATTGGATGAAATTCATGGATCAAATGATCATGGCACCATGGCCTCTATTCAAGAATGTGGGTTTCTCAAATTATTCAAAGTACCAAGCATGATAGCACAACTGAGGTTATTGGAGCATATACTCAATATGTGGAATCCTGAGGAACAAAATTTCGAAGTGGGTGCACATATTCTGATGGTGGAAGTGAAAGATATATACATATTGACAAGTCTTTCTAGGCGAGGAGCAACCATTTCCTTAACTGGTCCTAGTGATGGGGAAGTTACTACACAAGGATTGATCGACTAGTATTTTTTCCCCGATACTCAGATGAGTGGGAAAAAGATTCCCATCATGGATGTGATGGACCTACCCCTGAGGATGGTCCTTTTCACCATGTAGTGGATTTCTGGGAGCCAAGGGGCTCATCGGGCATCTAGGGACCACATGTTGTATTCCCTAGAAGCCATGGCACCAACTGTATTCAACTCGGTTGAAGCCTTGTTGGTGACATTCAAAGAGCAGTTGACCAAGTGTCATCGAGGACAGTTAAAACAATTTGGATATGGCACTATCTTAGTGTCATTTTTGTTGGAGAGGGTTCCACTACGGATGCCATAGGTGGCCTTTACTGAGCTCAAGGCATGTGATCCATGCATGCTCAAGTGGGTGGATGTTATGGCACACCATGGTAGCGAGGTACCTAGGTTTAAGTATGGGGTCGCTTTCTTTCCCATGCTGAATGACCAACTTCTCGTGGTTGAGGATTATGCCTACGCATGCACGAATTTTAGAGGAGATCCTTGCATAGCCTTTCCTATAGTTGAGTAGTGGGGACACCTCAGTGAGTAAAACACTAAAATATGCAGGTTTTTATGTTTTTGTAATTTTTTTATTTTTATGAGCGGTAACGAGAGATACTTCCTACTATGCAAATGTGGGGATAGCGAGACCAAGAGGATCATATTTTATTGATAGGCGAGTCAGTTCCCGACTTGTACACCATGGTGATGATGAGATGAATGCAATTGAGGAGAACCTCAATAGGCTCACTTTAGATATTCTAGACATATCAGTGGATGAACTCCTTAAGAGGTGCCAATGGCACACAACCGGTGTGCCACATCGCTTTGGTCACTTCATACACAGAGTAGAAAGGTCCATTATGTGCTACCATGAGAATCACTAGAGCTTGGTAGGATGTGTACACTAAAAGATCTTAGCTTCAGTATTTTGTTATTTTGTAGTACTGATAGCTAGTATGCTTCAGTTTGAGTCTTGAGACCACATTTTTTGTACTAATATATATATATATATATATATATATATATATATATATAGATTGTTTCCTAGATGATTTTATGATGGATTATTATTTACATGAATTTTGTCTTCTTACTGTTTATTTACAATGTGTCATGCTATCTTACTCATCAATGTATCAAGAATGAGCAATGTGCCAATCCAACATGTAATTAGCAAGTGAATCGATAATTGAGTTATATGATCTTGGAATGTGTTGATAAGTGATAGATTCAAATGACCTCTCTAGTAGGCATACCCTTTGAAAAAGATGAATAATCACTCAGTTTCAGATGGTGTACATGTGGTTCAAGTGAGAAACCATGAGATGGGAGTCCATAAATACGACCAAGTGATCGATATCACAAGAAACAACTTCGATTAACAACCCTATTAACACATGATTTTCAACGATGTTGTTGGTAGTAGGACCTAGGCATACTCCTCCTAAACTAACTGAGTCACTCGCTTGGGAATATAGTACCCAGGTTGCTGAAGTGAGATTCAAGGCATGGAGGCTAGCACCATCGACAAAACCATAGAAGATAATAATCTCCATAATTTAAATCATAACATAGAATAACCAATGTCAGACAAGACCCAAAATCATATTAAAATAATAAAACCACACTAAAAAGTCAAATATACACAAATATACAAGGTACTGATGGAACATGTTGATGTATGTGTAAATTCAGAATGTATTCACTTGTATTTCTTATGTATTGAAACCCAATGTTTATTCCGGGAAGTATTTGTAATGTACTTGAGTTATGTCATGCCCCGATGTTCCTATCGGGAGGATCTAAAATGTAAACAAGTCATGCCAAGTTATTGTGGGTAACCCTCCTATTGATCAAGGGTTAAAGTCCTCACCGTTTTGGGGCACTAGGGTTATTAGACTCTCCTAGAGAAGTCGGCCCTAGTAGGGTTTAGTCATGTACGGAATTAGTATAAATAGAGAGCTAGCCTCTCTTTTTAGTACACACTCACTCACACTCAGTTGTAGCGCATAACTGAGGAAGAAGAAGACATTGGGGCTAGGAAGATAGAGGTTACTGCTATCGAGAGATCATCTTACTATTTTGGGGTTTTACTTATGGTGTTGATTCTATCTTTGAGGAAGTTGTGGGGTTTTCTCCATTTATGGTTTCCCCAAGGAAAAAAATGGTGTTCATTGTCTCTTGTGTTTGATTGTTGTACTTGTTATTCTCTCAGTTAAAGATCCTAACATAATGCTAGCTTGAATGATAAAATCTAGCATGGTATTAGAGCTAACCTGAGAAGAAGACACTATGCAACTGCGGGAACTAGGGATTCCTACTTTATGGATCTCTCTCCACATATTTTCAGCAAAATAAGGTTGGGATAACTCTCCTCCTTAGGGCGCATCTTTCTATCGAAGCATAATCCAATTTTGAGGTTTTTCAGTTTTGGACCCGACACTACTGCCGAAAATTAGGGATTTCTACATAAGAGGAATTTTTCAGTGAGCCCAGGCTTGGATTGATCTCCTCCTCAAAATTGAAGTTAGAGATCAAGATCAAAGCATTTGGTTGGACAGAACTCTGGAAAAGCAAAACCCTAATCTGCTCCTGAACCAGCACTGGAGAATTGCAGCTCCAAATCCAGATCTGACATCTTGAACTGGTAAGATCTAAATATTTTGTATTTCCATTTGAGGTTCTTAGTTAAGATGTCTCATCATACCAAGCTTGATGAAAAATTTGAGGGAGCTGATAACTTCTGAGCTTGGAAGTATAGGATCTCCATGGTCCTGGAAGAAAATGAGTTGGACTCCTATATCAATGAGGAGGTTCCAGTTCCAGAGGGAGATGAAGCTAAGCCCTTACACAAGAAGAAGATGGTTATAGCAAAGACGATCATTGCTGATTCAATCAAGGATCACCTCATATCACAGGTGTCCTCCCTAAAGACACCTAAAGCTATGTTTGATGCCCTAATCAAATTGTTTGAAGGGAAGAACATAAACTAGAAGATGACTCTAAGAAACCAACTGAAGAATGTAAAGATCCAGAATGCTGAGACCATCTAGTCTTACTTTACAAGGGTCTCTCAGATCAACGAATAGCTGGAGGCAGTAAATGAAGAAGTAGAGAATGTAGAGATTGTGATGACCACCTTGAATGGTCTTTCTAGATCATGGGACTCCTTTATTCAAGGGATATGTGCCAGAAAGAAGTTAGTCAAGTTCAACAAACTATGGGAAGAATGCTCTCAAGAATAAGCTCAGATAGTAGCTCGAGAAGAAAAGATGGAAAGTGAAGATCAATCCCTCACAGTTCATTCCAAGAAAAGCAAGAGAAGTTCTCATCACTCTAGAGGTAAGCATTTCTATAAAAATAACCCTAGAAAATATTTCTCTAGAAGCAGATGTTATACATGTGATGAAGTAGGACACTTTGCAAAAGATTGTCCTAAAAGACAAAATAAGAAAAAGGGCAACAAGAGAAGACATCATGCTCATACTGCAGAGGATGATGAATCGTCCAAGAAGAGAACCAGATATGAAAGTGAAGACTCTTCAAGTGATGAAGAATATGTCTCGATTTTTTCTCTCACGGGAAACATCACACACAAAATCAATGATTGGCTTATAGACAGTGGGGCTTCCAAACACATGATAGGATTCAAAGAGTCCTTTGTGAAACTTTCAGAACATGAATCACCTCACAAGGTGAAACTTGGAGATGACTACCTATATCCAATAAAAGGAAGTGGGGAATCCTCCTATAAGCTAGACTCTGGAAAGTCTATGAAGATGCAAGATGTATTGTTTGTACCAGGACTCAAGAAGAAACTTCTTTCCATATCTACATTAGATGCAAAAGGCATGAGGGTTGCAATTATAGATGGTCAAGTTATCATGTGGCCAAAAGGAAATCCTATTAATGACGCATTAGTGATTGGGGAACAAGAAGAAGGTCTATACAAATTGAAGGGCCATCCAGAACAAGCCTTGTTCCATGACACAGTAGAGCCAAATGAACTTTGACATGGAAGGCTTGCATATGTGCATTACAGATCACTACCACTTGCAAGCAAAGCTGTTGAAGGTCTTCCAGAAATTCAAGCAAAACATGATGGGGTCTGCAAAGGATGTGCGAAAGGAAAGAACACAAAGAAGACATTTCCAAGTAGCAAGAGTAAAGCAAAAGGAATCTTGGAAATCATCCACTCTGATGTATGCGGTCCAATGTCATCAAGTTCACTAAGTGGGTATGTATACTATGTTTCTTTTATTGATGACTTTTCTAGGAAGACATGGATTTACTTCATGAAGAACAAAGATGAAGTATTCAGCAAGTTCAAGGAATTCAAAGTCTTGATTGAGAATCACACAGAAAAGAAGATCAAGACCTTTCAATAAGATAATGGCGGAGCATTCATATCAAATGAATTCAAAGAGTTATGCAAAGACTCAGGGATTAAGAGGGAGTTGTCCACTCCATATAATCCACAACATAATGGGATTGCAGAAAGGAAGAATAGAACTATCATGGAAGCTGCAAGAGCTATGCTTCATGATTAAGATCTTTCTATGCATCTTTGGGCAGAAGCTGCTAAAACAACGGTGTATGTACAGAACCGTACTCCACATAGAGTACTCAAGACCAAGACTCCTAAAGAAGTCTTCTCTGACAAGAAACCAAAAGTCAACCATCTCATAATATTTGGCTGTCCTGTGTACATACACATTCCAAAAGAGAAGAGAACAAAACTAGATCCTTCAGGAAAGAAAGGTATATTTGTGGGATACTCCAAATGCTTGAAGGCTTACACAATATACTTCCTAGGATTCAAGAAGATTGATATCACTAGGGATGTGACATTTGATGAAGACATAGCTTACAACAAATCTAGAAAGAAAACTACTGAAGAATCTGAAGAAGCAGAAGCACCCAGAATTCATGATACAACCATGAATGAAGAAACTCAAGAAGAAGATCGAGAATTTGAAGAACCACAAAGACCTATAGATCCACCTCCAGAGAACAATCCTCATAAGAGGAAACCTGCTTAGGTATGAGAAGCTATCCAAGATGTGGAAAGATATGGGGCTCTAGAAGAGAATCACAGAGAAAGAAAGAGGACAAAATCCTGCTTCAGGTATGTAGCATTACTATGAGATTTCATCGATAAAGAACCTTCCAATTACGAAGAAGCGACATAACAGAAAGAATGGAAGGATGCTATGATCGAAGAGTATCAATCGATCATGAAGAATGATGTTTGGGATGTTGTCCCAAGACCAGAAGGGAAGTCAGTTGTAACTTCCAAATGGATCTACAAGATCAAGCGTGTTGCAGATGGTAGCATAGAGAAATATAAAGCAAGATTTGTTGCTCGTGGTTTCTCCCAGAAAGAAGGAATAGATTATGAAGAAACATTTGCACCTGTATCCAGATACACTTCCATCAGATCAGTACTTATTCTGGCTGCAGTAATGAAATGGAAGATAGACCAAATGGATGTCAAGACTACTTTCTTGAATGGTGTAGTAGAAGAGGAAGTGTATGTAGAGTAGCCACTCGGTTTCAAGACACATGACAGGGAGTCTCATGTATGTAGATTGAAGAAAGCCCTGTATGGATTGAAACAGGCACCCAGGACATGGTACGACATAATTGACAGCTTTCTATTTAGTTTGGGCTTTACCAAGAGTAAAGCAGATTCCAAACTTTACTACAAGGTTGAAGATGGAAACCCAGTGATGCTCCTACTATATGTAGATGATCTATTTGTAACAAGTATGGATGGGCTGATTGCTGATATGAAGAGAAATATTGCTGTCGAGTTCGAAATGAAGGACTTGGGTATGATGCATTATTTTCTAGGCATGGAGGTGTGGCAGAGTGCAGATGGGATTTCCCTAGGACAAGGAAAATATACGATAGAGATCCTGAAGAGATTCAGGATGATGGATTCCAAAGCCATAACCACACCCATGGCATCGAACCTGAAGCTATTAAGTGATGCTTCATCAGAAGCAGTTGATGCCATGATGTATCGTCAGATTATTGGGTCCTTGATGTACCTGATGAACACTAGACCATATATTTGCTTTGCTTTGAACACCTTGAGCCAGTTCTTGATAGATCTGAGACATGTTTACTTGATTGCAGCAAAGCATATTCTGAGATACCTGAGAGGTACGGTTGATTATGGGATCA
Organism: Pseudotsuga menziesii; assembly: GCA_001517045.1. Taxonomy (NCBI): domain Eukaryota; kingdom Viridiplantae; phylum Streptophyta; class Pinopsida; order Pinales; family Pinaceae; genus Pseudotsuga; species Pseudotsuga menziesii. The sequence goes on along the minus strand of LPNX011190346.1, from coordinate 370,853 downwards.
AGTATGATGCGAGTCAAAAGATTAACCTAGAGGGTTATGTTGATTCAGATTGGGCAGGCAGTTCCATCGATAGGAAGAGAACTTTAGGATGCTGCTTTAGTATGGGATTAGGTGTGATCTCTTGGTTCAACAGGAAGCAATCATGTGTGGCACTGAGTACAGTTGAAGTAGAGTATGTCACAGCCTGTTCAGCTAGTTGTGAGGCAGTATGGCTCAGGAAGCTACTGTCTGATTTATTTGATCTCCAGTTGGATGCTACTTGTATACATTGTGAAAACCAAAGCTGTGTGAAGTTGTCGAAGAACCCAGTGTTCCATGACAAGTTGAAGCATATCGAGATCAAGTATCACTATATCAGGGATATGGTGCAGAGGGGAGTAGTGAAGCTCCAGTATGTTGCAATGGATGATCAAATAGCTGATGTGTTGATGAAGCCATTGGCCAGAGTGAGGTTTGAGTACTTCCAGGAGAATCTTGGTGTTCTCTAGATCGAGGTTCTCTCCAAGGGGAAGTGATGAGTCTGTAAGCTATTCTGACGAGTAGGTTAGATGTAAGGGCTGAGCCATTATGTTATGGTGAGAGGATTGGTTCCTTCCATGTCAGATATGAGTGCTGAGCCATTCTGATATGACTGTATGATTGGTTCCTACATGATCAGATATAAGGACTATTGCCATTCTTGGAATGGAGCTGCTTGGTGAGTTACCAGGAATACTTGGCCTTGGATTGAGGGTCTTTCTTATACGATTGTAAGATGTAGTCTTACATGATCAGATGTGAGCGCATGGCCATTCTGATGTGATTGAGGGATGTGTTCCCACTTGATGAGATATAAGAGCTGTTTCCATTCTGTCATGGTGAGAGGATTGCTTCCTTCCATGTCAGATGTGAGTTCTGGCCATTTTGATGTGACTATAGGATTAGTTCCTGCATGATTAGATGTAAGGGCTACCACATTTCTGACGAGTAGGTCAGATGTGAGTGTTGGCCATTCTGATGTGACTGTAGGATTAGTTCCTACATGATCAGATGTAAGGGCTACTACCTTTCTGACGAGTAGGTCAGATGTGAGTGCTGGCCATTCTGATGTAGGCTTAGTTCCTACATGATCAGATATAAGGGCTACCACCTTTCTGACGAGGAGGTCAGATGTGAGTGCTGGCCATTCTAACGAGTAGGTTAGATGTAAGGGCTACTGCCATTCTCTGAATGGAGGCACCTCGTTAGTTACCAGGAACCCTCAGTCTAGGACTGAGTGCCTTTTTGACGAGTCAACGTCAGATGTAAGTGTTGTGCCTTTCTAACGAGTCAAGGTTAGATGTGAGTGTTGGCCATTCTGACTAAGGGTTAGATATAAGGGCTACCAAAGACCTACAAGGAGGTAGGCCTACAACCAGCATGAAAAAGGGCTGGCTCTATAGAACTTCAAGTGACGAGAAGAATCATGAGATAGCACATATGATGATGACCCAGTGATGATCTAGATCGAGCTATGATTCAGATCCGGTTATGATGTCTCTGAGATGATCCAGATCCAAATGAAGATGACTTAAATATATGAAGATGACTTAAAGATGAAGATGACTTGAAGATGAAGATGATGAGAACTTGACGATGACCCATATAATACAGAGAAGAAGACTTGTGCTGAAAATTGTGTTGAGAGAATACCTTCCTAGTTAAGAGGGAGTGTTGATGTATATGTAACTTCGAAATGTATTCACTTGTATTTCTTATGTATTGTAACCCGATGTTTATTCCGGGATGTATTTGTAATGTACTTGAGTCATGTCATGCCTTGGTGTTCCTATCGGGAGGATCTATAATGTAAACAAGTCATGTCAAGTTATTGTGGGTAACCCTCCTATTGATCAAGGGTTAAAGTCCCCGCAATTTCGGGGCACTAGGGTTATTAGAATCTCCTAGGGTTTAGTCATGTTGGGAATTAGTATAAATAGAGAGCTAGCCTCTCTATTTAGTACACACTCACTCACACTCAGTTGTAGCACATAGTTGAGGAAGAAGGAGACATTGTGGCTAGGAAGAAAGACGTTACTACTGTCGGGAGATCATCTTATTGTTTTGGGGTTTTACTTTTGGTGTTGATTCTATCTCTGAGGAAGTTGCGGGGTTTTCTCCATTTATGGTTTCCCCGAGGAAAAACACTGTGTTCATTGTCTCTTGTGTTTGATTGCTATACTTGCTATTCTCTTAATTAAAGATCCTAACATAATGCTAGCTTGAATGATAAAATCTAACACAACGATGTCCCAGGAATAGTACCTTTTTAGGTACAACCCATTGTGAGCCTTCCTGAAAGGTATCCTGCCATAATCTACTAACTTGTAGGCCTCGTTTTCCAAGATTTTGTTAACGATGTAGGGACCATACTACATTAATTCCAGCTTCCTTTTTCCCAATTTATCATGCTTTTGATCGTACGTCCGAACAAGATCACCTTCGTTGAATATCCGAGGTTGAACCAATTTATCATACTAGGCCTTTACCCGTTTCTTGTGTGACTCATTAGCCAAAGAAACATCTCTTTGTGTCTCATCTTTGAATAAAAGTTTCTATTTGTGTGCCAGGTTATTAGAAACGGTGGCAAACAGATTCATAAAGTCATTTCCAACCCAAAAAAAAAGACTAATAATATAGAAACACCATGTTTCTTCCCTTTATCTCTCCACATGCAATTTTAAGGATGGACTAAAAGATAAAAGATGAGATATCAAAGTTGCTTGATATTTGGATAGAGAACAATTTTGTTGATATGGATCACACGGGGGATTCACTCAATGAACCTCTCACATAACACGTGCAATCATGGGATATTAAAGAATACCCTTATTTTCTACAGATATTGCCTCGAACTCCTTTTGTTGGAACCCCCTCCCAATACCTAAAACCTCCCTCACACCCCTTTTATACCCAAATCCTTATAAATCCCCATAACCCCTCCACCCCAAACCCCTCATCCACCCCAATACTTGAAATATATTGGCGTAGTTTTTGAGAATTTTAAAACTCGCAATATGAACTCATGTGTTATGATATTGGTAAACAAATGAACCCCTTGTGATGGATCAACACTTGTGGCATGCTCTTCCATTGATTCTTCCTCATAGATACATATCAAAGATTTGGGATGTGTGGCTATGATTTGCGAACCTTTATAAAGACGAATTTAGGGAATGGTTACTATTGCAAAGAACACCCTTGATACAAATCAATTGGAAGATCGTGAGGTTACATTGTGCGGATATGTAAACTCTAGATTATGTGGATATGTGAACTAGGAGGTCCACACTATTGATACTCAGGGAGAATGATGAATTTATGAGGCTAATGGGTAGGTAAAGGCTTTGTTGTTTTTCTAAATTGGTTCTAGGTTTGTAGAATATGTTTTTTTATACATACTCATTAAAATTATTTGAAAATATCCTCTTTAAATTATTTCCACCCTATAAATACCTTTATATCTTAATAATAAGATATTAACCTAGATGAATGTGCATATAACATTCTACACCATGAAATTCTGTACTGGAAGTTGGGTTGGCTTTAGTTTCATTTATAGAACGGCTGCCTAGAATAGTAGTTAGTTTCATCCATAAACAGTCACATATATCTAGAATAGTAGTTGACCGGGAAGGGTAGTTGATTTCATGAGTGCTAACTTAACACCTTTCACCTTATTTAAAGAGCTTCTCTGAGAATGGAGGAGCAGAGAAGTGGGTTCTTTGGGGAATGGTTTAAGAGAATGGAGGAGCTGAGAGGATCAGAGGGGTGCTATGAAGTGTTTGACAGGAAGACTGTTTTCTGAGTCATGCAATTTAAGATGTTCAGATTTATCCCATTCTGTTCTTTTGTTTCTCCCATGTAGTGTTGTTAGCTTCTTTATAGCTGTAATTTAATGAGGTGGAGAAACCATTTACAGCTACACTGAATGAGAGGCATAGCTGTAATAAGAGAGAGACGAAAGAGTAATCTTTGCATCATAATTGTTGTAATAAAATGTCTTCGTCGCAGCCATCATCCGAGTCTCATTTAGCAAGTGATGAACGAGGAACGAAAGAACTGCGTCTGTTGATGGAACTTATAAAGAAATCCCATAGTGGTCCTGTGAGATCGGCGTCAGTTGTGTCCATATTTAGAGTTCCCAACTTCCTGAAAGGCTCAAAAACAGCTGAAAGAGATTCATATGTTCCTAACAGAGTTTCATTGGGTCCATATCATTATGACCCAAGAGCAGAGCTTAGTCGAATGGACCCTCACAAAGGAAAAGCCCTTTGTCGCATGAACACGAGGTTCAATAATAGTGCACTAAAGGAGATCGAATTCTGCCTTAGTGCAGTAAAGGAAAAGGAGATCGACTTCTGGCATAGTGCAGTAATGGAGATCGAGAAGCTGGAAAAGGCAATCAGAGACAGCTACGAAGAAACAATCGAGTACGACAGAGAAACCCTCGCTCAGATGCTAAGTTCGGACGGGAGCTTCGTTCTAGAAATATTAAGGACTCTGAAAGGAGAGCTACACGAACCCCACCAAGCGTGTAAGTACTATGAACCTATTTTTGCGTTTGATAAGATTAAAAAGACTGGACTCGATATACTGAACGACATTTTGAAGCTTGAAAATCAAATCCCGTGGATCGTTCTCCAAAAGCTACTGCAATTGGAGCTCAACTCGACTGAAAATGATGCCCGTAAAATGCTTCAACAACTGCTAGTGGGAGATGCAATATTGTCCAAGATATGGCCTTTCGAATTTAAAAAAGAGCCGAGTGAACAGTCCCGGTTGCCAGAAGAAGCTGATCATCTTTTGGGTTTCTTGCACAGACTCATTGTGTCTCCACCTCGTGATCAAAAGGACCAGGGTATTAAATGCTGCTGTTCCGGATGCATAACACTCTACCGATATAAAGTCTCAGAATTAGAAAAAGACCAATCCATAATGGTCGATGAAGATGACAAAGGCATCAGCTGCTACATCAAATGTTGCAGTACATGGTGCATAATGGGCCACAAAAATATAAAGAAACGTATCGATGACCTCCCTCGCGCAGTAGAGTTAAGTGACGCTGGGATCAAATTTGAGTCATGCACCCGCATCCTGGAGATTAAATTTGACCCGGTCAGAGCCACAATTTATCTTCCGCGGATCTCTATCTCAGACCACACAGAGGTGCTGTTCCGTAATCTAATCGCTTTTGAGATGTGCAAGCTGCGATCATGTAAAACCGATTACGTTGCTGGTTACGTTTATTTGATGGACCGGTTAATCGACTCTGAAGAAGACGTTTCTTTACTGAGAAGAATGGGCATCGTTGAAAACATGCTTGGAAGTGACAAAGAGGTTGCTGAGCTCTTCAATGGTCTATGCAAGGGAGTCACCGCAGACGATGTGTTCGAGGGACTGGTACCAAATGTGATTCAGCACTACAGAAATAAATACAAGGTCAAGTTTTTCAAATTTTTGGAACAGTATTCATCGTCGCCCTGGAAAATCGGGGCTGTGGTGGGAGCTATTTTTGGATTGTTGCTTAGCCTCGCGCAAACAATCATAATATTAAAGAAGTAGCCTCTAGGATTTTCATTTTCCAAATAATTTCAGTACTATAACTATCGCAACTGAGTGGGCTTTGTCATGATATGAATGCCGGTTGCTATTGGCTATTGGCTATTTTCTTCTGTATTACAAGGTTTTCAATATTATTCACGTTATATTGTTATGTTTTCAGTACTATAAGCTGCTGCAACTGAGTAGGCTTTGTCATGATATGTATGCCGCTGGCTATTGGATGTTTTCTGTATATAAAACGTTTTCTATATTATTCACGTTATGTTATATTGTTATGTTTTCGTTGAGCATTCCACATTTTAGTACTGTGTATATTTTTGTTAATCATTTTACATTTCTGGACAATAATGCCATAGCAGCCAGTGACTTGCTTATCAGTAAGTTATATTTATGCTAATGCCTAAGTTATGAGTGACGTTCAAACTAATTTGTTTATTCATTTTTAGATTTTTTTTGTTCTCTCTTTATCATATTCAAAAATATTAATACGAAATTTTATTTTAAATATAATATAGAATTTTATGTTATTATGTATGTGATTTTTTTTTTTTATCTCTTAATCATAGTCAAACATATTAATATCAAATTTTATTTTAAATATAATATAGAATTTTATGTTATTATGTATGTGATTTTATTCTTGAATTTATACAAAATGGATTAATGGAGAAAACTTAACAAGAATATACAAATTAAATTATAAAATACATATATTTATAAGATTTATAAATTTATTGTTTTAAGTATAATCTATTATATGGGTTTCTATTTATTATTTATTACTACTTGCATTAAATTTTTTCTTTAAATTTGATTGACTATTATGCTTATCATAGATTTTCTAGACTTGCTTTTGTAACACCCCCGCTTGCATGATGTATATAATGTAATTAATCGTGGTGAGGAGCTAAAGGCAAAAGCCCCACCATCAATTTGGTTGTGTATGTTTCGGCAATAGGGATAGTTGTCGATGGTATATCATGCTATCCGACACATTATAGTTTGGCATCATGTAAATGCGCACATCAATTAAACTAAACCTATAGCCAGCTACGACAGTGCAATGTTAAAATGAAAAGGGCATGATTCCAAAGGACAGGGGTGGGGGGGATGTCAAACCTTGGACTATGGAGGGGGGGGGGGGGGGAATCCATGTGTTACCACCCTGTTTGATTTGCCCATCTTTCCTTGTCTTACCCAACTACCACCATTGAAAACTGTTGTTGTTAGTTGGGGCAGTTATGGCTGGGAGTGGAGTGTGGCAGGACTGTTAGTCCTTGCCCACACACACACTCCACCAGCGGATTGAACCTCACGATGGGTAGGAGAATGACTACGCCCCTCATTCCATCCTCTCCACTACACCACTCTTTCCCTTGTCTGTTCATCCTCACGCAGGGGTGGTAGTCTGATTTTTCCCACGCACAGGCTTCTTTCCTGTTTGGCCTCACGCAGGGAGGAGAGAGAGGAGCCATCTCCACTGCCATTCACATTTTCCACATAGAGGAATCGAGTGCGTTTCAATCCGTATTTGGGATTTGGTGTGAATCTTCTCTCACGCACTGGGTTCTGCGTTGTTGTTACTCACGCAGCAAGCTGGGAGCTGTTCAGTCACTATCACCCACGATGTTTTCCTGTGGAGAGCCATTTTTATGCTCAGAGACTATGTGTAAGTTTTCCCTACCGATTTGTGGCTCAAGCATATGTTTTTCCCTCTGTATTTTGGGGTCTAGTGCAAGTTTCCCTCACACACAGGTTGGAAGACTATATTTTCTTCCCCAGTGTGGTCTGTGTAAGTTTTCTCGGTGACTTCATGGTCCAGGATGGATTGTTGTTTTCCCCATGTCGTGAGCTGCGTTTACTGATACGTTTTGAGACTGTGTAAGGTTGCCATAGTTTTCATTGTGAGTTTGGGTTGTTGATGTACCTTGGTTTTGGGTTGCTGTTGAGTTGTTTTGGCCACGCTAGGGCCAAGAACAACTGTGAGTTGTCTTGTGGACCTGCACTGTGTTTCACCTTTTGTTTGGGATTGTCACCTGGTTGTCTTTGCCTTCTTCACAGAGCTGTGAATGGGTTGTTTTGCTGCGGTATGCAGTGGTTGGTCTTTGGACTGTTGTGAGTGGGATTAGAGGCTGGGTATGCATGAGAAGACTAGTGTTGAGGCCACCAGCTTGGCATTTAGCCTTTCCTAGCTCCTTGACGACCTGGTAAAACCCTACTGTGTGGGTTTGGTTGATTGGAAAACCTTGGCTATGTGTGAGCCTGCATTGACCCTTATTCTTGGAGGAATCATGCCCAGCTCGGGGGTGGCAGCGTTGCTGAGAGATTGATGAGCACGCTGGCCTATGGTTGGGTGGAATGTTGCAGTGACGTAGCTGATTGCGGGGTGAGTTCTTTATTAAAAGATAAGTACTCCTGACTATTTCATCTCTGCAATTATATCTACTGTTTCATGAGAAATGATGAACATGTTGAATGCTGGAATGTATAGGTTTTCTTTCGCTGAATGTTGAGTAACTATGCATCCTTGTATGTTTTATGCATCTTAGTATCTATTATGTTGAGCTGTTTATTTTTAGCATTTATTCCTCTTCATGTTCATGGGGGCTGTTTGCTCGTTTGTTGGGTGTTAGTAGCGTCCTCTTCGCCGGTCGGAAGGTCGGGGACGTTACAACTTTCATCTCATAAACTCATATTATCTACACACAACTTTCTCTTATTTTTATAACATATTAAAATTCTCTTAATTATTTCATTTTTTCCTACTTTAAGGATATGCTAGTTTTGTAAAAGTCATTTAAAATATATTCAAACACAGGACACACTTTTGTTGTTGCCCGAACGTCTTAGCACTAGACTTAATATTTAAAAACGTGCACGATAACAAAATCGTGTATATGTTCTTGGTTCGGCAATTGACAAAATTCCACGCATTTAGCGTAAAAAAATGGAATGTGCTCACATTTTAGGAACATAACTATGACAAAAAAAAGAAGAAGTTCATTTCTCCCTGTATCAATGGATCCCCATGGCCATTAACGATTGAAACTAGAACATGAGCATGTCTTTACCATCAAATAACATTTCCACTCCTCCCTCCATCCAATTCTTCAACAATTTTTTTCTTTTTCTTTTCAATTTTTGTGATTTAATAAAATTTAATAATTTTAAAAGAATTATGATTATATATATATATAATATCTATTTTTCATTACAATGGCAGAAAATCCTAAACTATATCCACAAATAAACAGTAACCTTGAGGAGAACCTAAACACAATAAACTTTAAACCAATTCTATAAGCAAACATGAACCCTAAGGAGAATCCAAGCATAGAAAACAAGATTAACCAACATTTAAACTTATTGAGAAGCTTCATTCATGAACTCAACACAATAAAAGAACCATAAATACTATCTTTAGCCACATCCCTTCAATATAACACCATTGACTCTGTTGACCATTCCCACGGTCAATTGTTGAGCATATTTGAATAAAGGGCTGATATGAGACAATTCTATTTCACTAGTCTCAATAAATAATAAATCAAAGATTTGAAAATTTCAAAACAAACTATTGTTAGCTTTTTCATTGAGTGCAAAACCAACAAACCCTAGATCCACACAAGAGGCTCCTTTGCATCGATTCGTGCACATATGATCCATTGAAATAAAACTGGATGAGTCCTTGCTACATGGTTTTCGACAAACCTACTTGCAACAATAGGGAGGTTCCACTATATTTTCATAAATATATATATATGTCGAGTCCATGTCGGGTCTCCACATGAACTATTTTGACATAAGTGAGTTTTAGGGGGTTCA
>LPNX011190346.1:349175-361363 GCA_001517045.1 Pseudotsuga menziesii | reverse complement strand
CCAGCCATATGCCCCCCCCCCCCCCATTCCCCATACACACCTCAGCTACTAGATCTCGTAGTTGACAATGCCATTGTCATATTATTTTGGGCAGTCAGCATATATGGTTTTTATGTTTCTTATATGCTCATAGTTGACAGCTTCTGGATATGATGTTGTATATATTTAAATGATTATAGATTGGTAATATTTATTTTATTGTTGTAAATATGGATTGTTTGGTGGCATAAAAAGTGATTTTTGCTAGCATCTAGAGATCTAATTTTATTGTGTGGTTTAATGGATGCAAGTGGTGACCCATAGATGTTACATCAATGTTTAATTACACATGAAATTATTTACTTATATTTAGTTGCATTCATGCTACATACCTTGCATCGCATGTGCCTTTGGGAAAGGTTTACATTGGAAGTGTCACATTTCTTTTAATGACTAAGTGATTTTATTTTATCTACTTGTTGGCATGATGGCCTAGAATTAAATAAACCATTTTTTGTTGTGCATTCACTTGAACCAACCTTCCCCTTGTTAGTAGTATGTGTATCATACCTTGTTTTTGTGTTTTGGGTTTGAGTACACTACATGGATGCATCCATAACTCCTCTTAAATAGCTTGAATTGTATCTTGGTCTAATTTATTCGGTTTGTCTATTCAAGCCTTATATAGAACACTTTCAAGATAATATTCTAAACTTTCTTTCTCAATTTGTATAATTATAGAATCTTCTTATTTCAAATCTCTATCTTTACAATGTTCCTTGCATTTCTTTAAAAACAATTACACATATATATATCATCCCAAGTTCTAATAGTATTTCCTCCTAATCCCATAGACTATCATAAATATGCATCCTTAAGAGTAGTAGGAAATAGTTTAAGGTTTTGTGCATCATTTGAATAATCATAACTATGCCACAATATATCAAATTAAAAAGTAAAAACATCGATATCCTTTGTAGCCATCCCATGAAAATTTAGCAATACTAATGGTGGAATGCTTTTCATTTGAACAGTTGTTGTTGGATCAAAAATATGAAACCCAAAGGTTATCTCTTCTTCAACATTTGATACTACCTCATTTTCTCCATGTTTCTTCAACATTTGATATTGCCTCATTTTCACCATGTTCACTAATTTATGTTGCTTCCATTGTAATATCAGTTGAACAAATTACAATTTCCACCATTGCATTTGTTGTTGGTACTTTTCCTTTTGATCTTGTTGTCACTTCAATTCTTCGTACTTTCCCTCCTCTTGTTGTTCTACATACTAATGGGTTGGTAAATGGATGAGTTCTTACAACACCTTGAAATGGAATAAATGGAGTGATTAAAGCAATCAGAACTACTCTTCCCGTTCCTTTAAGAAATCTACCTTTATTATTTCTAGGCCTATCCATGCATTCCTAAACTAACATAATTTTAATTCAGGGAAATAGGCACTCATTACATAATTTTATTGAAAAAGAATTTTTTTATGCAAAAGCTATATGCAAAAAACACTTTGTTTCTTTGTCTATTATTATTTTTAGAATGTAATCCTCAAAGTGAAAAGTTATTAATTCCTTAATTCCTTATCACTTCCATGGAAATGACACCAAAAATCATAAGGAATTTATATGGATAGATATATACTCAGTTTCATTTATTTATCAAATTGGAGATACTATGTACTCGTGAAGCATTGTGCACAATATATGAAGAATTAGGTCCTTTATGATTTCCAATCAATTGCAATAAATATATTTTAGACACTTAAAACTATTTTTCAATAGTAATCACATAGAACTCTAGATCTTTTTTAGAAAGAGTAACAAATCAACCAACCTTAAAGCAATAAAACTACAAACATTTTAAAAAAGATGCATTTTATTATTAACCTGTTGCTGCCGCAACTGTTCTCCCCAAATTTATTTTTATTTAAATTCTGGGCCCCTCCTCATCATTTTTTGCTTGGTTGGATCGTTAAATGCTTGAGCCTCTCGGGCATATCTTCTTTTCATTTTACTTTGAAGATTGGATGTCAGCGGGTTTATTCATGCCATGTTCAATTTTGGTTAAGTCATGGATTTCTGGCCATGGAGAAGTAAACTTTTGTTCTTCAGGGCAGCTTTTGCGAAGAAAACGACTTTGGTTGTTAACGCTGCTCAAATCCTTGAGTTTTTCTTGTAATCGGGCCTCTTTTTGCTGTTGAATCGGAAGCTACAAAGTCTCAGCCTCTCCGCCGTTGCGGCTCCTAGATCTTTTCTTCGTCCGAAGTCTGAACCCATCCGACGCCCGATTCATTTTAGCCTTCGACCGCTTGCACGTAGCCCTAAATCGTCCGCCGTTGCGGCTGGAGAGATCTTTTAAACTTTCGATTGGGGTGTCTTCCGACGTCCGACTAAGCCTTTCCCCGCTTCCGTCGCTTGTCTTCATCCCTTGCCTTATCCGCCGTTGCGGATGGAAGAACCATTCAGCCTCCGATGTCCTATCCTTTTCGACGTCCGATGTGAAGTTTTCTAGCCCGCGCCTCCGCACCACGTTAGCTCCTTCTGTTCCGCCGTTGTGGCCAGGTTTCTCTTTCCTCGTCCGGTGCTCGAAGCTTACCGACCGCCGATTTATATTTTTCCCTGCCCAAAGCTTAATCGAGACCTTTTCCGGATGAACCTGGCTAGTTTCTTGTGGATTTACCATTCTGGGTAGAAAAGTTTAATGTTTAAGATCTCATTTCAACGAATAATGCACCGAAATTGTCTGCAGGAGGAATCTGATAGACCGTTGAAACGACTTGGAGCTGAGAAAAGGAAAAAACAAACGAATGACAAAGGCGCCGACTAGGAATATTTATCGGTTACTGATCAGGATATAAACGCTCATAGAAAATGATTGGGAAGACAAAACGACCAGAAGAGGAAGCTGAAACGTTGAAGATGCTGAAACGTCACACGCCGGGAGGCAGCCCAGGGGGCAGTAGTTGTAGTTTAAATATTTGGAAGTAGGACTGAGATGGGGCTTTTTCCCCTGGAAAATTTTGTAAATGTTTGCTTGTAAGAGGAACTACTTCGTTTTGCAAAGGAAACTGCAATTTTTTACCTGTTGGAGAGAGTAGAATGGAATGTATCAATGCGACTAAATGAATAATGTTGAAGAGGAACTATTTCGTTTTCAGCGGTGTTTCATTTGCTGTGAGAATGTTTAATTTCCTGAACCTATGTTCTTGTTGAATGTTCTTCGGTATCTTTTTTTGATATTTTCCACTGTGAGCAATTATTGTTGTTATAAAATGATCGGCTATCTGGTTATTTAAATATCTGTAAGTGTTCATGTGTCTTGAAATAAATATCAGCTATTTGTGATTCTTCATAATGCATGTGCAAGATGTATTTCTCACCCAGAATGATAACCTTGCTCCCTAGGGATAGATTAGATAGTTAGTTTATTTCTTATTGTATCTGATTTGGTTGCATGTGAGCATAAGACGAGAGGTAAGAACCTGCGCATCACATTGTGACTGCTCCCTCCATCTTGATCACTCTGCATTTAGTTAGGCACTTGCATCTCATTTCTTAAAGTAAAAATACAAAAACTCGGTGGGCCGGGCCGCAACTAGTAAAGCCTTTGTTTTGTTTCTTGACCTACGGTAGCCAGACCGCAAACCGGATGGATTCCCTATTCCAAACAGTCAACGGGCTAGTTGGGAACGTTGATTGGGGAGAATCCCTTACTGTTTCCGCCTGCCAATTTCCAGGCCTCAACAGTTTTGGCACTAGAAGGAGGGCCTCCAATGCAAGGCTGGCCGAAGAAACCCGTTTTACCGAGATTATTTCGCTGGTTACAGTTCTGAGAGTAGTGGACCGCGTAATCCAATTCCGGAAGAAGAAAACAGAGAACATCTATATCCTGTTCGCAATGAAATTGTTAACGATCTAAGAATACATACCCGTGCATATGTAAAGAAGATTGGAGGGTTGCCGATTATCCACGAATTGCCTAGAAGAGAGTACAAGAAGAAAGACTGTCCTATAGTAGAAGATTCATTGTTGATTGGAGACTGGGAAGAACTTTTGGAAACTGCCTTACAGGAAGTTGAATTGCCTTTGAACCAAGTAGGCCCAGACACCCCTTACAATTCTCCTGTTCACACCCCTATTGGTTCACCTCCTCACACTCCTGTTGGTTCCCCTCCGCACTCTCCACCTCAACTCATGGCCGGCGTTAACGCAAATCAACCTCCACCTAATCCACCAAATCCACCACCAGCTTGGAAAGCTAGATCACCTCTAAATCTGACCCCGCCTCTACATGACCTACCTCAAGCCTTTGAGAAGTTACTGCCTAAATTTGACCCAAATGAGAAGATCCTAGTGGATGATCATCTACAGAGTTTCTACTTGGTGATAGAAGGTCTGAAGGCCGGGGAACACGAAGATGTGGTGTGTAGAATTTTCCCGCATACCCTCAAAGGAGCTGCGGCCTCGTGGTATTTTGGATTTCCCGCCAACTCTATCCCGGACTAGGATACCTTTGAGAGAATGTTTAGAAGTAAGTACGCAGTCCAAAAGACTCATGCTGCCCTCATGAAAGGACTGTGTTCATTAAAGAAAGAAAAAGTGCACAGTTTCACACAAAGGTTTGCAGCATATCTTAAAAATTTCTCTAAACAGATAAGCCTTCAGACAAAGTACTGATTGAATACTATACTTCAGCTTTGGGCCCTGATTTGGCCATGTTTGCAAAAGGTAGGGCCAAGACTACTTTGACAGACACCTATGAAGAGGCAGAAGTGGTGGAAGCGGAAAGAGAAAGCATTGAATACTATCCAGAACAATCAGAAGAGAAAGGTGCGGGAAGAAAAACCTTATTGTTCACAAAGCCTAAGGAAGAAAAGTCAGCACATTACGAAAGTATGGCTAAAATGATGCAAAAGCTATCTAATAAGATCATAGACTTAGAAAAAGAAAAAGAAGCACAGAAGTTCTTTAGGCCATATTATATGAAAAGAGAGGACAGCAATCAGCCCCAACCTCCTCCTCAGAAAACTGTGTCCATGAATCTGACAGAGATAGGGATGGAAAATTTCTGTACCTTTCACCAACAACCTCATTCTGAAAAGAACTGTCTGCAATGGATAAATTCAATGACATTAGTCATGAATCAGATGTTGGCTTCAAGGTTAATGGAGGAAGATGATGATGAAAAGAAAGAAAGTGCTGCTTCTACCTCTACAAAAGGACAGGAAGAAGAGACCATGGCATTATGGAATTTTGTCTCCTTGCTCGATGCAGAAGATGAAAATACTCAGGGACACAAGGATGTCAGGGAAGCTAACGTGACAACTAGAAGCCAAAGGACGATTAGTGATGACAATCTTTTACTTCCAAAGATCAGAAGGCTGCAAAGAAACATCAAGAAAAAATTTCAAGATAAATCCTTGGCTGATAAGGTTTCGGAATTCACTATTACCAGCCAAGATCCCAAGCAGAACAGAACGTTGCCCAAGCCAAATGAAGAGAAGGTGAGTTCTGATAAATATCAGTCCATTAAACAACAAATTGAATATGACATTGTTGAAGATTTAAAGAAGATAAAGGCAAATGTCCCGCTGTTTGAAATGTGCAAAGTACCCCAGCAGAAACAAAAGTTGTTGAAGGCACTTGAAACGTCAGAAGAAAAGCTTCCCGCTGATAATCAGCCTCGGGACGAAGAAGAAATTGGAGAAGCTAGCACTGGAGGTAAGTCTAAAACTAAACATCCACCTTTCCTTCCTGACGTTTGAAATCTTTAATCTTAATGTGCACAATTGTCTGGTAGACTCAGGAGCGTCAATTAATGTCATGTCCATATCAGTATGTAAGAAAATAAACGGGCAGCCTAAGCCATCCATGTGGAGGTTGGTGCAATTGGATAGGACAGACGTTAAGGTAATTGGTGAAATGGAAGATGTCCTAATCCGCCTAGCATTCGATGATAGAGTATGCCAAGTTATTAACATCGTGGTGGCTGATATACCAGACGCTTACGGCCTGGTCCTGAGCAGATATTGGTCAGCTAAGTTGAATGGATATTTCTCCTCAGATTGGTCACATCTTTGGTTGCCATACAAAGGAAGTCCCAATCAGATTAAGGTTTTGAGAGAACCTCACATGAAGTACAATGTTACTCAATTGGATGGGAAGAATATACCAGTCGAATCTGTGTTGGGAAACTACTTTCTCGAACTGGAACTAGGGAATTATCAAGCGGAAGAGGCCAGCGACACATCTGACACCCAGCCTGATCTCCTTCGTTTTTATCGGGCTGGTGAGATTGACTGTAAAATAGTAGATTTAGCAGTAGGAGTAAATTCATTTTCAGTAGATAATGTTTTTTGGACTTTATTTTTTGACGGCTCGAAAACATTAGAAGGGTCAGGGGCCGGCTGCATCCTTATTGATCCACAAAAAAATAAACACTTCCTGTCCTGTAGATTAGAGTTTGAGTGTACTAACAATATGGCTGAGTATGAAGCACTGCTGCAGGGACTCAAGAAAGCAATTGAGCTACAGGTTAGTAATTTAAAAGTTTTTTGGGACTCGAAAATAGTTGTGAAGAAAATAAGAAATCAAATACATTGTGTTTCCCCTCATTTGAAAGCTTACCAAAACGAGGTATGGGAGTTGCTTAAATGTTTTCATGCGTTTAACATTATTTCAATCCCAAGAATAAAAAATGCAGCCGCTGATCTTCTAGCTACATCAGCTGCCAGGTTGGTTCCCCCTAATAACAAATGCTCTATTGAATTACTTTTCAGGCCATCAGTACCCGACATGATCACCAACTTGTGAGTATTTGACGATGATCAGCAAATAATCGAGTGCTTGACAAATGACGAGACCTTTAAAGGGGCCATTATCGACGATGAGGAACATTAGGCTGAAATGAAATATGGCAATTTCATTCCCAAAGGGGTCAGAACATTAGAGAAGATGTTTGACTTGAATGAAAAGTTTAGAAGACCCGCTAATGTGAAGACGCACAGCTCGAATCTACAGTTCGAGCTAATAAACTTAGGGACTGAAACGGATCCCAAGTTCGTGAACCTCGGCAAATGCTGTTCACCAGCGGAAAGAGACAAGTTCCTCAGTCTGTTTAAACAGTACAAAGATATCTTTGCATGGATGTATGCAGATTTGAAGACCTACGACACCAGCATTATCAAGCATGTCATCCCTATTAAAGCAGGCATCAAGCCATATCAGCAGTCATTAAGGAAGATGCACCCCAAGTTGGAGCCACTGATTCAAAGCGAAGTGAAGAAATTGTTGGACGCCAGGATTATTTTTAAAGTCAGGCACTCCGAGTGGGTGTCTAATTTGGTACCGGTCAGAAAAAAGTTGGGAGAAATCAGACTGTGCGTGGACTTCAGAAACTTGAACCGCGCCTCAGATAAAGACAACTATCCGGTACCTCCCATGGAGCAATTGCTACAGATGGTTTCTGGTTCTGAAATGTTTTCATTGTTAGATGGGTTCTCTGGCTATAACCAAGTGTTGGTAGCCGAGGAAGATAGATTGAAGACCACATTCAGAACTAAATGGGGAACTTTTTCCTATAGAAGGATGCCCTTTGGACTGATTAATGCTGGAGCGACATTTCAGAGAGCTATGGACATAGCTTTTCACAGACTGATTGGACGAAGTGTGGTGGTATACCTTGATGACATCACTATATTCTCAAAGAAAAGAGGGGAGCACGCTTTCCACTTAAAGCAAATTTTCGAGTGCTGTCGGAAATATGGCATTTCCCTCAATCCTAAGAAGTGCGTATTTGCAGTCACAGAAGGTAAGTTACTGGGGCATATAGTTTCAAAGACAGGTGTATCTATAGACCCAAAAAGAATTAAGGCCATTGAACAAATCCCCATGCCCCATAATAAAAAAGGAATGCAATCCTTCATGGGAACAATAACTTTTGTGCATAGGTTTGTGCCTGATTTTGCCCAGACTGTTAAACCATTACAGCAGATGGTCAAGAAAAATGCACAATTTAAGTGGACTGAAACTGAAAAGAATGCTTTCAGTAAAATCAAGACTGCTGTCGCACAGGCGCCCTCTCTAAAAAGTCCATATTTTTATAAGGACTTTATTATGTATACATTTGCGTCCGATGATTCATTGGCAGCTGTGCTTACGCAAAAGGAGGATGGGGGTGATGAATTCCCAATATATTTCATGAGCACTGGGTTACAAGGGGCTGAATTAAACTACCCATCCATTGATAAGCAAGCATACACAGTGTTTAAGGCAGTGAAGAAATTCAGGCCTTATATATTGAAAAATCGGACCAAGGTAATAGTCCCTTACCCAGCTGTAAGATCCCTTCTCATTCAAAAAGAATTAGGAGAAAGAAGGGGCAACTGGGTAATAGCCCTTCAAGAATACGATCTTGAATTCAAGCCAGCCACTATAGTGAAAGGTCAAGGTTTATGCAAACTGATGACTGGGAGCAGAAACAACGAAGAACAAGCATGGGAAGATGAAGTCAGTTGCATGTGATAGATGTTTTCCCTTTATTCACAGCTCCTGAGTCTTGGTACAGAGACCTTGTACATTACTTGCAGTCAAGGCTCCTTCCAGAACATTGGAATTCCAAACAAAGAAGAGCTCTGCATCTAAAATCAGCTTCCTACCAAATCGTGGAAGGCGTATTATTCAGAAAAAACTACGATGGAGTCCTCCTGAGATGCTTGGAGAAAGAAGATGCTGAGAAAGTAATGTCTGAATTGCACGATGGTCCGGCTGGGGGAC
The DNA here is from genome assembly GCA_001517045.1 of Pseudotsuga menziesii. Taxonomy (NCBI): domain Eukaryota; kingdom Viridiplantae; phylum Streptophyta; class Pinopsida; order Pinales; family Pinaceae; genus Pseudotsuga; species Pseudotsuga menziesii. The sequence goes on along the minus strand of LPNX011190346.1, from coordinate 352,596 downwards.
ATTATTCAGGGGACACTACTGCCCATAAGGTCCTCAGAGCTGGTTATTACTGGCCAACTCTCTTCAGGGATGCACATGCACACGTCAGAAAATGTGATACTTGCCAAATATGGGGTGGAAGAACACCTAGAGCAGCAGCACCTCTAAAGCCTGTAATGATCACGGAGCCTTTCGAACAATGGGGATTGGACATCATTGGAGAAATAAAACCAAATTCTTCCCTGCTACACAAGTACATCCTCACTGCGACTGATTATTTCACCCGCTGGGTTGAAGCTATCCCATTGCGCAAGATAAACGAAGATGAGGTCATCAGCTTCCTACAAGATCATATCATGACCAGGTTTGGAGTTCCAGTTTCGTTAGTTTTTGATAATGCTAAATACTTTTCATCCATTAAATTGACTGCATTTGCTCATATTAAAGGGATAAAATTACATTATTTTGCTAACTACTATCCGCAAGGGAATGGCCTGGCTGAATCCTCAAATAAAAACCTTATTAGAATCCTGAAGAAGACCGTAATAGAAAACCAGTGAAGTTGGCACTCAGCCTTACCCAATGCCCTGTGGGCTGACAGAGTCACCCCCAAATCTGCAATAGGTGTGTCACCCTATACCCTTGTGTACGGTAAGGAAGATACCCTACCTCCCTATATCATGCTACCAGCTTCCATAATAGCCCAAGAGTCTAGGGGGTCGGATGATGAGGTTCTCCAAATAAGAATATATAATCTCCTGAAGGTAGAAGAGGCCAGATCCAAGGCTAGAGAACATTTTAAACAACAACAAGAGTCAGTTAAGAGATGGTTTGACAAGAATAAAGTTGGGACAAAAGACTTTGAAGTAGGAGACTTAGTCCTCAAATGGGACCACCCCCATGATGAGAAAGGAAAGCATACCAAGTTCCAACAGTTATGGGTAGGCCCTTTTCAGATTGTAGCCAAATTTGGCCCTGCTACTTATAAACTGCAAGATTTACAGGGATGGCAGGAGAACTTGCCAGTCAATGGTTTGGTTCTCAAGCCTTACTTTTCTTGAGTTTCTTTCTTTTGTCTGCCTTGTATATAAATGAGCTGTGTGGTTTTTGTCGAGTCATGTTTTCTTTTGATTTAATTTTAAGTTTTTTCAATAAAAGGAACGAACTTGCGGCTGTCTGGAGGATATTAAGGTCTATTGGGGATAACAAATACGTTGAGTGTCAGCCTGTGTGTTGCTAAAAGATTTCTTCCAGCCTAACAGTTTTCTCGAATAAAATGTTGTGTGCATTGAATTCCTGCTTAACCCCTGTGAATTAAACCGGATTCGAAGAGTCTGGAGTACTATGTCGGGGCTCCATCCACGTCACATTTAAAATGTTCTAAGGAGCGACAGTAAAGGACCCATGGGAAGAAGCAAGGTGAACAGTGTATTAAATATAAATGATCCCATGCCAAGAAACGAATGCCAAAAGGCAAATAAAGAGTCAAAACTTCTATAAAAGCATCATAAATCAAAGCAGGTGCTGAATCATAAGTACTTAAGGCCAAAAGATCCTCTCCGTCCTTGAGCTGAAGCTTAAAATATACCACTCACACAAAAGGACATTATGGGATAGAGGATCCTGAATTAAAATTCAGTAAGAAAGGTGCACAGAAAGACTCAAATGAAAGGGACAAAAGTCCAAAAGCACAAAAGAGTTAAAATGGCATGGGAATGAGGAACAAACGAATATTGCTGTTTACCATCTGCTGCAATCCTGTGGTGTCCATGCTGTTAGCTACCTAAAAACAGAGGTAATAATGAAACTCATACTCTGTCCTCAACATAGTTGTCTGGACTTGAAGGTCTCGGTTTTCCCTTTCCCCAAATGGACCATCATCAATGATTAAGGTACACATTTTTGTCGATCGAGGAATCCATATGGCTGGAAGAATTCATTAGAAACATTCTGGTTAAAAAGTCTGTTGCTCAAAGTATAATCACCCAGAGATATAGGTTCACCAGGTAATCGCCAGTTGTTGCTGCCGCAACTGTTCTCCCCAAATTTATTTTTATTTAAATTCTGGGCCCCTCCTCATCATTTTTTGCTTGGTTGGATCGTTAAATGCTTGAGCCTCTCAGGCATATCTTCTTTTCGTTTTAATTTGAAGATTGGATGTCAGCGGGTTTATTCATGCCATGTTCAATTTCGGTTAAGTCGTGGATTTTTGGCCGTGGAGAAGTAAAATTTTATTCTTTAGGGCAGCTTTTGCGAAGAAAACGACTTTGGTTGTTAACACTGCTCAAATCCTTGAGTTTTTCTTGTAATCGGGCCTCTTTTTGCTGTTGAATCGGAAGCTACAAAGTCTCAGCCTCTCCGCTGTTGCGGCTCCTAGATCTTTTCTTCGTCCGAAGTCTGAACACATCCAACGCCCGATTCATTTTAGCCTTCGACCGCTTGCACGTAGCCCTAAATCGTCCGCCGTTGCGGCTGGAGAGATCTTTTAAACTTCTGATTGGGGTGTCTTCCGACGTCCGACTAAGCCTTTCCCCACTTCCGTCGCTTGTCTTCAGCCCTTGCCTTCAGCCTCCAATGTCCTATCCTTTTCGACGTCCGATGTGAATTTTTCTAGCCCGCACCTCTGCACCATGTTAGCTCCTTCTGTTCCGCCGTTGAGGCCAGGTTTCTCTTTCCTCGTCCGATGCCCGAAGCTTGCCGACCGCCGATTTATATTTTTGCCCGCCCAAAGCTTAATTGAGACATTGTTCGGATGAACCTGGCTAGTTTCTTGTGGATTTACCATTCTGGGTAGAAAAGTTTAATGTTTAAGATCTCATTTCAACAAATAATGCACCGAAATTGTCTGCAGGAGGAATCCGATAGATCGTTGAAACGACCTGGAGCTGAGAAAAGGACAAAACAAACGAATGACAGAGGCGCCGACTAGGAATATTTATCGGTTACTGATCAGGATATAAACGCTCATAGAAAATGATTGGGAAGACAAAACGGCCAGAAGAGGAAGCTGAAACGTTGAAGATGCTGAAACGTCACACGCCGGGAGGTAGCCCAGGGGGCAGCAGTTGTAGTTTAAATATTTGGAAGTAGGACTGAGATGGGGCTTTTTCCCTTGGAAAATTTTGTAAATGTTTGCTTGTAAGAGGAACTACTTCGTTTTGCAAAGGAAACTGCAATTTTTTACCTGTTGGAGAGAGTAGAATGGAATGTATCAATGTGACTAAATGAATAATGTTGAAGTGGAACTATTTCGTTTTCAGCGGTGTTTCATTTGCTGTGAGAATGTTTAATTTCCTAAACCTATGTTCTTGTTGAATGTTCTTCGGTATCTTTTTTTAATATTTTCCACTGTGAGCAATTATTGTTGTTATAAAATGATCGGCTATCTGGTTATTTAAATATCTGTAAGTGTTCATGTGTCTTGAAAGAAATATCATCTATT
>LPNX011190346.1:333905-346460 GCA_001517045.1 Pseudotsuga menziesii | reverse complement strand
AAGGTGATTAAGGTTAAGTGCTTAACTAATCTCAAGTAATCGCGTGTTTTTATTTTTAATGTCAAAGGGACATGTACGCGGGTATCAATACTGGCAACTCGCGTATGACATGCGAGTTTCTCTAAGGGTAACCCACGTACAAATCTGTACGTGGGATGCAACAACCGATACTCGCATACAACACGCGAATTGCATATCTAAAGAGTCATGTACATGACTTGACATATCTAAAGGGTAAAAATAACCAGCTAGATGGATGATGAATGTAGTTCATAATAAGCCCATCTATAGTGTTTTGGGCAACCCTCAATCCATAAATGTCCTTTTGTGTGCCAACATGAGGGATGTTGACACTCGGACGCAGAGGTTCCATTCAGGTGGATAACAGATGCCCCCTAATGTGTGAGGTCAGAGGGAAACAATGGCTGAAATACATTATAATATTTATCTTTTGGAGAACTCAGAAATCCAATGGAGCAAAGAGTACCTGAAACAAATACATAGTAATGTCATATAAAAAGTTATATCTGAGGATGTTATGTTCAATTTACTAGAACACTAGCTCCTTTACAATATTTGAGTACATCATATAATACGAGTATGAAACCACGTATATTACAAAGGTGGATTGAAGCCCCAATATACAATAATGATGAGTCTTCAAAGATCTGGAAGCTGTGTATATGAATAGAACATAATCTTGCGCAACTTAGTCCATAGGTGAGGAACTAAGGTCTTCATAAAGGATCCCAAAGAGCCAGTACAATCCAAGCAATGTGAATAAGGGTAAGCTGAAGTCGAACATGGAAAGGATTCAACAGTTTGTCAATCAATAGGTGATAGTCGACAACTGAAGCAAAGGAATTCACTAATGATGAAAGTGAATCCTGAGGTACGATCGTCAAAACTCTAGGTCTTCATCATCAGGAGTACTGAAATGGAACCATACTGTGATAAGGAAGGAAATAGATCCTCCAACGGATCACAAGAGTGACTAGGAACTGGGCAAAAGAAGGGAGACACAATAGATAACATATATAACAATGATGGGATCAGGCTATAGATCAGACATTGGGTAAAGTCCTTGAAAAATGAGCACAACATAGAGATGACCCAAGTCAACATATAACTTATAGATAGAACAACTAGACCTATATGTCATGTAGGAGACATGATCAGATTCCCTAGGTATAACGGACAAGAGGAGGAGTAAGAAACTCAAAGTAATAGCTGAACGGAAAAGTAATCACTGAGACATGGGTATCGGAAAAAACAAAGAGTGCTATGTTCAAGGATGACATGCTGCCATTACTGAAAACAAGAGAAAACATCTTCCTTACCTTCCCTGTTAAATTTTAACGAGTCCAGGAAAGTTAACTCGGATCCCTCTTCATTTTTTAACAAGCTTGAAGAGACGGGAAAATAATGCTTGATAGTGTCACTGATTCGTGTATTTAATGAGCCCGAACTAGTACATGCTCAGTTGGTGTTTTCACGTTTAGAGAGTCTGAAAACTCCAAAGAAGACTCCAGGGGGGTCCTTTTTCATCCAATTTAGTCTCTTGAGGCCGAAAAAGTATAAAACATACCATAGAAGAACTCTCTTAACTTTCGTAGAAGAAAAGGTGAACCTTTTTCGTACTTAGTCAGGGAGGTCCGAAAAAGGTTAAATTACCACCTACCCAACGCTCCTTCCAAAGCAGCATAAAATAGCTTGAGTTTTACAAGTGTGAATGAAAGAAAGATCACTCGGAAAGATCCATTTGGTTGCGAGAAATGGGGCTTACAACAATAAACTCGTTGCTTTGTTCTTAAGTGTTTAACGAGCATGACAAAGACACAAAGTACACTCGGAATATTTTTCATGTTTAGGTCTAGAGAACGAAAAAGAGAAAACTAAGCTCAAACTGGGTGTTCCTTTTCCGTAAATTTAGTCTCTCAGGTCCGAAAAAGTGATAAACCTATACCTGAGAATACTCTTCTCAATTCAAAAAGAAAAGAGAGCGATCATTTCTCGTATTATTCTGCATGGTCCGAGAAAAAGATAACCTACCACCAATGTAGATGCCCATTCACATATTCTTAATAAGCTTTAACGGATGAGTTAACTCGGTAGTCAAGTCTGTTTTGAAGGAGTCATACTGGGCCTAAAGAAACTCCATAAAGGTGGGGAGTCCTATAAATAGATAGCTTGTAAAAAGAGATTCAAAAGAAGCTCTATTTGGCGTGAAAAATAGCTAAAAGGAGACCCCTATACCTGAAACAGTTGTGGCATGAGCACCAAAGTACAACATAGGCATAGAAGAAGGATACTCATGAAAAAGGGTCCTATCCATGGAAGAACAATGGTAAAAACAGGGAACTAGTGGCTTAGAATACCATAGTCTGTGGCAAAAGGTTGATTGCTAAGGTTAATGTGGATTGAATAAAGATGCCAAAAATGTATTAGAAATAACAAAACCACCCTATTGGAGCAACAACACTTGGTAATAGTGACAAACCTGTTCCAAAGCATAAAGAAATATGGTATTAGTTGATTGAATTTTCAAACTATAGAAAAAGACCCACTTAAAGAAATATAATTTCTATAAATAGTTGAAAATTAAAACAAAAATCACCATTTGAACTTTTGAGCCATAAAAAGCAAGTTTGGCCTTCTACCTTTGTTCGATCATTATGGACATTTGAACCGATGAAATCGAATTCCGCAAGTTGCAGGTAAGCCTACACCCTGAGCTCTTCATTTTGATCCAAGCAATTATGAGTTTTGAATCTTAATTCCATTATTAAAAGCATCCTAAAGATGGCATGACGTGTACACGGGTTGACGGTGTGAAGACTCGCGTACATGCGTTCTGTACGCGAGTTTCCTAACTAGACAGTCATGTACAGTATGCGACATGTCTGACTAGACAGTCGCGTGTGCTGCGTGAAGGATATAAGGCTAAAAATAGTAAAAAAGTTTTTGAATTTTTATATGGAATTACTGAATCAAATTACTTGTTTTGCTAGGTAAAAGATGGTTCTGGAATGGAGGGAATGGGAGCATGAAATAATGGACCAAGCAGCACTCCAAAGTGTGCCCACTATATGGGCATTGCGAACAAGTGGGCTACTAAAATTATTTTGCACATCACCGATGCGGGCCAATGTCCGCATACTTGAGTTCATGGTCAATTATTGGGATCATGATCTGGGGATGTTCAACCTACAGGGTGAAACCTTGGAGATTACTACTGAAGACATATATTTCATAACCAGTCTATCATGATGAGGGGCACCGGTGAACTTAGAGGGCACCGGCAGGGGCGATGACCCCTTAAGTGTCCAAAACTATATAGATGTGTTCTACACACCGGGTACTCAAAAGAGAGGGAGTTGCGTCCCTGTTGTACATATCCGAGACTTTACTCTATAGGTACTTGCTAGCACCATCATGAGGATATCAGGATCCTCCTCTTTACATTTGGCTACACAGAACCAAATGAGGCTGGCAGTTGACTGTTTCCGTGGTGCTCTCTATGATTGGTGCTCGAGAGTTGTCCCTATCATGAAGAGACAACTATCTGATTGCAAAATAGGAAGGTAGAAAAACTTTGGCTATGCGAGCATATTAGTGGCCTTCTTCTTCTTCGAGAGTGCCAGCATTGAGCCCTGCCATACCTCTACCGGTCAGATCTCCACGTCAGCAGAGGCTGAGCAGGTGGGGAGACATCTTCCTCCGTCAAGGAGGATGAGACATAGTACACAATGTATATGATGATGATTTCTATACCTGGTGGGAACGACAGCTGCCATCACTGGAGCAATTTCCATATGCTGGTATGGAATTTCGAGGTGACCCATACCTTGTCCTCCCTCCAGGAGGAGCATGGGGAGAGCTAGGTAAATAATTTTTTTATTTTTATCATTTTTCAAATTTTTATGGATTTTAAAATGATAGATATATACATATGTACAAGTCTTAATCCTATAAATGTATCAAAATGCAGATATTGGACCGGTCCGCCCTGAAGGGCACCCACGCATGTTTGTTTGTCCTATCATAGGCGAAGACCCGGGACTGATCAGGGTTCTAGAGGGGAAGCTGGCCAGGCTGACCCAAAGAGTACCTACCTTGCGGATAGAGCATATCCCGACTGCCATGCAGGAGTTCGTAGTTGGAGTTCCACCGGTCTGGCTATGTCTATTCAAGCAAGTAGTTAGAGCGGTGCTTGTATATATAGAGGCTGTAGAGGATTTCGAAGCTGAGGAGGCTGAGGAAGCCAGAGTGCAGAGGGACCATGGGGACCAAGGTGCTCCTAGTGACCAAGGCGGTCCTGCTTAGATCTAGGACATTTTGATGGACTATGATCCACATTTTTGTACATTTTGTATATGATGGGATCTGAGGATCAGACTTGACCTATCTATGGACAGATATTTTACACACACACACACACACACACACATATATATTGGTGTTTGTTGTCAGTTTATTTACAAATGTTTTTCATATGTTTGTTGTATATATTTATAAAATGTGTGTGAGATTCCAATATAAAATTTAATTAGCATATGCATCAGTTAATGAATTCTAATTTCGTGGAATATGATTGAAAGTAATAACCTCAAAATGTCTTTCCAATAAACAAATTTGCATGAACTAATGTAATAAAATAGGATTTCGTACCTGATAAGCTCGATTGAGCTGAGAAACCACCAACTGAGAGTCCAAACAGACCTCAAGCTGAGTGATGCCACGTGAAAAAGCATCCCATAGGAGCTCAATTACAACCCTATGTTATAGCGGATTTCACCACTCTAGGTGAATCACACTTTGTACGTCCTTCCCCTGTCCTGCTACAGACTCTTTAGACCCCATGGACCATCTTTTGTCCTTTGATGTTTCCTTGATCATCCCTAAAAACATATGAAAAATGATATACGCGGATTTTAACCCGATAACCACGTACATACGCGGGTTTGAGCCATATAACCGTGTACATCGGGATGTGTGCATAATCCAAATCCTTTTGGAGTTTTCCTTGACATGGATCCAACTCATTCAACTCCTGGCCTTCCATATGCCTTGAGATCGCTCGGATTCGACCTTTCATTATCCCTTTGAAAGCTATATAAGGAACCCCTTGATACATTGAAGGCATATAGAGAGAATTGAGAGCAAAGAAACTATAGTCCATTGTTGCCGGAACTTATACTTGAGTCTGCATCCCTTTGTCCCTTGGAGCACTTTTGTGTTCTTCCCAAGCTTTCCTTTTACTTATGAGCTTGCTATCGAGAGATGGAGGATTGAGGTGGTGGAGGCCCAAGTGGGGGATTCAGTTTCTCCGGTTCGCAGACGTGCCGTCAAAGGTTGTATCTATCTTGTAATCTCTGATTTATATTAATAGAAATATCTTTTCCTGTCCAATGATGTGTATTTGATTGAATATTTTATCCATGGGAATATGTCAAATGCTTTTACATATTGATTATATATGCTAGAATAGATGTAACACCATGATATATAGTATGCTTGTATTGTTTACTTGTTATTTAGGAAGTATTATATCAATTCAAGCTGAAGATTGGAAAGCTCAACGGGGATCTACTTCAACCGTCTGGAATAAGGTACGAGGTCTGATCCTTTAGTGTTAGACATTTTATTTCTATTGCATATTGGGAAAGATTGATTTCTGGAGTCAAGATGTCTGTTGTGGTACCCTAAGCCATAGGAATTTATCTCCATAACACCCTATACTCAGCAACATTATTAGAAGCAGTACCTAAACAAACGCCTCCCGCGGCCACAAGTTGTCCTCGGGGAGAGTAAATAACCCATGCTACTGAAGCTAGGTTACAAGTATGATGGCTGGCGCCATCAGCGAACCCTATATACCGTTCAGAAGACATCTGCAACAACCAGCAGATAGTATAAAAAACAAAACTGACAACCTAATGTACATAAAAATACATACAATAAAAATACAATAAAAAGTGCTAGGCCTAAGCATAGTACTTTTTCAGGTAGAGCCCATTTCTAGGCTTAGGCAAGTTATTCCTATCAAAATAAACTAACTCATATGTGCCCTTACTCAATACTTTCGACACGACATAAGGTCCTAACCACATAGCCTTGAATTTCCCTTCCTCTAGAGTTTCTTTATCTTGGTCCCAAAGCAAGACAAGTTCCCCCTCAGAGAAAACCCTAGCTTTGACCAATTTATCATACTGAGTTTTGACCCTATTTTTATGAGCTTGATTAGCAGTCAGCACATCTCTACGCTGTTCATCAAGGTGTTCTCAATGTACTAGATGTTCCTCAAGCTCAGTTGTATCAGGTAACACATGAATGACTATCTTTAGAGACGGGATTTCACACTCAATCGGAGTAACTGCTTCCACTCCATGAACGAGTTGGAAAGGAGAGAAACCCATAGCAGTTTTTATGTTAGTTCGATAGGCCCAAAGAGCAGGATATAACATGATGTGCTAGTTAGAGCGGGCTGCATCAATTGTACGTTTAAGGATAGTTTTTAAAGTTTTGTTGACAGCCTCAACCTGACCGTTTGCTTGCGGATAGTACGAAGATGAATGTTCTTGTCTGAATCCGAGCATAGTAGTCAGTTCCGTCATCATGTTATTTTGAAAATGACTACCATGTTCAATGACAATCACTTCGGGTATACCAAACCGTGAAATAATATGATTGAATACAAAGAAAGCTTATGTTTCCACGTCGGCTTTGAAAGTAGGCATTGCCTCTGCCCATTTCGTAAAATAGTCAATAGTGACAATGATGTATTTATGCCCCCCAGCCGAGGCTGGGTTGCATGTCACGTAATCAATCCCCCATTTCATGAAGGGGCCTACCGAGACAATGGGAAATAACGGAGCAGGATGTGACCGCATTTTCCTGGTGTAAAGCTGACACGGATAACAGCGCTTCATTGCTTCCACACAATCTTTAAAGATCATGGGCCAGAAATAACCGGCACGCAATATCTTCTCGGCCATTGCTAACCCAGAAAAATGACCCCCACATGCTCCACTATGGGAATCATTCAGGACAATCTCTGCTTCCTCATGGGTAAGGCAACGACGCAAAATAGAATCTACCCCTCGTCGATATAATGTATCTCCTATAATGAGGTAGTTCTTGGCATGAAGGCGTAATTTACGTCGTTCCTCTCTTGAGGAAGCTACAGGGTACTTCAAAGTATGGAGACATATAAGAATATCTCCATACCAAGGATCAGAGGTGGATATCAAGAAGATGTGCTCATCTGGGAATGAGTCATCTTCAACCACTACATCTTATTCAATAGGAAATTCTGCTATAAGTTCAGCAAAAACTAAGGACTTCTTAGACTTGGATTGGAAATCCAAGTCAGAATCTTGGAGAATGACTATCCATTTGTTAAATTCCCCCCCAACAATCCGTCGGGATAAAACATATTGGAACAGATTCACATCCGCCACCACTGTGGTGGTCCTCAGTAAAATGTAGTGACGTAACCTCTGCACAGCATAAACAACCGCTAAGGCTAATTTCTCAATGTGGGAGTATCTAAGTTCAGGTCCGGCCAAAGCACGACTAAGATAATAAACGACATGCTCTACAATCTTATCTTCCTCCTGGACTAGTACTACCCCAATGGTCAACTCCGACGTGGCCATATATAATATAAAATCCCTAGAATAATCTGGTGGACGTAATAAGGGTGCCGACAACAAAGCTTTTTTCAATGCCTCGAATGCAAGTTGTGCGGTTTTATCCCATACAAATGGGGTGTCCTGTTTGAGTAGGCGCATGAAACCCTTAGTGATCTTGTCATAGTTAACAATAAAACATCGAAGAAAATTAGACTTTCCTTGCAGGCTTTGAAGTTTCCTGAGAGAACGAGGAGGAGGCAGATTTACAATGGCCTCAACTTTCAAAGGATCCACCCGGATGCCTCTACTAGAGACAATGAATCTGACCAATCTTCCTGACTCGACACAGAATACACACTTGTGGGGATTCAAGTGGATTTTATAATATCTGCATCTTTCAAATATCAACCGTAAATGATCTGGATGTTGAATCCTCTTACGAGAATGTGCAGGCAAATCGTCAAGGTATGGTTCAACAATGGCTTTAATGTCATGGAAATCAAAGTTCATAGCCCGTTGAAATGTTGCCCCAGCAATTTTCAATCCAAAGGGAATTTTAATGACACATATTTTCCTGTGACCACTTTCCCATGATTCGGTTGCATGTCGACACTTCCATGACGACACTTCATGAAAGTCACTAAAAGTCATTGAAAAACATCTAACTTGGAGGACCCATATTTGGAGTTATGTAACTCCATTTGATGTCTTCTCTACACTTTTTGAAAGGTATCTGAGTCTAATAAAACTTTTTAGAAGACACCAAACTCCAAAAATTCCCAAAAAGTACCCTCAAAATGAGATTTTTGATGTACATGCATGTTTCCTTAAGGAAACCCACATGTTGCACGTGACTTGTTATATATAATACCCGCATGTTCCCTAAATACATGACTATTTACATTGCAACCTGCATGTACCTCCTACACATGTGACTGTTGTCTCTAAAACCCACGTGTTTTTCCTGTAGACGTCAAAAAATAAGTTTCTCAAAGTTTGGGTAGTTTGGGTGGTTATGCAACTGACTCCTTCAGTTGTAACTACTTTGCCTTCAACCCTATCTCTTCATAAACAGATAAATAGAGGTAGGGAGGTTGATGAGAAGGGACTTGAACTTTTGCATTGTCATGCTGGAGGAATTGAGACTCTCTTTCCCCCCGCCTTTTCCCTAGAATAATTTTCCTCATGTTGTAGAGCTTGGAGTTCGAGTTCCTTAGAGAGAAGGTATATTTGAACTTCTTTTCATGATTAATAAATATGTGATGTCCTTCTTTTTCCCAAATCATTGTTCAATGTTTGATTGAATCTCTGTTTATGATTATATGATGATGTTAATCGGATTATTATTTCATGTTTATTTGATTATCAATGTTTTATATGTAGTCATATTGGTTTGAGGAAGGTATAATATATTTTGTAGGTCTCTTGGAGCAAGAGGAGCAAGAAGAAGATTGAAGGGCTTCTTGGATCAACCTTTGTTTGTTAAGGTATGAGCCATACTTATCTTTTAATATTGCTTATATTTACTTGTAGAACCATTTTCATCTCTCGTTCAATCCTAGTATGTTGATGGCCTCTTAAACCCTAGCCATAGGAAACTTTCCTCTACAACACTAAGAGAACAGAATAGCCTCGTAGAACGCATGACGAGGGAAGTATGGGACTAAATACAATTCCATGTTTCCACAATTCTGAGGAAATATTGTTGAGGTTCCAAATATCAAATCCGCAAAGAACAACAAAATTCAAAGCAGATTGCAAGGGAAGTTGAGGGTCTCTTCTACCATTAATATCAAGATGTCACAGTAAAAGGGGGTGGCGTAGTTGGCACCTACACATGAGTATTTGGAACAAGAACCCACGTGATGGTTCATGTTTTCATTATACTACTTGATGATGGTGCATGTGTGGATTTGAAAGACTAATAGTTGGTCCCTAAAGTTGGACCTAGACTACGGGATCCAAGCTTAAGGAAATCTTAGTTTGACAATGACCAAATCAAATGAAATCAAATCAAGAAAATAGACTGGTATAAAACTTAAGGCTAATATATCTTCACAGTACTATAAGGTACTAGGCTGGTATCATATGTTTATACAGTTTTAGGTATGAGATTACACTATCACAGATATATATAGCTGGTATATTTCACAGAGAATTGGATACAAGTATTCACAAGGAAAGCAGAGTGTATGACAGGCTGGTAAAACAGTGAGGGATGGAAAGAAAACCATAAAGATCAGATAACATAAACATACAGAACAACATTCAATACAAAGGATTCTATGATCCTGATAACATAAAGTGAAACTGTGACTGTGTATGAATAATAAAGATAACTGTTTCTTTTAACAAGAATTACAATAATGGATTATGAATGACCATATATGTAAAAGAATTATCAAAGAAACAGCTCATGTAGTACAGAAACAAATCATCATTATATTTCATTCAAAGCTAGAACCTGTTGAAGCTGTAAAGACTTTATGCTATACAAAGGTGTTTACAATTTGTCCAGCATCCTTCCCAAAAGCTGCCAACCTCCTCTTACTAGCTCGATAGATGTTTTTATATCAAAAAATATTCTATCTAGAACCAACCATAGATCCTACAAGTTTGGATCGAACCCCTACAAAATGGGACATCAAATCCCTTTCAAAATGATTTTACATTACATGTGTCCTACAGCTGTCACACATCATATTACAAATTCAAAATAAAACAACTTTCAAATATCTATAAGCTTCTAGAAGCTTCGACTAACGTAGCCAAGTCATTTACAACCTGGGAACGCCTTTGAAGTCGAGCCAATTCCTTGTCCTTGTCATTTTCCTTCACCTGGGCTTTGGCATGTTCAAGATGCTTCTGCATAACTCGCTTTTCCTTAAGGATATTCCTAGAAACCCTCAAAAGCTTTTGGAACTCTGCCTCTTTTTCCTCCATATCTTCTCTTAGCCTCTTATTTGCCACCAAGAGTTTTTCATTAATATCTTGTAAATATTTGGTTTGTTCTTTATAAATCTGAAGGGATCTTTGACACTGATTAAGCTCTGAAATCACATCTATATCTTCTTCTTTCATATCATCCTTTTCTTCAGACAGACTTTGTAGGTTTGAAACTACATCATGTTTATTGTGTTCACCTGTACAAAATATTTCAGGTATGGCACCTGCCACTCCCTGCAGGTCAATGAATTCTTCCATGTTCTCATAATGTTTTTCTTTTTCTTCCACTGTATTTATAGTCCCTTCACTGGCTGCATCCTCAATGACAACAGCTTCTTTAGCAGCTTGCTGTGTTATTTCCCCCATTTCAGTCCTTGGTTTATCTTTCTTAAACAACTGTTTGCAGATTGACTTGTTAGATACAATATTTTTAAATATATCACTTAGCTTTTCTGTACCCTCCTGTATGCAGGGTGTTTGAGGGTCAACATTGCTCTGTCCAGCCTTATCAACAACATTTATTTCTTCATTTTTATCCTTATTAACAGCATCTGCAGGGTTTATTATCTGTTGATGGGCATCCTCCATCATTTTCTTGCCCTTTTCCTTAGGGTTTTCACTGAAACCAAGTTCTGCCAGTAAAGAACTCCATGATCTTCCCTCTTTTTCCAACTGGGTTAAAACTAACAGCTTGATCAATCCCTGATGGTAGATTGATCTAGCTGTATGTGATGGGTATTTTTGCACTTTTAAAACCATCTTCTGAAGACTTTTAAGAAGGTAGAAAGGGAGATTTAGCTGTATAACACCATGAATATGCAGTAAAAGCTTTAAATGACACTTTAACACTCGGTCATACCTTCCATCACATGTAATGTAGTTCTGAACAACTTCTAAAGGTAGTCTCCATGATGGCTTCATCCTGTTAACATGCACACCATTCTTCCAATTAAGCTTTTCATCTCGAGGGACTAGAAATTCACTGAAGTCTTCTTTACATTCCTTTTGCTTGAACCATCTTTCGCCTTTTGCTGGCACGTTAATTGCTTCAGCAATGGAATTTTCATTCACTCTTACAGTCAAACTCTGCAACTGGACTCTACCCTCATCATAATTTTCAATAAAGGCCATTGTCAACTGCGAGTGATAACCCTGTAACCTGTCACAAAAATTAAACCAGCCTGATTTTTGAATCAATTTTGTAGATCGTGGAAATTGTTTAATCCACTGGGTATTACTAGGCTCCAGTCTGCATATAAAGCCTCCTGCTCTTTTCTTTTCAATCAGTTCAGGTTCATCATCTTCAATCTCTCTTGACATCTTGAAACCCTAGAACGATTTCAATCTAACTTGTGTAGAGAAATGGAGTTTTAAGTTTCAACCAACAGAGGTAATTTGCTTCATACTGCTCAGTGCTAACACCTGGAATCTTCTTGTGCTGTAGGTAAAACTTTAAAAACTAACAGAGAGACAACTCTGATGAAATTTTGAATCAGACTTGTGATAAGTCTTACCCTTGCAGACCCTATGAAACTTTGGACAGAGTATTATCAAGAACAAAGTATTTCATATTATTGCATGCTGAAGCAATACCATTTTGAAACTGAAAATGCAGGCGAGAATATAGACCATACAGATAACCCTGCTTTACACGTTCTAGGGCTTTGCAAAACGAGCCTGATTTTCTGAATATTTACATAATAGTGATCTTACCCAGGAAACTCTGTCAATCAGAAAAAACCTCAGAATGTATATCTTGTACAAGAGATTTTATAGAGCTGCATAATCTTCACGCTGTAACACGAACCCAGCACTGCTGCAACTGCAAATAAACAAATAGATATACTCCAATGCTAACCCTGCAAACTCTAGGGTTCGAACACAAACGAATATTTCCTGAACATGAAATAACTCAGCTCGTGAAGGTGCACTGTGAACAAAACCAGCGCTCTCATACCTCTTTTCAACAGCC
>LPNX011190346.1:310886-326898 GCA_001517045.1 Pseudotsuga menziesii | reverse complement strand
GGCTAACGTAGCCAAGTCATTTAGAACCTGGGAACGCCTTTGAAGTCGAGCCAATTCCTTGTCCTTGTCATTTTCCTTCACCTGG
This sequence comes from Pseudotsuga menziesii, assembly GCA_001517045.1. Taxonomy (NCBI): domain Eukaryota; kingdom Viridiplantae; phylum Streptophyta; class Pinopsida; order Pinales; family Pinaceae; genus Pseudotsuga; species Pseudotsuga menziesii. Next base: position 326,813 of record LPNX011190346.1, on the reverse strand, counting down.
GCTTTGGCATGTTCAAGATTCTTTTGCATAACTCGCTTTTCCTTAAGGATATTCCTAGAAACCCTCAAAAGCTTTTGGAACTCTGCCTCTTTTTCCTCCATATCTTCTCTTAGCCTCTTATTTTCCACCAAGAGTTTTTCGTTAATATCTTGTAAATATTTGGTTTGTTCTTTATAAATCTGAAGGGATCTTTGACACTGATTAAGCTCTGAAATCACATCTATATCTTCTTCTTTCATATCATCCTTTTCTTCATACAGACTTTGTAGGTTTGAAACTGCATCATGCTTATTGTGTTCACCTGTACAAAATATTTCAGGTATGGCACCTGCCACTCCTTGCAGGTCAATGAATTCTTCCATGTTCTCATAATGTTTTTCTTTTTCTTCCACTGTATTTATAGTCCCTTCACTGGCTGCATCCTCAATGACAACAACTTCTTTAGCAGCTTGCTGTGTTATTTCCCCCATTTCAGTCCTTGGTTTATCTTTCTTAAACAACTGTTTGCAGATTGACTTGTTAGATACAATATTTTTAAATATACCACTTAGCTTTTCTGTACCCTCCTGTATGCAGGGTGTTTGAGGGTCAACATTGCTCTGTCCAGCCTTATCAACAGCATTTATTTCTTCATTTTTATCCTTATTAACAGCATATGCAGGGTTTATTATCTGTTGATGGGAATCCTCCATCATTTTCTTTCCCTTTTCCTTAGGGTTTTCACTGAAACCAAGTTCTGCCAGTAAAGAACTCCATGATCTTCCCTCTTTTTCCAACTGGGTTAAAACTAACAGCTTGATCAATCCCTGATGGTAGATTGATCTAGCTGTATGTGATGGGTATTTTTGCACTTTTAAAACCATCTTCTGAAGACTTTTAAGAAGGTAGAAATGGAGATTTAGCTGTATAACACCATGAATATGCAGTAAAAGCTTTAAATGACACTTTAACACTCGGTCATACCTTCCATCACATGTAATGTAGTTCTGAACAACTTCTAAAGGTACTCTCCATGATGGCTTCATCCTGTTAACATGCACACCATTCTTCTAATTAAGCTTTTCATCTCCAGGGACTAGAAATTCACTGAAGTCTTCTTTACATTCATTTTGCTTGAACCATCTTTCGCCTTCTACTGGCACGTTAATTGCTTCAGCAATGGAATTTTCATTCACTCTTACAGTCAAACTCTGCAACTGGACTCTACCCTCATCATAATTTTCAATAAAGGCCATTGTCAACTGCGAGTGATAACCCTGTAACCTGTCACAAAAATTAAACCAGCCTGATTTTTGAATCAATTTTGCAGATCGTGGAAATTGTTTAATCCACTGGGTATTACTAGGCTCCAGTCTGCATATAAATCCTCCTGCTCTTTTCTTTTCAATCAGTTCAGGTTCATCATCTTCAATCTCTCTTGACATCTTGAAACCCTAGAATGATTTCAATCTAACCTGTGTAGAGAAATGGAGTTTTAAGTTTCAACCAACAGAGGTAATTTGCTTCATACTGCTCAGTGCTAACACCTGGAATCTTCTTGTGCTGTAGGTAAAACTTTAAAAACTAACATAGAGACAACTCTGATGAAATTTTGAATCAGACTGGTGATAAGTCTTACCCTTGCAGACCCTATGAAACTTTGGACAGAGTATTATCAAGAACAAAGTATTTCATATTATTGCATGCTGAAGCAATACCATTTTGAAACTGAAAATGCAGGCGAGAATATAGACCATACAGATAACCCTGCTTTACACGTTCTAGGGCTTTGCAAAACGAGCCTGATTTTCTGAATATTTACATAATAGTGCTCTTACCCAGGAAACTCTGTCAATCAGAAAAACCCTCAGAATGTATATCCTGTATAAGAGATTTTATAGAGCTGCATAATCTTCACGCTGTAACATGAACCCAGCACTGCTGCAACTGCAAATAAACAAATAGATATACTCCAATGCTAACCCTGCAAACTCTAGGGTTCGAACACAAACGAATATTTCCTGAACATGAAATAACTCAGCTCGTGAAGGTGCACTGTGAACAAAACCAGCGCTCTCATACCTCTTTTCAGTAGCCAAATGAAACATGAATTGGGGGAAAACAAAGTGTTTAGCTATTTTTTGCCACGATAACCCATTAGCATTAATTGCATGAACGGTTACATTGGTGAAAAGACACCACCTGTATCCTTTATTATGCTTCCGTATTGAGTCATCATTTTATGGTAAAAATCATTAAGACATAAAAATGCCGAAGGTTCATGCTCAAAGCATAGATTCAATACCATAATCAAAGCTTATATCAATCAAAAGTTTCATATCATAAACCTTAAACCTTTCCAAAACATACCATATCTCTATTATACCATCAAAACGCCATATGCTGCAAGTTCTGAATAAGCTGCCAGTTTGGGAATTTCGCTGCCAGTTTGCAAAATCTACCATGTAACGCATAATTATTTACACATACATAGGTTTTTTTATTTGATGAATGGAACTTTAATGATTTAAGGCATCTAAAGGAATGATAAAGGCTAATAAACAATCATAACACTCAAAGCAAGCTGGAAATTAAAACAAGAAAAACCAATGCAAAGCAAAAATTCAAAAATAAACACTAGGAACAACCCTAGAGATAACAGTTGGAATGAACCATCGCTGGTGGTCGATTCCAAGGTACTGCCATTATAATATAACAACTGGATTTGTTTGCAAAATACACAGTGAGTGAGAACTTGTGGAGAAGTAAGATGACTATGTGTTATACTTCTAATGGCCTCAGGGGACCTTTCAAGGAAACTATACTAAATTTTCTGACTAAGAAGACTGTTGTTGGATATGTTCCCCTAAAGGTTGGGAGTCACTTGGAGATTCAGCTAGTTTTGGGAATCCATGTAGGATCAACCACATCCCACCTGGTAGAGATTCCAATGAGAAGACCTTTTGATGCCGGTAAGAACAATCATGTTTTGAAAAAGAGGGCATGATTGCATCAACAATGGAAATAGTTCAAGGAACAAAGGATATCTCGTCGAAGCCTCTAGACAAGGCTGTGGAGCTAATTGCCACATTGCATAGTATCCATTGCGAGGAACTCCTAGTCTAAAATTTTGAATGAATGTTCAGACTGAGGGAGGAGGAAATGGAGGGAAACATCATCACCATCATCATTAGAAACTGCTAAATTTAAGGAAGGTGATGATGATTCCAAAGATGTGTTGCACTAGCATACCCCGATGGAGGGAGGTACTACATGAAGAGGATGGTGGATCTCACCAGCATTGTACCAAAAACAAATATGGACCATCTGCTTGATTGAGAGGTGATCGCGAGCTCATAGGCTTACCCAAATTTTGCATACTCATTCACGGGTAATGCTAAAGAATATTCTGAAGGAAGAAAGGAAAAATTGAAGACAATTTGAAGGATGAAGCTTGAAATACGGACAAGGAGCACTGGTGTTATCGACCAGTCCTTTAGCCCCTCCATTTTACCCCTACGTCCTAATCTAATGAGCGGTAAAAAAATCCAGAAGTAGACAAGAATGACAAGTCTCACAAGGCTGCAGTCTCGTTCATAAAAGAAACTGTCTTATGGTGGTCTGCAAAGTTTACAATTGTACCAGGAGATATAAAGGATACAATGCATAAATCCAGACATAAAAGGAACATAAACCCTCCTGCCAGCTGCAAACACAGAAGGAACATACAGTCAAACATAGAATGAACATAAAAGTAGAATCAGAAAGATTCATAGGACTAATTCATCCTGTGCATCAGAAGGTGCACGAGGTAGCAACCTCAGTAGAAACTGACATGTTGGAACACATCAAAGAAGTGTGCATAGAAATAGAGAAGTTACTGAAAATTATTGAGGATTTTCAGAACAAAACTAGCGCAACCCAGTTTACAGAGCACTAGATTGCATGGCTCGGGACAAGCCATAGGTGAGTGTTGGGGGCCTGTTGGCCCTCAGGATAGAAGGGCAGAATTCATGTATAATTATGCCTAAGTATGGAATAAGAGAATAAAGGAGAAGAGAAAGGAGCTATGACATAGGAAGAAACGTCCGAGGAAAGGGAAGAATGATACAACAAAAGAAGGAAAGTAAAGAAGAATACAAGGAGAAGGCGCAGGATGAGGAAGTCGCGCCAGTTTAGTAAGCTACAGAAGGACATAGCAAGATACAAGATGACATGGCATAACATTTGTAGAAGAAAGCGTGTGAAGAATCATAGCGACATGAAAATGATAGTAAGGCATAACACTGAGAAATAGACAACCCATAGAGATCATGGGTACGAGCTTGAATAGAGCCGACAGAAACCACGCATGTAAAGGAATCTTTGTAAGTTAGGCCGATAGAGCCTTTTTGTTATGTGTTTCTAGAATAGGAAAGACAACCTGTTGGATGAATATAGTAAGTTGGTTGGGATAGCGACTGAAGATGAGTCTATATCGAGTCAGTAATGAGTTTGTACAAGCATGTATGGGATTTGTATCGAGTTTGTAATAAGGATATAAAAGAAGGAACCCAATCTGAAAAAGGGGTTAGATAGTTTTGAGTTGATTAGCTAATACAAGAATTTTGAGTAACTCTCTAGAATCTTGGACAAGACACTTGAGCTATATTGGAGATAGATCGTTTTTGGTTAATGACTATAGATATTAGAGTAGTGGTTCTGCAGCTGAGTGCTCATATAGGTAGAGAAGGTTGAGTCTGCAGCTTTGTGTGGAGACAAAAGGTGTATCTATTTCCTCATGCCAATGCCAAATGAAGAGCACCTTGTGGTTTTTTCTCATTTGGGTTTCCACATTATATGATGTGTATATGCATGAATGTTGAGTAGCTTAGTTAAATGCATAAATGGTGTGTTCAATGATTGATTGATTAATGTGTTGAAAACATATAAATGTATGAATTCCATGTTATAGTAATGAATATGCCTATTATGTCTGTTCACTATGTGTTTGCATGAGATTGCATAAATAAGGGTTGAATCATAACTTGGTATTTGAAGTATGGTGAAAACTAGTATCCCACCTTCCCGATCTTCATTGGAAAACCTTGGTGTAGAGCCAAGGTACTAGAACACCCTCCCGCACAAACTACAGAAACATGGTTCTGGTAGTTACCCATAAGGACCGAGGTATCTTGGGTGAGACAGAATCTGTGTTGCAGGTGCTTCCGGCTAAGCTCCGCTCTGTCGAGTCGATATCTTGGGCTTTGTTGTGTTGACCAAGAAGGGGTTGAAGCTGGGTCAAGCATGAGAGAGGGAAGGAGAAAAATGCCAACAATACACCAATGCTTGATCCTATTGACACATAGATGATGTTGAGGAAACCTTGAGCTCCATAGAGCTTCCTCTAATCATCATATTTCACTTATTCTTTGTGCTACTAGGAGATCGAATGGATGTTATGGATTTGTCAAAATCTTGTAACATGTACAATAAATTATTTTAAAAATGACCTTTAATGTTATCTAAGCTATCAGATTAGATAGGAAATAATAAACAAATAAAACCTTTTACTATGATGATCCTAAGTAGAGGCATTTACATATCATGTGAAAAGTGAAAAAATGAGCTTATTTTGGTCAAAAGAGTAGAGTTAAAGTAGGAAAAATGATCAATCAATGCTCAATAAAAAGTGATGCCATATTGTTGAACCAACAATTACACATAAACACATTTAGCGGTTTTGTCCATAATATATTCCCCACTCATAATTTTTAGAAGCACCTAATTTATCTAGCCAAAATTTTTAAACCCCCTAAATTTATAAACCCTACCCTAGATTCCTCTTGACGACATTTCAATGACCTTCCTGAAAATTGGATGAAGGTCAAAAGATAAATCATGATTCTTTTCTAAATGAAGAAATGTCAAGAGAAAATCCAATTAAGACATAAAACAACTAAAATATTGTGCTATAAAAATAAAATCATTCAAGATCTCTCCGATGTTTATGTTCTCTCTCTTAGTCTCTACTAAGAAGTACAAAAGTCTAGGTAAACATCATGCATAATGCCTGCCATATTATTGGGTTGGATACTTATAAAAATATGTTCCCATAAAGAAATTACAACAAATTGAAAAATAAAAAAGACACTCATATTTTATTAAGCTTTTTATTCTTTGTGAGAGTGCCATCGATGTGCTTTCTCTCAATTTTCACCACTACCTACAAAGCATTAAGAAACTACTACATTTACAGAAGCAAATGTAAGATCTTACATGAAACAACAACTTACATGCATGACCATTTTTTATGTATAGAAAAACCAATTTCTAGTTCACCTGCTACAGTGATTAGCATGGCCAAAGTAAAAAGTATTTCAAGCTTGAGACAAATTCATACCAAATATTAACATATTTATGTTGATTACAAACCATTTTGTATGTTTTAGCAGCTCGAATCCTCTAGTATATCCAATGTTTAAAGTTATGAATCAATTGAAAATAAACCAAGAATCTATATAAAATGCATCTCGACAATTAACACTATATAGAATACATTTAAACACTCAACACTATATAGAATACATCTAAACAATTCACTTATAAGATCTAATAAAAAAATGAAAAAATTTATAATGCACAACAAAATAGATAATCATACACCAATGATTTTAACCCTTTAACAACAAAAGTTAGAAACGAGTTAGCTTCCATGGACACTTGTCAAGACATTTTGAAAAAACCATACATCATCCAACCCATAAAGATCACAAAATTTTTAAAATACGATTAGGTAAAGAAGATTAATCAATTTCCGATTAAGAGAATACACAACGAAGATATCCAATCCACAAACCCACAACACACGACACTATTTTCAGAATGTTTTAATGACAAATTTGGTTCATCGTAGGGACAAATTGTTGCCCAAGCTTATCCCAACGAGGCATTACCATTTGTGGATTGGGTGGTCCAAAAATGTATTTTGTTAAATCTTTCAAAATATAATAAGCGACTTGATGAATATAAATGGCATGTCTATATTGATGAAAATAAATGTGAAACAACATGCTCTAATACACAGCTATTCGAAAAAAATCTACAATAAGTTATATTATATTTATTGAAATATAATAGGAAGATGGATTTATTATCTTATCATAATTTAAAAACCAAATCCACAACTTCATATCTTAAAATAAAAGATTTAAATAATTACTAAATTAATCATTATCTACAACTTAAATATATACAAGAAGACAAACACAACCTCAATCATTATCTACAACTTAAATATATACAAAAAGACAAACATAACTTCATAGAGCTTAAAATAAAAGTTTTAAATAGTTACTAATTCAATTATCATCTACAACTTAAATATATACAAGAAGACAATCTAAATATATACAAGAAGACAATCTAGTACTCTAATCTTGTTTATTCACTTCATTTTCACTTCATTTATTGAGATATTGAATTTTATTTTTTTAATAGTTGTTATACTTAAATATGTTAAGGAGAGAGTTATTTTTTTAATATATATATCCCACACATACCAAGAATTGAATTTATATTAATAGGTCGAATGGTTTATAAACAAAATACTTGGTTCAAGATGAACAAAACATCTCATTGAAACTTAATAACAATAACCACTTGGGAGAATTTAGATTTAAAAACATAATTAATTGTTGGGAGTACAATAGACACAATACTATTGACATCATATCACCAAAAAAAACTAATGATCATATCTACTTGAAAAATGTAGAATACAAAGTCTTAAAAAAGTAGTTGGGAGTTCAATATCCAACTACAACAAAATTAATATAAGACAGCCAATTGCTACACTCGTGTGCACTCATTTCATCCACTAGGATACATACTATTACAACATGACTACACATATATAATTATGATCTACCTTTCTTAGTGCCCTACCATAAGTAGTATCTATCATGATTTGTATCTTATCAAGTCATCATTTTCATTTGGTCAATACAAAAAAATACTCCATAAGAAACTGAAATGATTACACAAATATAATTATGATCTACCTTTATTAGTTCCCTACCATAGGTAGTATCTATCATGATTTGTATCTTATCAAATCATCATTTTCATTTGGTCAATACAAAAATAATCCATAAAAAATTGGAGAAAAAAATAATCCATAAAAAACTGGAGACACTCTTAAGGGATTTTGTTGCAAGACTTTAGCCGAATTTTAATAATTCTTATCATGTTTAGATTATATGTGGTAACTATAGCCATATTAAATTCACATAAATTAAATGACATTAGATAGTTTACGTTAGATAAAATTGTCAGACTTTACATGTATTCCATTAAAGGAGATATCATTATTAATTATGTTGTTATCTGATTAGTTATATTCATATAGATGAATTTGCTTGTTGAAGTTGATCCTTCTTAGAGATGTCATAACAAAAATGAAGTGTTTCCATGTGTGACTTTTTGTGGTCCAATAATGTATTTTGTTGTATACTACGAGAATAAGAGGCAATGGATATACAACCCATGCAACATAAAAGTCTCATACTTTGAAGATATGTCATCATTAATCTACGAGTCTTAGACTTTTAACACTTTACATTATAGAATAATAATACTAATAAAATTTATTATTATGTGGTCAAATATGATATTTTTTTTTATAGAATAGCCTTCTTTAACAAATGCACAAAATAGGGATGTTAGGTTACATTTGATCTCCCTTTTTACTTTGATATATGTTATAATTAACTAACTATGGCTAATAACTAACATAATATCATTAATATATCCTACTTATCTTTCTACATATTCATATCATTTCCTTAGATGGAAAATATTCTTGCTTTGCTTCTTGTTTAGGAAATACGTTGGATTATGTGAAATCTATATGTGCAATATCATTGCCACAATCATTACCATTTGTATATTGAGGAACTTCAAGAACAATGAGAGGAATTTTTGGAATAATCTTGACACTATCCCACCTTCCATATTATTTATGATTATTTATTAGGAATTTTGAGGAATTCTTGTATCAAGTGTTTAAGCTAGTTCTAATCAATTTCCTTTAGTGATTCCAAGAGAAAAATACATGATTTTCTTGCTTTTGAATTTATATTCTCTCCATAATGATAGAGAACCAAAATATTATAATAACGCCATTGCATAATTGGAATGAAAACTTGGTTATTGGAGAAAATACATGTGTTTTTGTATTTCAATATATTGAAGGGCATGGCCTCTTCTAAGTACATCGAAAAGAAAAACAATCCAAGTAAGTACATTATTTTTGTTTGTACTTGGAAAGTTTCTTAGATGTATGCTCCATGTCTGTACTAATGATGTTTATATTGCAATAGTTGTGTAGCTTCAAAATTGCATTTTGACACTACAATTGCATTGATTTCTTCTAGGGTCCTTGCATAAGAGAGGTCACCCATTAGAAGTGTCTTCCTATTTTTCGAGTATTATAATCACAACTACAAGCTATAATTCCTTGCATCTAAGAACATTAATTTTCTTTGAACCATTTACGCTACAAGGAATTGAACATTTCACTATAATGTTTTAATCTTTGCACACAAATATGGCTATTTTAAAATTATCGATCAAACTCTCTCCATGCAAAAACCCAAAACAACAAAAAGTGCATAGATGCAATTATTCTTAGACTCAAAATCATCAACCCAACCATAGACCTTTTATCTCCTTTAGTTCATCAAAGGTAACGCTAGTCCCTTATTTTTATCTATGGTTCCCTTATAGACGGGAGTTTGAAAAATCATATGCCCAGGGTTCAAGGAATCTTCTTACGGTGTGAAGTTAACTTCTTAAGTAGTAAACATGCATGTAGTAACATAAAATAAAGGAATGGAATCGAAACCTTCATTATTGAAGATAGGGGTTAGTGTAGGCATGGTCGAGGAATGTGGGTTAGATGGAGGCGCCATTTTGGAATCTATAATATTTAGATATTCTATCTCCTTGATCAACTCACTAATAATATGATTTTGTTGTTGGATAACTTGAATTAACTACTATAAAAATTGTTTATTATTTCTAAAAAAAATTAAATAACGCCCATTTCATTAAATCTGGATATATTGCCGAGAATATAGACGAAAAAAAGTCCAAAAACACACTTTCTAAAGCCGAAAACAACCTTTCTGAAGCATAAAAACCAAGTGAAAAGTTGCAAAAAACAAGTTCAAAAAGTGCAATTTTTTATTCATACTGAACCCCAAAAGTGTTTTTTTTTCTTCAAAAAGTGTAACTTTTTATTTGAAAATTGCATTACGATTATGAAACTGAGGTTTTTGATTCTAAAATTTGTTAATATTCCATATGCTTAGCTAGATATCGTTATCATTCAATTAAATTTCACAACAATAGCATATGCAGGATCACTTAAAGAAACACAATCACAAGATATATATAGATTTATCCTGGGAAACCCTCAAAGGTAAGAAAACCTATCAAATATCTTTGTGAAGTGATCCTTGTATCAACAATATATGCCATATTTGACATCTAAAATTGTGATTATCTTGAGCCTCAATACCTAATTGTTTAGATTAGCATTAGGACACACTTATGGTAGTATTCTTTTTGAAGGATTATGGAGAATTCATGACAACATTCTTTGATAAGTTTTTACAACATATGTTGTGTATGTTTTAACCAACAATATAGCACGACGACAATAATCTTGAATTTCATTCAAAGATAAATTCTTTATAAATAATTTTTGGTGATTAACAAAGGGTTATGTTCAACTATTTGTTCTTTGATCATTTCCAAGCCATAAATTGAGAACATTTCTTGAGTATTTCATGATTTTATAATTCAACAAAAGAAAGGTCACCTACAACAAATGTTAGTGGGATTTAAGAAAGTGATTTGTGGCAATATTGAAGCACTATAGAACCATATGGAAACCTCTAAATTTGTATCCTTATGATATTTTTAACTAGCACATGGAGCATACCCCTTTACCATCAAAGGGGACGAGATATTGTAAGAGGAGTTGCAACACGAGGACTTCACTTAGTGAACCTCTCACATAGCACGTGCGATCATGGGATATTAAAGAATACCCTTAATTTCCAGAGATATTGACCCAAACTCTTTTTGTTGAAACCCCCTTCCAATACTTAAAACCTCCTCCCTAGCCCTTTTTATACCTCAATCCTTATAAGCCACCCTACCCACCCCCACCTTAAACCCCTCATCCCCCCTAATACCTGTAATATATTGGTTATATTTTTGATAATTTTAAAACCCACAATATGAACTAATGTGATAGGATATTGGTAAAAAAGTGAAGCCCCCGTGAGTTGCAAGAAGACAAGAGTAGATAAAGAAGAAAACTAAAAGATAAGCATTCATATATGGGGAACAACATAATAAGAAGGATCGATGGACATAATGATGAAGCATAAAGACAGGGGTAAGAGGGAAGTATTTTCAGAAAGAAAAGATGTTCACAAAATAAATTTACAATCAAGGAGAGAATTTCTTTGTCCCTAATGTCAAAGCGAGAGAGAAGCAAAGTGTTGACGATAGGGGGAGCATGCACTACTACAAAAAGTTGAAGCATTGCATTAATGACAAAGGGGGGATTTGTTGAGAAAATCATTTTCATTGATGTCAAATAATAGTGATGATGATCATAATGATGTGTCATTAATAATGGTATAATAGATGATGTGGCAAACAAGGTAATTTTTAGGGATAAAAATTTGCCAATTGGATATTTTTGTATTGTTTTCCAAAAAATGAATTCGCTAAATGGTCTTTTTTACTCTCAAGTATCACCTATATTTACATAAAATGTGTTTTTATTATTATAATACTCACCAAAATATACATGTCTCAGTGGTAAATTGTATTTTTCATGTCTAATATTCTCTGACCCCCCCCCCCCCCCCCTCTCTCTCTCTATATATATAATGTTTTCAATCCAAAATAATAACATACAATACTATACTTAGGTATACTATTAGAATCGTAAAAAAATAACATGCACTAAGAAATAATTGACAAGATCAAGACAATGCATCTTCGAAATTATGGTACGAGTTTTGGTACCAACACCTATAGGATTATACTACCATAACATACTTGATTTTGGTACTGATCGAATCCCCAAGAGTGGTTTCATTCTTTCAATGATGAAATATTTCAATCATATCTATCTATGGATCAATCCTATTATTCTATCCATTGAGTTATTCATTACATCCAGGGAAAATATAAGAAGAACAATGAAGAAAAATATGAAAACGTTAACTCTCAAATCAACATGAACTACAAAAGAGTGTCATCCATGCAATTAGAAAAAGTGAGAACATCCCTTGTTTACATGTTTGATATTAAAATGCACAAGTCAGCTAAGGAAAGTGATAACAATGGTCCACATGTTTTTGACCATGATGGATATAAAAATAAGATTTATTTGATGAGGATGTGTGACATGTGTGGAGAACTATGAGTGAAATCCGAGGTATGAATAATAGATCAAAGTTGAAATAAATCAAAGATATATTTTATTGGGTTTGATGCATGTATGGCTTCAATGGTAACGAGAAAGGTGAATTGATCACATGAGATGAAATGTAAAAATAAGATTGTAGCAATTAGATTATGGAAGACTAAGTTGATACTAGAGATTATGAGTATGAATTTTTGTTTTATTGTGATTGTAGGAACATGTTGTTTCCAAGAATCTAGAGATCGTTAGTTACCTTTTTTCAAGGTTTCTATAATCAAAATCATGAAAGATATTCAAGTTCACTCTAGAAATGAAGATTGCAATGATTGTGTTGATCCCTGAAGGACACATCTTTGTATAGAGAAGTTTTTTCCATGATACTTGAACAAAAAGAATAAGTGAAGATTAGGGTTTAAGTTTGAGAGTGTAAAGTGTAGAAGGACCTATATACAATTGATGTCCAAATCGATGATACAATTGCAGGAATAATATAGAGTCTTTGAAGTAACAATAACAGGTATAGGAATACCAAATAAGCAAGGATATATATTTGTGACACTATATTACAAGCATATATATTCACTTCAGGGTGGCTGAGTGATGCTTGAGAGAGAAGGTTTCTACTTGGAATGTAAGTTGGTGATTATATAGGATTTGTTTCCTCACATGTTGGTGCCTACAAAATCGAGTTCATGCTTAAGAGGATTGATGTCCTCATCCATTTGATGGGTTGGTGCTAAAGCGGATTGGTGTCCTCCTCCATTTGACAGGTTTGTCTATGGATTATGATTTGGTTCTCAAAAGAGGATTGGTTTCATCATCCCTTGAACATGTTAGTGCCTAATAAGTTGGTTCTCATAAGCTGTATTAGTGTCCCTATCATATCGGCATCTGCAAAATCTATGAGTGGGTGCTCACACTATTGGAGATTGGTGTCTCTTGCAAATAAGTGTAATATGTGTTTTTTTCAATTTATTAACTTGAGTTTCAATATAAAGATTTTGGGTATTGTTCTTTATTTTGATGAATGTCAAGGTTAATAATGTTACATGATAATTGATATAAAAATAGGTAAAATTTTACGATTTTGATTCAAATCCCCCCCCCCTCTTAGTATCACTATGGGTTCCAATAGAGTCTAGAAGGTAAACCAATTGTAATTTTTCAGTGATAATTTGGATGAGGCTAAGAAGAAATATTCATTCTACGACCAAGAATTCTATGTTATTGTGCTATCAATGAAGTAATGGAGGAACTACTTGTTTCCAAAGGAATTTGTATTGTTTATTGATCATCAAGATTTGAGATATTTGAATACTTAGACCAAGTTAAACCAAAGGAACATGAAGACTGTGGATAGAATTCATGTAGAGTTATACTTATTTCTAAGACATAAGTTAGGAAATTCAAACAATGTGGCCATTGCAGTAAGTTAGAAAATTTATTTGTTGAACACAACGACTGTTCAATCGATAAGATTGGAGTCATTGAAGGATGACTTTGAAGTCAACCAAGATTTTTCTAAGGTATGGAAGGAATGCAAAGAGACTTGGATTGAATACATGAGTCTATACTTAGACTATTTTATCAAGGAAGTATATCTATTTAATAATCATCAATTACACATTCTCAAAGGATATGTTAGAGAAAACTTGAGAGGGTAATTACATAGTGGAGGACTAGGAGGTCATTTTGGCATTGATAAAACCAAGGAATTGGTTGAAGAAAAGTATTATTGGTTATGATGGAAAAAATATGTTAATAAATGGATACATCATTGCATGATATGTCATTGTGCAAAAGAAATAATTTATAATATAGGACTCTATACACCATTACTTATACCAGAGTTTCCATGGGAGGATATTAGCATGAAATTTGTTTTCAGATTTCCTAAGAATCAGAAAGGTAATGATTCAATATTTGTAGTGGTTGATAGGGTTTCAAACATGGAACAATTTATTCCATGTAAGAAGGAAAGTGATGGTAAAGGTATTACTGTTTTATTTTTCAAAGAGATTGCGAGGTTGCATGGGTTTTCAAAGAGAATAAATTTAGATAGAGACACCAAGTTTATGGGACATTTCTGGAGGACTTTGTGGAAAAATTTGGATACAAGTTTATAGTTCACTTTTGCATAACATCCATAAACTGATGGACATATTGAAGTCATGAACATAAGCTTAGGAATTTTTCTAAGGTGTTTAGTTCCTTATCAATCGAAACTGTGGGAGAACATGCTATCTTAGGCATAGTTTGTATAAATTAATTCGATGAACAAGTCGAATGGACTTTATACATTCCAAGTCACACAAGAGAGAATTCCACATGGAGTGATTAACTTGATGAAGTTGTCGACTTGAAAGAAGTGCATGATAAAGTTAGGAAATAACTACAGAATGATAACACGAATTATAAGTGAGAGCCAACTAGAAAAGAATATTGAAGGAATTCAAAGAGGGATATTTAGTCTATGCTCATATCCAAAAAGAAATGTTTCCAAGGGGAACATACAGCAAGTTGAAAAAGAAGAAGATTGGTCCTTGTAGAATATTAAAGAAAATGTCAAATAATGCTTATATGTTGGAAGTTCCAGAGGAGTTGGATATTTCATCCACATTCAATTATTTCAATTTATATGAGTATTTAGAGGGATTGATGAGTGGAAGAGAGTTGACCATCAACTAGAAAGTCTAGATGCTAGGATGACCAGCTAAAGAAGTTGTTCAAGTGATAGATGAGTAAGAAATTGGACGAACATAGAATCAAATATAGAAAAGTTATTTGGTCTAGTGGAAAGAAAACATTTTGGAGGAAGTCAGATGGATATCGAAATAAGAGTATGAAAGGTTGAAGGTTTGGTTAAAAAAAGAGAACCTAAGACAACTTTATTTCTCACCTATGTAGAATGATGCAATGGAATTGAACTCCATGACCAAAATCTATAGATAGTCAATGAAGAACTCACTTGCAGGGATTTGAGGTCCTTCCACAACAAAGTAGGGGAAATTGTTCATAGATGATCGAAAATGGTTTAAAAGAATCATATTCCAGGAGTTGACTTGAGTTGAGCAAATCAAGTTGAGGATGAAGGATTGGTAGGAAGGCTAGTCAAAGTCAAAGGATAATTCAGTGAGAGGGAGGTCAATGCCAACATTGAATAGTTGAGGTCTAAGCAGGTGGGTAGGTAAAACATGATTCATTGAGTCGACAGATTAAAGAAGTAGTAAGGAGAATATCAATTGATCAAAGGAGAGAAGTTGTGGTTGAATTCAACCCAAGGTAAAAGGAAGCTAGAAATGTTGGATGAACAAAACACCAGAAGGAAGGTGTCAAAAAGGATTGGTTGAGTCACAAAGAAGATTGGAAATAAAGTATGGATTCAGGACATCATCCAATGACTGATGGGGACAACTGTAGTGTCACAGTAGGAAGCTAAAGAAGTCAAAATC
>LPNX011190346.1:220651-302017 GCA_001517045.1 Pseudotsuga menziesii | reverse complement strand
AAATATGAATTGTTTGGTGGCGTAAAAAGTGGTTTTTATTATCATATGTAGATCTAGTTTTATTGTGTGGTTTAATGGATACAAACTTGGAGACCCATAGATGTTACATAAATGTTTAATTACACATGAAATTGTTTACTTATATCTTATTTCATTCATGCTACATACCTTTCATCGCATGCGCCTTTGGGAATGGTTTACGTTGGAATTGTCACATTTATTTTAATGGCTAAGTGATTTTATTTTATTGACTTGTTGGAATGATGGCATAGCATTAAATAAACCATTTTCCATTGTGCATTCACTTGAACCAACATTTCGCTTTTTAGTATTACGTGTATCTGACCTTGCTATTGTGGTTTGGGGTTGGGTACACTACATGGATTCATCCCTAACTACTGTTAAGAAAATAGTTTGAATTGTATCCTGATCTAATTTATTCCGTTTGTCTCTTTCAAGCCTTATATAGAACCCTTTAAAGATAATAAACTAAAATTTATTTCTTAATTTGTATAGTTATAGAAACTTATTATTTCAAATCTCTATATTTACAATGTTCCCTACATTTGTTTAAAAAAAAATTGTGCGTATCATCCCAAGTTCTAACAATATTTCCTCCTAATCCCATAGCCTATCATAAATATGCATCCTTAAGAGTAGTAGAAAATAGTTTAAGGTTTTGTGCATCGTTTGAATAATCATAACTATGACACAACATATCAAATTAAAAAATAAAAAACATCAATATCCTCTGTATCGATCCCATGAAAATTTAGCAATACTAATGGTGGAATTTTTTTTCATCTGAACAATTGTTGTTCGATCAAAAATATGAAACCCAAAGGTTATCTCTTCTTCAAAATTTGTAACTACCTCATTTTATCCATGTTTCTTCAACATTTTATATTGCCTCATTTTCACCATGTTATCCAATTTATGTCGCATTCTAAGATTAGTTGAACAAATTACAATTTCCACCATTGCATTTGTTGTTGGTACTTTTCCTTTTGATCTTGTTGTCACTTCAATTCTGCCTACTTTGCCTCCTCTTGTTGTTCTACCTACCAATGGGTTAGTAAATACATGATCTCTTACAACACCCTGAAATGGAGTAAATGGAGTGATTAAAGCAATTAGAACTACTCTTCCTATTCCTCTAAGAAATCTACCTTTATTATTTCTAGGTCTATCAATGCATTCCTAAACTAACATAATTTGAATTTAGGGAAATAGGGATTCACTACATAATTTTATTGATTTTTTTTTATGCCAAAACTATATGCAAAAAACACTTTGTTTTTGTGTCTATTATTATTTTTAGAATGTAATCCTCAAACTAAAACTATTAATTCCTTAATTATTTGGAACTTCCATGGAAATGACACCAAAAATCATAAGGAATTTATATGTATATATATATACTTAGTTTCATTTATTTATCAACTTGGAGTTACTATGTACTTGTGAAGTGTTATGCATAGTATATGAAGAATTAGGTCATTTATGATTTCCAATCAATTGCAATAAATATATTTCAGACACTTAAATGTATATTGCAATAGTAAACACATAGAACTAGATCTTTTCTAGAAAGAGTAACAAATCAACCTACCTTAATTAAAGCAATAAAACTAAAAACATTTTCACAAAGATGCATTTTATTATTAACCATAATATACAATATCATAAACATTGAAAATGCAAGTTAAAGTCATATATCTAATCATAAGATTAATATTTGTTTGGAATAGTACTCCATTGTGAGTGGTTCAATTACAGTTTAATAAATGAATTCTTATTCTGTAAATTATAAATAAACTCAAAACTAAACATATAAATGAAATAAATATAGGAAATAATGCAGAAATATACTAGAATAGGGGGGGCCTACTACTCCTAGGATATTCATTGTTGTGTTGGATTGTTATGATAGGTCAGTCAAAATATTCATTCTTGTGTTCGATTGTTATGATCATGTTGTTGGAAATAGATATATTTTTCCTAAATATCATATTCATTTCCTTAATTTGTATCAATGTTTTCATGACACACAATGCGTGAAATTATTGCCTTTGCACAAAATATGGATGTCCTCTTCTTCCTCGCTACTCCCATATCCAAAATAGGCTCTACTTGAACTATGTTGACTTTTTTATTTGACCACCTCTGCTTCCTTCCTTCTGTTGCATCTTTTGTCGCAACTCCTTTCTCTTCTTCTGTCTTAGCTAGCTATTTTTGTTAGGCCTAGAAGGCCCCCAACACTCACCTATGGATTGTTCTGATCCACTTAGTTGTGCCAACTTTAGTGTGAAAATATTCCAATATTTTAGCTACTCACTCTGCCTCCAGTCACACTTATTCCTCTGTCTTTTGCAATTTATCCACAAGGTTGGAATAAACATGTTACGACATTTACTTTTCTACTAATGTTGTTACATCTTGCACCTTCTGATGCATAGGATGAATGATGTTTGTAACTCTTTCAGCTTCGGCATGTAGTTATTCAACCTTATCTACATGGTTTTGTTGTTGTGTCTACATCACTGTTACATGCTGTTGTAACTTTTTCATCTCTGCCGCCTTAGCCATTTTTTCTGCTAAGGGAAATTTCTTCATTGCACTCTTCATCTGGTTTACATGAACTTCATCCATACACATCTCTTCTACAATTTTTTCTAACTCTTTATCATCCATGAGCACTTCCAAAATCCGAGACACTTGGTTGAGTACTTTCGCACATGCTGCACCTGGTTGTTCAATCTTTTGCACAGCTTCCATTGTTGTTTTCCTTCGTTATTCCACCACCTCAGGGGGAGTGCTTGGTCTGATTTGCACCTCTATCTCTGTGAATTTCCTATAGAGGTCTTCTGTTATCTTTTCAAGTTGAGTGAACTCTGATTATTGCACCATTTCCTTTGTTATTCCCTCTATTGCAAAGTTTGTACAATCTAGAGCGACCTCCTTGTCGATCCTCTGAGGAATTTATTACCATGTCTTTGTCCTCTGCTCGACATCTTGTACTGCTAGTCTCATCTTTTTAATATTTTGGTTTTCAGCCTTCGCCTTCTTAGTTAGTGCACGTTCTCATACTTTTATCTCCACAATTGCAGCACTCTTCATTGCATATAATTTATCCATTTCCATTAATGAAAAGTCTATCGTTATTCGGCCTATGTCCCTAGCGACATAATTGAAATAAGGGATTCACAAATCAAGAACTCCTCTAGATACTCCGTTCTTATGGGAAGAACTGGAACTGTTATTCTATTCGTTGGTATTTCTGAAGCCTCTACTAGATCCTGCGACTTAGTGGTTGGGGATGAACTGTCACATGCCCCAATTTTGCAAAAAAATAATATTATCTTATTTGATTTTATTTAAATACATTATGTTATATTTTATGCTAATTTGTAAATGATGACTTAGCAGAGTCAAGGATATTGAATGTAATTCTGAATATTTTAATTATAATAAATAAAAGTGAAGACAACAGCTTCCGGGAGAGCTGTTAAAAGAGTGTTGAATGGTCAAGTTGGTGGAGTAGACTAGGTGGAGAGCAAACAGACAAGTGGCAGCATCGTCAAACACTTCCAACTATTGTAGGTGGCAACCTCCCTACATTTGGGGTCATTATTCCCCAAGAAAGTGGGATCAGAGCAGGTGGCTCAATTAATGAAAACTGACCCAAAAAGACCTAGGCAATCTTTATAAAAATGCCCATTTAAGAGATCTAAGGATGATCATTCTAGAGAAGTATTCATTCAGGTGAATGTACTTCAGAGAAATTCATTGGTGAGGGAATCTATGGAAAGAGTTTGAGGGGTTAACTGCTAAGTGATCTAGTGCAACTTTTCAGCTGAAGGATCTTACTGCTGAGTGCAGAGTGATTACTGAGTCATTGGACTAGTCTATTGTTTGCTTTCTCCACCAGTTCCCAGCTAAGGAGACAAGGAACAGGCTCGGGGGTCCTGAGAAGATGCTGTTTGAGTGCTCTCCAGGAGTTGGTAGGGAGGAATGACCTCCTAACGTTGTTGCTGTCTAGCTTAATAAGGTTCTACAGTCTTTTTGTTTTACTGTATTAGTTGGTTAAATGTGAATTTGAATGATTAATGAATTTTATCAAAGTTAGTAATCTTTTAGTTTATTGAAGAATGAATTTGAATTAGATAAGAAATAATCCTAACCTATGTTTTTCCACATCTGGAAGGACCAAACCGTACTCCAACACATGCATTTTATTTTAAATAGATGAAGGATATGATAGGAATATGAAATGAATAGATGTATTATGCATTTCATAATACCATAGTAACTTATTTCTGTATGTAGATTATTATCAGAAAAGACCAATAACCTGCTTATATATGTTTAATATTAACCAGTTTGTGTAGGTAATTACATTAGAAAAGAAATAACAATAACTCAATACAAGTAGAAGGATCTTTTTATAAATATATAATCTAATAGAAAATAGGTTATGTTTATACACAATACATTGTTATCTTTTTGAATTTTAGAACATGCAGGATGGAAAACTATGTTATGTTACATATATATTTTTCTTTGTATTTTGCTTAGTAACATGTTGTTTATGTAGTAGAAGAAATACAGCTAAAACTACTTGTTTACTTTCAGTACAATAAAGATATAAATTTATAAGTATATAGTTTACTTAGTAATCATAATAGTCTAAAGACTAACATATACTATTAACTTAGGAAAATGATATGAAAAATTAATTCTGGTATTAAGAAAGAAAATATATTTACTTAGTTAATTTATTTATTTGGTTAACCAAAACTAAGACAATAGTTACTATAAATAAAAATAGTTTAGGAAAAGTATTATTCTTTATCAAAAACATACTCTTTACTAAAATAATGTTTACGAATAATTCTAATAAAACCCTAGCTAACAATTCAGTAAAACAGTAAGAATAGGATAAATAATTAACATTACATATCTGTGTAAGAGTTGTACTACAAATACTAACAGGTTTATTTTCTACTAAAGAAAACTATAGGGTCGAAACCCTAATCTAACAATACTTTTGTTTCTAATAATAACAACCAAGTTATAATCCATTTGTTGGATATTTTTATACAAACATAAACAAACAAACTGTTACTTACTAGTCCCAGTATTTTTAACAATTAAGTGTTTAAAATAGAAAGTTAAGCAAACCCATTACACTCTAATAATAATACTTTTTCAAAATAAGATTTGTTTTACAAGTAGTAGAGCTCATTTAATAAAACTAAAATAATTCTTTAACCAGGGTTTCATTCGAATGAGAAACCTAGCTCATATTTCTGAGCGAATACCAAAAATTATAAATTATATCCTGATGCAATGGTTTAATCCTAGTCTAAAAACCATTAAGAAAATTTTAAAGCAATTAATAAATAGTACCTATTATTACAAAAATGAATAAGATTAAGTACACAGAGTTACATAAACAACATTATGTTAAACAATCATATAAATAACTTTAGGGTAAACTAAGTCCGAGCTAAAAAGGAAACCCATATGTTTTCAAAAAAACTGTGTATTGCGTGATAGGCCGTAAGGCTTTAAACATAAACAGAGTACAAAAACCAGCATTAAGCTGATGCACCCATATTGTAATATGGAGTTTTAAATAACAAAAACAACAGGCCAAGTATTAAAACTACTTTTTATAAAATCCTTTTTTTATACAAGAAGAAAACTTTACAAGTCACAGCATTGTGCCGAAGTCACCCTGCTAAAAGAAAGGGTTTAAACAAAAACCAGAAGCTAGTAAACTGAAGAACAACAACACAAGACTGGGTAACATTCATGCTGTAATATCTTCCATCTGAAAACTGTCCCCTAAGGTCTGCACAAGTAGGGAGAGCCATTTGGTAACGAGGGCTTACCCGTGGACAGAATGTTAGTTCTTTGCGAAACATTTCCTTCCAAGGGATTTGCAACCTGTCACCTGCAAATTAAAAAAATTCAAAGTTTAAATGAACACTTGAGTATAGCACTGAAATCATATTTTATTCATAGCTTGCAACTTGTTAAAACAAAGGTTACCTGAACTGTGGAAACTGAGGTCAAGAGCTATGCAGAGCGAAACCTCAAGCACAACAACTATTGTGTTCATCTGGAAGTTAATATGAGGGAGCCATAAAGGAACAACAACACTGCAACCAGCGTAAGGGAAATCCAAAACCTCATTTTTGCAGTGATAGAGATGACGAAGGACACACAATGCAAACTACATTGTCAACAGGAGCAAGAGCAAGTCAAGGCAGTGACAAAGAAACCACGACTTTAGCCCTGTAACTAGCGAATGTGTAAAACAACCCACATGCACAGCAAAGTAATTGCAGATAACTATTAATTCACGAGATATGGCGTAAAATCTCACTCTAAACAACAACTCTTAGGGTTATTGTACAGACAGTGGAGCAGGAGGCAAACAACTACGATCCCTCAATGACCGCAGTGAAACCCAAACCATGCAGAGACCAAACCCTCGATGAAACAATGAGAAGCTAGGGTTGCAAAGAAGACTTTTAAATCATGATTTGCATGGCAAGGAAAGCTCCACGTGTACTCAGATCTTTTCACCTCTCAGTGGGTTCTTGTATATAGTTATCACTACAAACAGTCGAACCAAATAATTGACAATCAATTTCTTAATGCATGTAATGATATCATAATATGGCGAAAAGTCAATACCTTATCACTCCAATGGAGTCAAGCCTTAGGTTTAAACGAGTGTTATACCAATGTTAACATAATTTTTAACCTTGTTTATAGTTTGGGTAAAGAATCTATTCGCTCATGGAGTCGAGGCATTTGTTCCTCAAAGAATTTAATGATGTTTTGATGCTATGATATAAAAGTTCCTTTAAATTTTTCTTTACCCAACTTATAAGAAAGGATAAAGAGGATAATAGAAGTTTGAATAAGCTTGTTAATGCCTTTATTAATAGGGTTTACAATCATGAACAAATATTGTTAAAACAATAAGAATTAGGTTTAAGATTATAAGGTGAGTATAAATATAGTAATATTTATACACATGAATAACTCTTAGTCTTAAAAGGGATCTAAAGTACTAGAGGTAGGATATAAAACCTATAGGTACATGATCTTTGAACTCCACATTATGAACCGAGTTTTTAAGTAAAATTGGATCAAGGTTAAGTTAGAATTTAGAGTTTAAGATAATAAACTATCTAGAATATTATTTCACTACTTTTACAATCTAGTAGTTATAAGGGTAATGTGAATTAGTCATCGCCTAATGTTTGTCATAAAGAGGATGGGATTTCCAATCACGATGATAAGCTGATAATTTTAACCATGTGGAGTCCTATTTGAATTAGAGTTAAAAAGGAATACTTTAGGCTTATGTTCCTGTTAGAATAATCAACCCATAGTTAGCTACCTTAGACATTAATTAATCCAATTTTTGTCTTATTTGCCTAGTTTCCATATTCCACCTTATGCAAGTTGTCCTCCACACATCCAAAGTGGTCAAACTTGCTAAATTTGAGTCATGGAGCACTTGGGAAACCACTTGGAATCAAATCTGCTTTATTCCTGGCCTTCCTAGTGCATGTCTGCTTTTTCTGCTTTATTGCCTGCTTTTTCTGAGTTTTAAAGCAATTGGGAAAGTTTGACTAGGTGAAGTTAACTTGTTTTTTGTCCTCATCATCCTCCACTCTTTTATCCTAAGAAAAGCATGTATGAGTTTTCATTCCATCATCTATTAGCTTGCTTAATTTATTTTTCCAATTCGTGAGCTCCTAGATAGATTTGGAAACTGCTTTATGCACCTATGGGGGATTTGCTTAGATTTAGTAAGCTTGATTTTGACCAAATTAAAATGGAATCCTTATGAATTTGAATATCTCATGTAATTATTTATTGTGGAAGCCTATGACTTCACAGGGTTGGCTATTGTACACTTATTCAATACAGATTAGTGTTATGCTCCATATTCAGTCTCCTTTGTGTGTAATTTGCATGTGTAATTGGCAATTTTTGTGAGTGTAATTGTTCTAACACTTGGGATCAATTTCCACATGGTATCCGAGCCTTTGTAGATCAATTTCTCTCCTTCCAATTTGTTATTGTAGGTTTGACATCATTGACTGGGAGCATTCTGCTGACTTAAGGGACAATTTATGAGTTATGGATCAATCTCAGAAGATCATCTTGACTCCATTTAACTTCTTTGAATGGAAAGTAGAGATGGAGATACTGTTGAGAGAGAAAGGCCTCTACAGAGTGACTATGGCAACAAAAGCAGATCCCAATGTAGTTGTAGAGAATATTAAATGGCACAACAGGAGGGATGAGGCCTATGGTCTCCTGTGTCTAAGCATATCTAGAGACCTCCTTTTCCATCTTGATGGATTAACATCACCAAATGAAGTATGGGAGAATATTGTTGATCTTTTTGGTAAGACAAATGAGATGAGGGGACATCAAATTGAAAATGAATTGATCTCCCTGAGTCCCAATAGCTTTGAATCCCTGCAACTCTATTTTTCCAAGTTCAAAGCCCTTATTTTGCAACTAAAACAATGTGGGATTAAAAATAAGGATGAGCAACTGGTTTTGGCCATACTCTCAAAGCTTGGCCCTGACTATTCAGTGTTTCTTTCGACCTTCTATGCCACAAAGTTGACAGCTCGAGCCTGGAAAATGCCTAGCCTTGCAGATTTCATGGAATCTCTCACACAAGAACAAGATAAATTGGTGATGATGGGCACCATCAAACCTTCCAAAGACCAAGCTTTGGTTGCTGGAGATTCGAGGGTGGATTCAAAAGAAAAGAAGAAAGATAAGAATCCACCTGAGCAAAAGAGAGACAAGAACAAGTATCCAGAGGAGCCTCAAGGTTCTAAGAAGAACTACCAGAAGAAGAAGAACAAAGGAGAAATGAGCAAGTGCGCATACTGCAGTAAGGGAAATCATCCTGAAAGCTCCTGCATGAAGAATAAAATTGACATGCTGACCCAACTCTTGGACAAGAATGGCATCTCTCTTCTAGAAAGCTCAAAGAAGAGGGAAGGAGGATCAAATTTAGAAGACAAAGAGAGAGTTCATGCATTGGTTGCTGGCACATTAAGCTCACCTAGTTTCATCATTGATTCTGGAGCTTCAAGACATATGGTTTCGACCAAGGAGGCCTTCACCTCACTTGAAATGTTGAAAGGTCCACCAATTGTACTGGGAGATGACTCTCTCACTGAAAGTTTGGGAAAAGGGAGGATTGATCTTGACCATGGTAAGTTCAACAATGTATTGTATGTTCCAGGTCTTGCCTCTAACCTCTTATCAGTGTATCAGATGACCCACACAGGGTCTCCAAAGAAGGTCATATTCTTCCCTGATGAAGTTGAGATCATAGAGATCTCAAGTGGTAAATTCATTGCAAAAGGAGTTTCAAATCACTCTTCGAAGGTATACATGTTCTCACACTTCCTACCCTACTCAAACCCCTCCGCTCTTCTGATTCATGCTAATGAGGAAAGCAAGATTTGGCATGAAATATTTGGCCACCTAAATTACAAGTATCTTTCTGATCTTAGTGAAAAATAAATGGTCATAGGGTTACCAAAGATTAAGTTTTCCAAAGGAGTCTGTCAAGGTTGCATCTTAGGAAAACACCCAGAGCATGAATTTGAGAAAGCTAGTCATGAGAGAACCTCTACACCTCTTGAGTTGATCCACAGTGATGTTGCTGGCCCATTTCCTCATATTTCAATGAGTCAGGACAAATATGCATTGAAATTCATAGATGACTTTTCCAGGTATTGCTGGGTTTACTTCTTGAAACACAAGTATGAAATGTTTTGCCTCTTCAAAGTCTTTAAGGATTTGGTTGAAAACCAGTCTGGGAGGAAACTCAAGGTCCTCAGATCTGACAATGGTGGTGAGTATGTCATGTCTAAGTTCATTCAATATTATGCAGATGTAGGTATTCAGATGCAGCATTCTATCCCTTACACACCACAACAGAATGGTGTTGCTGAGAGGAAGAACAGATCACTGAAAGAGATGGCAACATGCATGATGCAGGCTAAGACTTTGCCACCAAAGTTTTGGGCCGAAGCTATAAACTATGCAGCCTATATCCAGAGTAGGGTGCCTCATAAACAACTTGATGGTATGACTCCTTTCAAATCATGGAGTGGGCACAAGCCAGATGTGACCCATTTCAGGATTTTTGGCTCAAGGCCTTGGGCTAGAATTCCAACAGAAAAGAGGAAGGATTTGCAGCCGCAAAGCCAAGAGTGTCTATTTGTTGGGTACTCTAAATATTCAAAAGGGTACAAGCTAATCAATTTGAGCACAAAAAAATCCTTCATTGAAATGTGTGTTTAGTTCCAAGAAGAGCCCCTAGTAGCAGTGGAAGTTGGAGAATCCTCTTCACCACCAGAACCTTTGAATGTAAGTGAAGAGATAGTTGAACTTGCTGAATCTGATATGTCTGATAATGATGATTTAATTGCAGATCCTAACAGTCCTACAAGACCAAAATGGGAAGCAAATACCATTCATGTAGCTGGAGAACTAGCTGGAAATCCTAATGATCCTATGAGGACTAGATCTCAGTTTGAGAGTGCTATGTGCATGAAAGATCCTATGTTTACAAAGAAATGCTATATGATGGTTGAATCAGACCCATATACATATGAAGATGCAACAAATGATCCAACATGGAAAACAGCCATGAAATAAGAGTTCAACTCACTCTAGAAGAACAACACTTGGGAGCTGGTTGATCTCCCCCCAAGGAGGAAGCTAGTTCAATGTAAGTGGGTTTACAAAATCAAATTTGCTGTTGATGGTTCACCTCTAAAATAAAAGGCCAGATTAATAGCCAAGGGCTACTCATAGGGACATGTCATACACTACAATGAGACCTTTGCACCAGTGGCAAAGATGGACTCCATCAGGCTAGCCTTAGCCATTGCAGCTTCAAAGTAGTGGGAGGTACATCACATGGATGTGAAGTGTGCTTTCCTGAATGGAGATATCACTAAAGAGATTTACATGCAGCATCCTCAAGTATTTTCTACTAATCCATCTCTTGTGTGCAGGCTAAAGAAGTCATTGTATGGGCTTAAGCAAGCCCCCAGGGCTTGGTATGCCAAGATTGATAGCTTTCTGCTATCACTGAATTTTTTCAATGCAATTCAGATCCAAATGTCTATTTGAAGCTGATTCATGGTTCATTAATGATCATTTTTTTGTATGTTGATGACCTTCTCATTACAGGAAGCTCAAAGGATGAAATTGCCTCCTTGAAGGATGCAATGAACCATGCCTTCTCAATGACTGATTTGGGCTTATTGAGCCAATTCTTGGGGCTCGAGATTGCTCAAACCAAATATGGAATCAAATTACATCAGTCCAAGTATGCCTTGTATTTTCTAAACAAATTCAACATGAAGGATTGCAAGCCAAGAAAGACTCCTTTCCTTTCAGGAGTTAAGCTTGAAGAAGTTGATTCTTCACCTATGGTAAACAAAACACTGTATAGGCAATTGATTGGATGTTTGCTATATCTTACACATACTCGACCTGATATTTCTTATGCAGTAAGTGTGGCTTCAAGATACATGGATCAGCCTCATGAGATCCATTGGAGAGCCTCCAAAAGGATCATTAACTTTGTTCAGGGAACAAGGACTCATGGAATCTTCTACAAAGCTAAATCTGATCTTGATTTGATTGGGTTTACTGACAGTGATTGGGAAGGTGACATCACAGATCGAAAGTCAACATTAGGATATGTGTTCATGCTTGCAGAAGGGTGAATCAGCTGGTCAATCAAGAAACAGGGTGCCATTGCACTCTCATCTATAGAAGCAGAGTACAGAGGAGTTGTAAATGCAGCAACTCAATGTTTATGGTTGCAGGTGTTACTTGGTGAGTGTGGCTTCGAATAAGAATACTAAACTACTATCTATTGTGATAATCAGAGTACCATTCAAATATGAAATGATCCAGTTCAGAAACAGAGAACCAAACACATTGAGATCCATATGCACTACATCAGACAGCTTGTGCATGATGGTACCATTCACCTACTCTTATGTTCATCTTCAGAACAAGTAGCAGATATCTTCACCAAAGCTTTTTGTGAGAAGACATTCAGCAATCTCAAATCACTGCTGGGGATTTCTGATCATGCTGTGAAGCATGAGTGATGACAAGATTTTCAAATTTTGTTTTACTGTCCATGTTTAAGGGAGGATTTTTCCCACTGGGTTTTTGCCTCTTTCCTTGGTTAAATGGACATGTAGTATGTAAAGGGTGACTAAGCCTTGTTGCTAGGCCATATAATTTTCTGATATTTTACTCATAAGTCAGGCTTAAGGGGGGGTGTTAGAATAATCAACCCATAGTTAGCTACCTTAGACATTAATTAATCCAATTTTTGTCTTATTTGCCTAGTTTCCATATTCCACCTTATGCAAGTTGTCCTCCACACATCCAAAGTGGTTAAAATTGATAAATTTGAGTCATGGAGCACTTGGGAAACCACTTGGAATCAAATTTTCTTTATTCCTGACCTTCCTAGCGCATGTCTTCTTTTTCTGCTTTATTGCCTGCTTTTTCTGAGTTTTAAGGCAATTGGGAAAGTTTGACTAGGTGAAGTTAACTTGCTTTTTGTCCTCATCATCCTCCACTCTTTTCTCCTAAGAAAAGAATGTATGAGTTGTCCTTCCATCATCTATTAGCTTTCCTAATTGATTTTTCCAATTCGTGAGCTCCTAGATAGATTTGGAAACTGCTGTATGCACCTATGAGGGACTTGCTTAGATTTAGTAAGCCTGCTTTTGACCAAATTCGAATGGCATCCTTATGCATTCGAATCTCTCATGTAATTATTTATTGTGGCAGCCTATGACTTCAAGGTTGGCTATTTTACACTTATTCAATACAGATTAGTGTTCTGCTCCATATTCAGTCTCCTTTGTGTGTAATTTGCATGTGTAATTGGCAATTTTTGTGAGTGTAATTGTTCTAACACCTGGGTTCAATTTCCATAGTTTTGAATGGCATAGGTCCATTTTTTTATACATTGATAAGCAGAGCTTTTATTACTATAATGATAATAGTAGTAGGCTATTATGTCTAAGGAGGAGTTTTGAACTATTATCATGAGCTTTTCTAAAATTGGAAATCAATTAGAGTAACGTTAAAAAGAAATATTTATCTATCTTAAGATCTTACTAATACAGAGACTGGGTGAAATAGTATTGTGAGTCAATTAAAAGAAACAAAAACTTTACCTTGCGGATTCTTGAGTCTTCTAAGTAGAATCTTTACACTAGCAGTATATTTCTATGCTCAAAAGTATATCTGGTAAAAATGCCTTAATAAACTTTTAAGTGGGTCAAAATTTACCTGTCAAGCCTGTAAAGATGCATAGAATCTAGATATGTTAGCAGATGCTAAGAAAGCTCCGACTAGAAAATGACTTGTCACCTACTTGACATTCAAACCATCAGGAGAACTAATTAATCAAATGTAGAATTACTTACATCACATATCAAAATTAAAACAACATTAATTTTATCTGTTAAAGTTAATTGGTTACTTTTATTTGTCGGTTTCATATCTTATAATAGCTGCTAGCAGTTATCTAACTGCAACTGTAACATTTTATGCTATCTCAAAATTTTAAATTTTTGTGTAAATTTGGGGTTTTGACACGAACAATCTACAACAAATTTAACGCCTTCAACCGCCTTACACAAAAATTTGAGAAAATAAGTTTCTGTACCTGAAACCTCTTCTTGTCACTCTTCTATTGTTTTGAAGCTTTCCTACACAACTTCAATGATTTCCTTATTCATCAGTTGCACATATTCGTTGTCCAAGTTGATGGTATTTGTACTTTTATCATCCTTCATCTTCTTCTTCTTTCTTTTGGACTCTGCTTTTTCTATCTGAGGTTCTTTCCCTCTCTTCTCAATTTTTGGATCTGTCGGAGTCAAGCTTGAACGATTCCCTCTTGAGTATAAATCATCCTGTGGATTTCCTTCTTGATTTTCATTACTTGGCGGTGGTGTATTCTTTCGTTGTTGTTGTTCTTCTTTTTGGACGAGCTAATATTCTAGCATCGGGATGCACCATTCGTCCTACCATTCCTCAAAAATTTCTTCAACCTCTTCCTCTATTAGTATAAATTGCATCGGTAAGCATGGATGCTGTGGGTGTTGGCGCAGCTGCATATTGACATGGTTCATGCCAATTTCAAGTCTACCCACTTGACTAAAGCATTGTATAGTGGCTTCATCCAGCCTACAGATGTTCTTTACCTAGTGTTTTATAGCCTCGCCATGCATAAATGATTCAATATTATTTTATGTATGATGTGCCATTCTATGATTATCAAGCTAAAGGTTTTGGTATCATTCTCCTGTGAAATTAACCGACAGATCTACCCCTTGGTAGTTCG
This sequence comes from Pseudotsuga menziesii, assembly GCA_001517045.1. Lineage (NCBI taxonomy): Eukaryota > Viridiplantae > Streptophyta > Pinopsida > Pinales > Pinaceae > Pseudotsuga > Pseudotsuga menziesii. The sequence continues at coordinate 287,547 of LPNX011190346.1, read as the reverse complement.
GTGGGTCGAACCATGCAACAAATGAATTTAAAATTATCAACCAAGAGTAGTGAAATGTCTTACCCTCCTCCCGCGACTCAATAGAATCTTGCAACAGCTCATTCACCAAGAACTGACACCAATTGAGTTCAACCCCTTCCGCACAGAGTTCAATCAGTGCAATGGCTCTTGCAGTGCATTGGTTTGGATGCATCCTGCACAGTAACTTCGAGGACAATAACTTTGCAGCAAAGTGAATGGTATAATCATTAATGGAGGTGATTTGAAATCCTCTGTTATCTCTTACTATGTCGTACTTCTCCTTCATCCGCACAACTATCGTCACTTCTTGATCCTTCCTGAGAAGTGGCGTTGGGTCCATCCCTGCAAATGGTGGGCCTGTTATGATTGTGATAAGTTTAACATCTACAGTTGTAATCTTTCCAAGCCATAGGACCCCTCCATGAAAGAATACAAACAACTACTTAATTTAAGTGTTTATTGGTATGTTGCGAACAAAATGTGGCATATATAACAGTGATAGTATACCAGACTGTTCCAATCCTCTATGCAACTCCTTTGTGAAAAATCACATGGGCACATCTTGTGTATCATACATAGTATCCATATAGTTTTTGTGGTCCAGGTCTTAGTGCTTCTTTGTGTCATGGTAAACAAAAGATGGATACCGCAAGTTTGACATAATATTCATCAACACCTTCACTCCTTTTGGCACCAATGGTGCTATCACCGTGGCCTCTAGTTTCTTTGGGATGTTGACTTTCGGTGCACCACTTATTCTGGGAAGAATTTAAGGTGGAAACAAGTTTCTTGTCTTAGAATATTCATCCTGTGGTTGGGGTGGCATTGGGGTTGTTGATGTTTTTTTCTTCCTCTTTTGGTTACAAGTGCGCTTGCCCCATGTGGTTTCAGATGGACCTGGTCTGTCTACGTGCACTTTTCTAGACGACCTAACAGGGTTCAGCTCCATTGCTAGAGCATCCTGTGTAGCAGCTGGTACGACCTTCGCCTGTGGTGGGATGTAACCAACAGAATCCTCCATGACTATCGTGTGTTATGTAGGATCAAAATCAATTGTACTTGTGGTGGATATGGAAATGACCATGGTACAAACAACTCACTTTGACTCTCAATTTTGTAGGAAACAATAGCTCTTCTCTCTTGCAGCTAGAATGAAAGGAGTCTTGGGTGCGAATTGTGATAGCCAACAACAATTTTCCCTATCCATTCTTCACACGCGTGAGCAATTACTCATAAAAGAATCCATCCTTTCAAGCACATGGGCGTATTGTTCGATTTATTTATGGAAACTTTTATGTATTCTGCCAATCACTACAACAAAATACCCTTTTGGAGGCATTTTTGTCTTGCGGTGGTTTTGCTAAACCACCCCCCCCCCCCCCCCCAAAAAAAAGTTTTTTTATCTCTTTGGAGGCGGTATTTATGCTCTGAAAATAAAATCATTCAAGATCTCTGCTATGTTTATGATTCTATCTCTTACTCTCTACTAAGAAGTAAGAAAGTCTTGGTAAACATCATGCACAATGCCTGCCATATTATTGGATTGGATACTTATAAAAAGAAGTTCTCATAAAGAAATTACAACAAATTGCAAAATAAAAAAAGACACCCATATTTTATTAAGCTTTTTATTCTTTGTGAGAATGCCACTTATGTGTGTGCTCTCAGTTTTCACCACCACCTACAAATGATTAAAAAACTATTGCATTTACAAAAGCAAATCTAGAAACTTTATAGGAAACAACAACTTACATACATAGCCATTTTTATGTATAGAAAAACCATTTTATATATAATCTAATATTTCAAAAAGAACCCTCCAGTAAAATACATCTAAACATTTATAGAATACATCTAAACAATCAAGCTTTAAAAAAAAAAAATTTATAATACACAACAAATTAGATATCATGATAGAATAATGATACACCAATGATTTTAACAGTAACGACGAAAGTTAGAAGAGAGTCCCATTAACGATGATTGTCAAGACACTTTGAAACATCTATACATGCTCCAACCCACATAAATATCACAAAAATCTTAAAATACGATTAGGTAGAGAAGATTAAGTAATTTCCCTTCACCGTGGTATCACCGAAGCTTGAGGGAGATGCTAAACCTAATATAAATTAAATTACATCTTTAAGATAAAGTTATTTTTTGATTTACAAAATCCAAAGCAAAAACACATCCATTCCACAACCCACATACACTCGTTATTTTCTTTTTTAGAATGTTTTAATGAGATTAAAACCCTACGGTGTTAAATTTGGTTCATCGTATGGACAAATTGCTGCCATTTGTGGATTGGGTGGTCCAATAATGCATTCTGTTAAATCTTTCAAAATATAATAAGCGACTCACTGAAAATAAATGGTGGCATGTCTACATTGATGAAAATAATTGTCAAACAACATGCTCTAATACATAGCTGTTTGAAAAAAATCTACAATAAGTTATATTATATTTATTGAAATATAATAGAGGTAGACTTGGTTTGAAGTTGGACTTATCTTATCATAATTTAAAAACCACATCCACAACTTTATAAAGCTTAAAATAAAATTTTTAAATAGTTACTAAATCAATCATCATTTACAACTTAAATACATACAAGAAGACAATCTAGTATTCTAGTTTTGTTTATTCACTTCATTTATTGAGATATTGAATTTAACTTCTTTAATAGTTGTTATACTTCTAAGACGTTAAATAGAGAGGTTTTTTTAATATATATTATTTCACACATACCAATAATTGAACTTATATTAATAGGTTAAATGGTTATATTTATAAACAAAATACTTGGTTTAAGATGAACACAACATCTCATTGAAACTTAATAACAATAACTACTTGGGAGAATCTAGATTGAAAAACATAATTAATTGTTGGGATTACAATAGACACAAGACTGTTGACACATCATATCGCCAAAAAATTTAATGCTCACATCTACTTGAAAACTATAGAACACAAAGTCTTAAAAAAGTAGTTGGGAGTTCAATACCCAACTACAACAACATTAATTAAAGACAACCAATTTCTACACTCTTGTGCACTCATTTCATCCACTAGGATACATACTATTACAACTTGATTAAACATATAATTATGATATACTTTTCTTAGTGCCCTACCATAAGTAGTATCTATCGTGATTTGTATCTTATCAAGTCATCATTTTCATTCGGTTAATACAAAAAAATACTCCATAAGAAACTCTAGACACTCTTGAGGGATTTTGTTGCAAGAATTTAGGAGAGTTTTAATAATTCTTATCATGTTTAGATTATATATGGTAATTAATAATTTTAATAATTCTACTTCCCCATTTCGAGGAGTGTCCAGATCATCAACCTGCTCCGCCTGTTCGAGGAGGGTCCATATCATCAACCTGATCCCCCTTTCTAAGGAGGTTCCATATAATCATTGTTCCTCCTTGTGAGGAATGTATGTAACATCATCATTACTGTTCCTCCCTATGAGGAAATTATTCAATATCATCATCACTTTTCATCCCTACGAGGAAAGTCTTTAGCATCATCGTCATTGTTCCTCCCTATGAGGAAAGTCTTTAGCATCATCATCATTGTTCCTCCCTACAAGGAAAGTCTTTAGTATCATCATCACTGTTTCTCCCTATGAGGAAAGTCTTCATCATCATCATCATTGTTCCTCCAAACGAGGAAAATCTTTAGGCTCATCATCATTGTTCCTCCCCATGAGGAAAGTCTTCAACATCATCCTCACTATTCCTCCCTACAATGAAAGTCTTTAGCATCATCATCATTGTTCCTCCCTGTGAGGAAATTCTTTTCATACTACACCGGGCTTCTCACAGAAGTATTCAAAATTTACTCAAGACAAAGGACTGGTCAACACATACACAACTTGCTCATCAATACTCACAGACTAGAGATTTATAGTTTCCTTCTATACCATGTCCCTTATATAAAAATACCATATTTCTATGTTTTTTTTCTTATCATGGAACATTGGGTTCTTCATCATGTTTATACAACTTTGCTTGTCACATAGAATCACTGCGGTATCCAGCCCCATATCAAGTAGACACGACATCAACTTTCGAAGCCATATGGCTTCATAAATAGAAGAACAAGCTGCTATATATTATGTTTCAACTGTACTGAGAGCAACACTGGGCTGCTTCCTGCTAAACCATGAGATCATGGTGAATCCTAGACAATAACATCCACCTAAGGTGCTCTTCCTGTCTGAGGTACTTCCATCACAATCTGCATCTGTATAACCATATTGTTTGTAGTGATGATCTCAATCATAGTATAGTCCAAAGTATATCGTACCTTTCAGGTACCTTATCACATGATTTTCAACTATCCCTAGGTTTAACTAGATATTGACTCAACTTGTTCATAGAAAATCATACATTCGGCCTGGTATTCATCAGATATATCAACGACCCAATAATCTGTCTATACAGAGTTACATCCAGTAACTCCAATGATTCATCAGACACCAAGTTCAAGTTGGTATCCATGAGTGTGGCCATGGTTTTACAATCCAACATATGAAATATTTTTAATATTTCCACAACATACTTTCCCTGGTTGAGAAAGATTTCTTCTGTCCTCTTCCATACTTCCAGGCCTAGAAAATAGTCCATCAATCCAAGATCTTTCATCTCGACTTCTTCGACAAGATTCTTCTTGCATTCTACAATATTTTTCTCATTTCTTGTCAGAAACAAGTCATCCACATACAATAATAGTATGGCAAGTTCATCATCCATAACCTTAAAGTAAAGGTTAGGGTCAGATTTACTTTTTTCAAACCCAAGCTTGTCAAGAATCTATCTATCCTTCCATACCAATATCTTGGACATTGGTTCAGTCCATACAGATCCTTCTTCAACTTACATAAGTGAGTCCATCTATATTCGACTTCAAATCCTTCTGGTTGTTCAATGTATACTTCTTCCTAAATTACACCATTAAGGAAGTTTGTATTTACATCCATTTGGTGTAAACTCCACTTCATCATACATGCAAGTGCCATGATAGTTCTGATGGAAGTGTACCTTACTACTAGTGCAAATGTCTCTTCATAATCAATTCCCTCTTTCTGTGACAATCTTCTAGCCATAAACCTTTCTTTGTATTTTTTGATACTTCCATCAGCTACATCCGTAATCTTTTAGATCTACTTGGAATATATCACACTCTTTCCTTCAGGTTTGGGAACTATATCCCAAACATCATTCTTCGTTATTGATTGGTATTCTTTCATAATTCCTTCTACCCATTCTTTCTTCTGTACAACTTCTTCATAACTGGTAGGTTCTTGATCTAAATGATCACACATTAAAGATACATAATTGGAGAATGGTTTTGATCTCTTACTTACTGTTAGCACTTGTGCTAAATTTTGAATAAGCACCGGCGACGATAAGATGACAAGCAGGGGTATAGGAATTTTTTTTTTGAACTTGACGACTTCAAGAATGGTCACCATAGAACATGAAGCGTAGACTAGAAGAGGAGAAATATTCGGTGATAGAGGAGGTGCATAGAGAACTAAGCCATGAAGGCATGTGAAATTCATGCTCTGTATGTTTTCCTAGCGAACATGGTTAATTGCCAACCATATTGACGGTAGACCCGATCCCCTAATCAGAAAGATCTGCGGGTGGAAATATTTTGTTGCCCAAGCTTGCATAGTGGATAAGGAAGAAGGGGGGCTGCAAAAGAGAGAAAGGCCCCACATTTTTTAACAGAAAAGATCAAGCAAGATCCCTATCAACGGATATAATTCAGGTCATAGTAGCAAGGTGCATGAGGGATAAGGGGAGGAAGCGATGCAAATCCTCGTAGGGGTCCTCATTTTCAACAATGTAGATTTATCGAAACTATGGAATGATGGCTCTGATCTGCATCATCATAGGGATATGCGTAGGGGATATTCAGCACATATACCGCGAAGGGTGGTAGGTACCACCGAATCAAGAAGGGACAATTGACAATGATGATGCAAAATCATATCCTAGGTCTACGCGGATCACTGACAGACGCACATGGAGAGAAGGGACTATGAAATAGAGGATGAAGTAGGAAATAATGGCAGTGTAGGGCACATTCCAGAAATTTGATAGCCATTACCTTCCATGTGTGGAGAGGATAGGTTCCATGATGACTGCACAATAGAAGATAAGAATTTTTTTCCACATCATGCGACCGTAAGGCCGGAGGTCACCTCAGAATGCAATAACAGGAAATTCACTACAAGAAAGGGCGGTGTGGTCTACATTTTCACATAAAGGGATACGACTAGGAGCCACATGATCTCTCTTGTTACTATCATGCCACTTAACATGGCACATGTGGTAGAACTCCAATCAGATCGTAGAATTTAGCTATCTGATTCGATATAAAGATAAAGTGGAGGTATTCGAAGACACATAAGAAATCGTCTATTAATAGCGAGCCTTGCTGATTGATCTCACTTTGATATAGATCCCAGGAACCCAATATGGGACCAGTTATGGCTTATGGTTTGGATATACCCTCTATCTTTCTTAGGACAAGGACCTTGACAGGCCCTCATACGTTAATAATTCCATCCATTGGGGTAAAGACGTTCCCTATGCTAATAAGGGTTGTTGATGTCGACGAATACCATGTGGGTAGGATAAATTGCGACACTACTGCAGGAGCATTAGCTAGAATTCTTGGTCCAAAAAATGTTCCACCCAAGTCCCCAGACATGGCCTTGGATTCCTTGGCCATGGTACTGAGTATCCTTTCCTAGAGGTGGATGATTGAAGGGGATGTTTTGACGCTAGGAAAAGAGAATGGAGGGCTTCATGATCATCATCTCAGACTCATCCTGTCAACCTCATCCACAATGATGATGATCCTACGAGATAACCATGAAGATATGCCCCAGGGGGGAGAACCCAGCTTCAGTGGGTCGACAAGAATGATGAGTACATTGGAGGACTAGTACCAACCGAGGTATATCTCATCTGAGATTTCAAAAACATTACTAATGGAATATTAGGCTAGGCAAAGGACCGAAAATGTAGAAAGGTCCCTATACTCTCTCAGTCCTATAGAACAGAGGAGTGTGCTAGTAAGATAAGTCCATTGGTGCCAAAACGTCTCCTTCAAAAAATGACATGAAAAATTACTAGCTAGAATCATTGGTTCATTTAGGTATTTACATTATGGTATTGTCTTCTAAATTTGTGTTCAATATTTGCAACAAATAAATATGTATAAGGGTGGAAAATACAACATCTAAATATTTGAATTTGTTCTTGGGCATGTGAGCGGACTATGAAAAATGTTTTTGCACACGCAGGTGATCTGGTAAATATTAAAGTGGCACATAAATTGATGTGATTAATTGTTGAAGTTCCGGAGAGGATGATGATGACGCTGATAGACTATTGAGATCTTCTGTTGTATGTATTACATTTTCTTCTATGTTTTGCTTTTCAATCTACTGTGTATTGACTCGCTCAAATTATATTATATAATTCATTTGGTATATTTATAAGCATATCCTGTAATGAGTATATTCTATATTTGCATAGAAAAATTATACTATGCACATGAAACCCAATAATCCATAGAATCAAAATAGATATCATATTTAAAAATATAAAATAAATAGATCCTGTATTTATAGCTTCTTAAATAAGATATATTCCTCTTTGGAATCTGAGGACTATTTAGAGCAATGTTCAACTCCTCAATTGGAGAATCTGACTTTGTTATTGAACACAATTTCTTTGTAATAAGATCACTCTTCAGAAAAATATGTATATATCAAGTTTCAAAACCTATTTATAGGACTAGACCCTATCAACGATGTAACGGTGGTGGAGACTACTCTAAGATCAAAGAAAGAAAAGAAAGAGAAAATCAAGTTTATTTTGAATAGGTAAGTGGGAAACTTAACTTGAAATGGGTCCATTAATGGAAAATTTACTTATTGGTATCTTAGGTTGAACAAATGTTAATTGAGATATAGCTCTATATGACTTTCTAAGATGGATCTAGTGTTAATACATGATTATCTCTTATGTTTCTTGGGATATTTTAGGAACTAAGGCAGCCTACTACCTCCTTGAATTCTGAAGCATGTATATAGCATAATGATTCTAACCATTTTGTTCATGATATTACCATGGTGCAAATTAGTGGCTTTCCTTTTTTATCGTTTTGCATAATGATGTACTCATCCTTGGTTTTTGTTAGGGTTTACTCCTTTCTGCTCACTACTTTTTTTTTCATTTCATATGTATTAATTTTATCCCTTGGGATTTTCATATGTACTTCCAGATCATTATTGTGGGTGTCACATATGTGGTTGAATATAATATGTACTTCTAGATCAGAATAGTACATGCTTTTAGTGCCTGATATTGAGGTAATAGGATTAGGGGTGACCTGAAATTGGGGTTGCTTGATAGCATTAGAAATTTTTCTAGAAACTACAATCCAACCATGCTGGCTAACATTGGATGCCGAAGAGGACCACTTTTCTTCAGGAGCTTGAGGCTAGGACTTGCGTTTGATGGCTTAGGCATTAGAGGGAACCCTTTAATTCAATGCTTCAAGCTGATTTTGGTAGTGAAAATAAGTATTTGGAAATTTAAATATATCTCATAGGTACCGATGGATTTGATCATCAAGTTGGATATTATGGACTCCTTCAGGTTTCCTGGAAATTTCACTTTATGTAATTTTTCTTTTTGGACTATGGGTGAAAAAACCTTTCTTCTGACAAATGAATTTTCCTAAAGGTTGGGCTAGTCTTTCCAGGAATGCAAGTATTGGGATGGAATCTTAGGAAATTCAACTTAGACGTGACAATGAAATTGGTCCAAACCCCACAAGAGAAATAGTTTCTACAATGAGAAAATACCACCAGAGTATTTTGACAAATCCATGGCCTATTCTGCATAATATACATAGAATTGGAGGCCTCCTTAAATATAAACATAAAATAATCCTTTAAATTCTTGATGACTGTGATGTGCCAAATGAAGAGCTCCCAGGTTTCACAAACCCAAGCATAAGTCATATTTTCTGAAGGGATTTGGTCGGTAAAATTACCAACTTCCAAAGGGATGTGGCCAACAAAATAACCAAATTTAGAAGGGATGTGGACAACAAAGTAACCAACTATGACATGGTAGCTACAGTCATTACAAGCTTTCCCATATTCGTCAAGGTTATTTTAACTAGATCAACAACAGGGCAACTGAAACATCAATTCATGAAACACCTCGAGGAAAAAATTGTTGGCCTTATTTGGAGCCATTGTTCTCCAACCGACTGGATCAGAATCCCAACGATGAGAGTATGGGCCATCAATAGGCCCCTACCCAGCTGGTTAGAAGGGACACACTACTGTCTACAAACTAATTTCTCCACTTATGCCAGGAAATCTAATGCATGCAAAGGGTATAAGCAGTAAAAACAAGATTTAAGAATGACAGGACCATACTCAAGTCCTCAGAGGCTGTATCCCTCATCCACCAAAAATTTCCTTATAAACCATCCCAATTTTTCAATAATCTACTTGTCTAATCTTAGTTTTTTTTAATTTTCTCTATTGACCTTAACTAGATATTCATAATGTTGGGGAATAATATCCTATTACTTTCATAGGTTATCACTTTATCAAATTTTATGTTTATGGTGGTTTAGTTATTTTCTCTTATTATTTGGTGTTCTTTGCGTTTGTGTATGCTTAATCAATGTTATGTGCCTTGGATGTGAAGAAGTTCGAACTAGTTAAGGTGGTTTAATCATATTACATTTATTATACAGGTATGTTGGAGAAATATTTGCTAAAGCATTCTTAAACTGTTTGAATGGAGTGCCAAATATTGTGGAATGTACATATGTTCAATCAAATATTATTGAAATGCCTTTATTTTCCTCCAAGCTAAGCAATGATTTTTCCCACCCTCCCTCTTTCAAATTTAGGTTTCTTTTTATTTTAGAATTTGTTGTATCCGCACCTGACGTTGCAAGGTACATATCATGTAGTGTCTATTGAACATCATAAGAAACTCTAACATAGGTATGTTTAAAGAAATGCAATTTTCTGTAGACTTAATAAAGTGGGGGGAACCCATGAATTCGGCTCTACTCTTTGAAATGAGAAATAAGAGTTTCTTTCTTTGTTGCTGCCTCTTATGTATTCTCTTCATTCGAATGTTAGTAAAGATTTACAAGCCTATAAGGGAAGTAGAATGAGAATTTTTTGGATCATACCTAATTTTGAAAGTCATTTCATTCTTAAATAAATAAACCCTGGTACTCTGGTCAAGACAGTCAAATTATGTAAAAACTTTGTTGTTGCTTAACTTAGATAAACAATATGAAATATCCCAATTCAATCTGGACTAAATTTTTTCCAATAGTCTTTAGTTAGGATAAGGATTTCTATAGAACACCTTAAAAATGTTGTAGATTGCAATTCTAGTCCAAACCACTGTTATGATGAACTTTCATCAAACACTTTGTACTTGTATAATTGTGGCTTATAGATATGTGAATCTGACTTAGTGTTCACAACAGTTTAGTTATTTACTATTCTATGTTATGTTCTTGATTGAGATATGATATTGGTTTTGGTTGAGGACTTATAATAAACACTTCAGATGTTTCAGTTGAAGTTAGTTTCCCCAAATACAACACTTCTTTGGAAACAATATTCTATACCTTAAGCTTATTATTGATGTTTGGTCAACTGGAAGTGTGTAGTATTCATCATAAACAAGATTGTCACAAAAAAGTAACTAATTACACATAAAAATAGACTTTAGAGAGCATATTCATATTTGGATATTTTATTCAAAGAAAACTTTACATTCCTGGAAATGATGGACATAGAATGCAATAGATTTGCTGCTACAATGCATGGCTGCTCTCCACAGGAGGAATGTAACCTTCCCTATTCAAACTCAGTGCACAAAAAAGAAGTGTAGATCTGATTTAAATTACTTTCAGATACAGAAACTTCATAAATATGACAAGAACTTACAGAGAATGTGGCCCACAAATCAGCAAAGGAATGAGTAATTTATATGACTGGAAATTGGACTGTGACAATGAAAAGGACCTCCAACAATGTATAGACCTTCAAATATGCTCACACTATAGCCTTTATATGAACTTGTTGAGTATATACAATGATGTGAATATGAATGTGACTACCCAGTACTAAGTGGAAACACCCAAGGCCTCTATAACAGTTCTTTCCTCTTTCTAACAATTACTGTAGCAGCTTCCTTCACAAGAGTTTAATGCCTTCTTTCCTAAGTGCACCCACACAATATTCAATAACGAAAACACTCTTCCATATTTTCCCATGATTTAAATGTGATGCGCCCCTCTTGAGCTACTCTTGCTAGCTGAGAGGTATGGTAAATGACTTGGAATTCTTCTACAGTGGTGTGCCCTTCCTTCTTGACCAACCAGATGCAAATGCACCCCTCTAGAAAAGAAATACCCAATGTAAAAAGTGTTCCCCCTTCTTATGTGACCAAATATTCCACAAATTGTTAGAATAATCAACCCATAGTTACCTACCTTAGACATTAATTAAATCATTTTTGTCGTATAACCTAGTCTCCTAAATTCCACTCTATGCTAGTTACCTTCTACATGTCTTAGAAGTCAAAAATTGCTAAAATTGAGTCATGGAGAGCTTGGGAAACCTCCTAGAAACCATATTTAGCATGTCTACTTTATTCCAGATCCTCCAAAGTGCATATCTACTTTTTCTGAAAAGATGCCCGCTTTATTGAAAATTAAGGCAAAAGGAAAACCTAGACTAGGTGTAGTTGACTTTTTTTTTCCCACATCATCCTCCCTCCTTTTCTCGTAATAAAATAATGTATGAGTTGTATTTCCATCCCTCATTATCTTGCCTACTTTACTTAGCCAATTCATGAGCATCTTGGTGGATTTGGAAATTGCTTTATGCACCTATGGGGGATTTGACTAGATTTAGTAATCCTACTTTTTGACCTTTTCGAATGGAATCCTTATGCATTCAAATATCTCATGTAATTATATATTTCAGTAGACTATTACTTCACAAGGTTGGATATTGTACACTTATTCAATACAAATTAGTGTTATGCTCCAATTTCAGTCTCCTTTAGTGTTAATTTTGTATGTTTGATTAGCCATTTTGTGAGTGTAATTGTTCTATCTCTTGGTTTAAATTTACACATGGTATTGTATCCTTTGTAGATTTATTTCTATCCTTCCATATTTCTATTGCAGGTTCGACATCTTGACTGGGAGCATATTCTGCTAACTGAAGGGCACAGTTTCTGAGCTATGGACCAATATCAGAAGATCATCTTGACTCCATTCAATTTATTTGAGTGGAAAGATGAGATGGAGATATTGTTGAGAGAGAAAGGTCTCTATAGGGTTACTATGGAAACTGAGGAAGAGCCCAATGTAGCTACAAAGAAAATCAAATGGCACAATAGGAGGCATGAGGCCTATGGTCTTTTGTGTCTAAGCATTTCAAGAGACCTCCTCTTCCATCTTGATGGATTGACATCACCTAATGAAGTGTGGGAGAAGCTTGTAGATATTTTTGGTAAGACAGATGAGATGAGAGGACATCAAATTGAGAATGAGCTGATATCCTAATTGAGTCCCAGTAGCTTTGAATCCTTACAACTCTACTTTTCCAAGTTTAAAGCCCTTGTTTTGCAGCTAAAACAGTGTGGGATTGAAAAGAAGGAAGAACAACTAGTTTTGGCCATACTCTTGAAGCTTGGACCTAACTATTTAGTGTTTGTTTCAACCTTCCATGCCACCAAGTTGACAGCTCGAGCTTGGAAGATTCCTAAGCTTACAGAGTTCATGGAATTCCTCACAAAGGAATAAGATACATTGGTGATGATGGGCACCATCAAACCTTCCAAAGACCAAGCTTTGGTTGCTGGAGATTCAAGAGAGGATTCAAAAATCAAGAAAAAATCTAAAAACACACTTGAGCAAAAGAGAGACAAGAACAAGTCTCAAGTCTCAATAGGAGCTCCAAGGTTCCAAGAACAACTTCAAGAAGAAGAAGAACAAAGGAGAAATGAGAAAGTGCGCAAACTATAGTAAGGGCTATTATCTTGTGAGCTCTTATATGAAGAAGAAAATTGACATGTTGACCGAAATCCTGGAGAATAATAACATCTCCCTTCCTAATTACTCAAAGAAGAGGGAAGGAGGATCAAATTCAAAGGACAGAGAGAGAGAGAGTACATGCCTTGGTTGCTGGCACATCGAGATCACCTAGCTTCATCATAGACTCTAGAGCTTCTAGACATATGGTTTCGACAAAAGAGGCATTCTCCTCTCTTGACATGTTGAAAAGCCCACCAATAGTTTTGGGGGATGACTCTTTCACTGACAGTTTGGGGAAAGGAAGTATTGATCTTGACCATGGTAAGCTCAATAATGTATTGTATGTTCCAGGTCTTGTCTCTAATCTCTTGTCAGTGTATCAGATGAATCACACTGGGTCTCCAAATAAGGTAATATTCTCCCCCGATGATGTTGAAATCACTGATATTTCCAATGGTAAATTCATAGCAAAAGGTGTTGTTGATCACACTTTGAAGGTATACATGTTTTCCCATTTTCTACCCTACTCAAACCCCTCCGCTCTTCTGATTCATGCTAATGAGGAAAGAAAGATTTGGCATGAAATATTTGGCCATATTAACTACAATTATCTTTCTGATTTGAGTGAAAAAGATATGGTCATAGGTATTAAATTGAGCACATAGATCTATAGACAAACACACAACTCACAAAATAGATCACACAATTTACTCAGCAATTGAAGAATGAAACAGTGCAAAAATGGATTGCAACTGTTAATGCTTTCATTAATCAAAAAGTAATCGGATATATAATTATAATGAAGTACAATGGATTTAATATCCATAAGCAATTCGAATCCACATGAGGAAATTCGAATTGATTAGACTCTACTTGACTGTAGGTAATTAAGACCTTGTCTAAATCACTATCGGAGGACTCAATGGTTAACTGACCTTGTCTAAACCATAACCAGAGTTCATCGGAGTTCTAAAACACAACTCAAGTGTTACATTTAGTGTTGACTAAGGCTAACTGACTGTGGTAGGTGAGAAATGCACCCTTCCTGAGTTCAGTCAAGTAAACCTAGTGCTAACTGAATGTAGAGGACTAGAATTGAATGTAATTGACTCCTAACTTAGCTAAACCAGTCATCAACTGAAATGAACTGACCTTGGTTGGTTTCGACACTCCCAGTGGCTCCTAAATTGTAGGGATTGGTCTATTAAGCTCCTAAACTGATGCAATCAAGTGTATTTAGTGGCAGTGAGCCTCAATTAGTGTTCCCCACACTTTAGTAACTGAAACATGTGCCCCAATTAGGCCAAGTGGACCAATGGTGCTAATGACTATAAATAGACTGAATGAACTCCCTATTTAGACATAACTCTTGATTTAAACATATGACCAAATTTTGACAAGGGAGTATTAATAATCCTAACACCCCCCATGAATGCTAACTTGCAAAAACAGTGGGCCCTGGTAACTAAGACCATAGGTCACCCATTACATCAAGTAAAATAAAGTAACTGCTTAAAATAAGGAGCTGGGGTAAAACCCACATGGGAAAAAGGCCCCCCCTCTATCTAAGCAAGGTAGAATCAGGTCTCAAGTTTGAAAAAATTGAAAATATTTTTCCGCAATCTTCATCTCTGTGAGGTAGCGAAGCAGCATGCATGGTGTGTTGTGCACAAGTATTATGGGGCCTGGCATGTAGACTTCTCCTTCTTCTCCAAAAATGATGATGGAAGGAAGGAGGAATAAAACCTTTGTCTCTTGCTGAATGAAGAGGTGTATGATCATATCCATTCTTATGAATGTAGTGAGACTGATCCCTTGCCATATAGCATCTTATAGGGAGTCTATTGCATCTCCCTAAAGGAGGTAAGATAGCATGACATAGCACAAGGGTCTTTCCTTTCTGAGTGTCAAGTGAGTTTCCAGTCATCTTCCTAGCATCAAGTTTGGAAGTAGGGACTGAATCTAGATCTGAGTCACCCTCAATCTTGAGGCCATGAATTGATAAATATGGATCTGCAAAACTAGTAGAAACTATAAAAGAAGTAGATGCAATGATTTTACCTTCCCTTACAAGTGATAGCTGAGATTGAACTGGTTCTGAAGGAGGCATGAAATATGAGAACTCATATACTTTTAAAGCACGATTTGTAGTACCCTTTGCTATGATGCTCCCAGTAGAGATATCTATGATCTCCACTGAGTCGGGACCAAAGATCACTTGCTTTGGAGATCCAGTATGGGTCATCTGATAGACAGATAATAGGTTTGAAGCTAGGGAGGGAACAAATAACGCATATTTGAACCTTCCATGTTCAAGTTTGACAGAGCACTTCCATTTTGTTTTGACTTTACTGTTATTGCCCATCTGAATACTAGGACCATCAAAGGACTGAAAAGAAGAGAATGATTCTCTAGATGCAGCCATATGGCTGGAAGCTCCAGAATCAATGACGAAGACATGTAGTTATGTGCAGCAAGCCTTCAATGCATGGCAGTTCCTTTGGTTTTCTTCATCTTCTTCTTTAGAGTCATCCTTCCTTGTGCTAGTAGGTAGAGAAATGTTATGTTTATTCAAAAGAAGATCCATTTCATCAATTTTTCTTCTCATGTAGGAGCTTTCTGAATGAAAGCCCCTTCTACAGTAAGAGCAAAGGACCTTGCCTTTGCCATTCTTCTTGCTTCTCTTCGAACCTGAATGTTATTTTGACTTCTCTTTCTTCACAGAAGAATCATCCCTTTGCTTCCCTTTGTCATTCACTACCTTATCTCCTCTTGCAACTAGAGCTATATCTTTGGGAGATCGAATGATCCCCATTTGGATCAATTTTTCATTCTCAGAAATAAGAGATTGGATGAAGGCATTAAGAGTGGGAATCTTCCAATTTGGAGTAGTGAGCCTTACTGTTTGGAAGGTGGATACAAAGACTAAGTAGTTAGTATTGAGCTTTGTGAGAATGGAAAGGATGAGCTGATCTTCATCCTTCTTCACTTTGCATAGCTTCAACTGATATATCAGGTTCTTGAACTTTGTGAAGAGTTCATTCAGAGATTCGAAATTGGATGGATTGAGAGTAATCAGATCATTTTCTAGCTGATGGATCCTCATCTCATCCTGCTTATCAAACAAGGATTCAAGATTGTCCCAAACCTCCTTGGGAGTCTCCAAGTCTTGGATGTGAAATCGAATATCTCTAAATACTGAGGAGAGAAATTGCCCATGGGATTCATCAAGCCTGTTCATATACTTAGCATTTTGTTTATCTCATTCTGGATCTTCCTCTATTTCTTCTACGAGTCTGAAGAGATGCTTGGTGCAGAGCATTACTATCATGTCATCCCTCCATTGGTGATATTTGAAGGGATTGAGAGGCTCCACTAGATGAGCCATTTTGAATGTAGTAAGAAGGACAGAGCTATTGTAGCGAATGTAGTGAGAAGAAGAGGCTACTTGTAGCGAATGCTGTAAGAAAAGATGATAACCTTTGACACAATCAAACTTACAAATTAAGGTCAACAGTCTGCACTTTTGGAATTTCCTTCACACCTAGCATAGTTGATCAAGCAAGCTTGATCAACAATTTCCTAACTTGGGATATTAAGCGGTAAATTCTCTGCTTCTGGTGTAGTACTGGAAGGAACAATTTGCTCAAAAATGATCCAGCTGGAGATCTGAGGAGGAGAAGTGCCTTTTCCACTGAGGCTCTAATACCATATTAAATTGAGCACATAGATCTGTAGACAAACACACAGCTCACAAAATAGATCACACAATTTACTCACCAATTGAAGAATGAAACAATGCAAAAATGGCTTGCAGCTGTGAATGCTTTCATTAATAAAAAAGTAATTAGATAGATAATTAAAATGAAGTACACTTGCTTTAATAGCCACAAGCAATTCTAATCCACATGAGGAAATTTGAATTGATTAGACTCTACTTGACTGTAGGTAATTAATACCTTGTCTAAATCACTATCAGAGGAATCAGTGGTTAACTAACCTTGTCTAAACCATAATCGTAGTTCATCGGGGTTCTAAAACACAACTCAAGTGTTGCATTCAGTGTTGACTAAGGATAACTAAATGTGGTTGCTGAGAAATGCACCCCTCCCGAGTTCAGTCAAGTAAACCTAGCCCCAACTGAATGTAGAGGACTAGAACTGAATGTAATTGACTCCAAACTTAGCTTAACCAGTCATCAACTGACCTGAACTGACCTTGGTTGGTTTTGGAACTCCCATTGGCTCCTAAATTGTAGCGATTGGTCTAGGAGGCTCCTAAATTGATGCAATCAAGTGGAATTAGTGGCAGTGAGCCTCAATTAGTGTTCCCCACACTTTAGTAACTGAAACATGTGCCCCAATTAGGCCAAGTGGACCAATGGTGCTAATGACTACAAATAGACTAGATGAACTCCCGATTTAGACATGACTCCTGATTTAGACATATGACCAAATTTGGACAAGGGAGGATTAATAATCCTAACAATAGGGTTACCAAAGATCAAGTTTTCCAAGGGATTCTGTCAAGGTTGTATCCTAGGAAAACACCCAGAGCACAAATTTGAGAGAGCTAGCCATGAGAGAACCTCTGCACCTCTTGAGTTGATCCACAGTGACATTGCTGGTCCATTTCCTCATATGTCTATGATTCAATCCAAATATGCACTGAACTTCATAGATGACTTTTCTAGGTATTGTTGGGTTTACTTCCTAAAGCATAAGTCTGAATTTTTTAACCTCTTTAAATTTTTTAAAGCCTTGGTTGAAAATCAGTCTAGGAGGAAACTCAAGATCCTCAGATCTGACAATGGTGATGAGTATGTCAAGTCTAATTTCATTCAATATTGTAAAGATGTAGGTATTTAGATGCAGCATTTGATCCCTTACACACAACAGCAAAATGGTGTTGCTAAGAGAAAGAACAGGTCACTGAAGGAGATGGAAACCTGCATGATGGAGGTTAAGACTTTTCCACCAAAGTTTTGGACCGAGGCTATAAAATATGCATCCTACATCCAGAATAGGGTGCCTCATAAGTAGCTTTATGGTATGGCGCCTTTCGAAGCTTAGCGTGGGCACAAGCCAGATGCGACCCATTTCAATATTTTTGGCTCAAAGGCTTGGGCTAGAATTCCAACTGGAAAGAGAAAGGATTTGCAGCCCCAAAGCCAAGAGTTCCTATTTGTTGGGTATTCTAAAGATTCAAAAGGTTACAAGTTGATCAACTTGAGCACTAATAAATATTTCATTGAAAGAAGTGTTCAGTTCCAAGAAGAGCCTTTAGTAGCAGTTAAAGTTGGAGAGTCTTCTTCACCACCAAATCCATTAATTGTAAGTGGAGAGACTAATGAGTTTGTTGATTCTGATATGTCTGATAATGATGATTTGATTTCAGATCCTGATATTCCTACAAGACCAAAATGGGCAGCAAATACCATTCATGCAGCTGGGGAACTAGCTGGAAATCCTAGTGACACCAGGAGGACTAGATCTCAGTTTGAGAGTGCCCTTTGTATGAAATATCCTTTATTTGATGAGAAGTGATATATGATGGTTGAATCATATCCATAGACATATGAAGATGCAGCACATTATCCAAGATGGAAAACAGTCATGAAAGAATAATTCAGCTCGCTCTAGAAGAACAACACTTGGGAACTGGTTGATCTTCCTCCAGGGAGGAAGCTAGTTCAATGTAAGTGGGTTTTCAAGACTAATTTTGCTGATGATGGTTCACCTTTGAAATATAAGGCAATATTGGTAGCCAAGGGCTACTCACAAGTACATGGTATTGACTACAATAAAACCTTTGCACCAATGGAAAAGATGGACTCCATAAGGCTAGCTTTAGCCATTGCAGCTTCGAAGTAGTGGGAGGTACATCACATGGATGTGAAGTGTGCTTTTCTAAATGGAGATCTCACTGAAGAGATTTACATGCATCAACCTGAAGGGTTTTTTTCTAATCCATCTTTAGTGCGTAGGTTAACCAAATCATTGTATGGGCTCAAGCAAACCCCCAGGGCTTGGTATGCCAAGATTGATGGCTTTCTGCTGTCATTGAGTTTTGTTTGATGAAAGTATGATCCTAATGTCTATTTCAAGATGATTCATGGTTATTTGATGATTATTATCTTGTATGTGGATTACCTTCTAATTACAGCAAGTTCAAAGAAAGAGATTTCCTCCTTGAAGGATGCAATGAACCATGCATTTTCTATGACAGATTTGGGATTGTTAAGCCAATTCTTGGGTCTCGAAATTGCTGAATCCCAACATGGAATCAAAGTACATCAGTCCAAAGTATTCCTTATATTTTATGAAAAAGTTCAACATGAAATATTTCAATCCAAGTAAGACTCCATTCCTTTCAGGAGTTAAGCTTGAAGAAGCAGGTTCCTCTCCTATGGTAAATAATACACTATATAGGCAGTTGATTGGGTGTTTGCTTTATCTTACACACACTCAACCTGATATATATTATGCATTTAGTGTGGCTTAAATATACATGGATCATCCTCATGAGATCCACTAGAGGATATCCAAAAGGATCCATATGCACTACACCAGAAAGCTTGTGCATGATGGTACCATTCATCTACTCTTCTGTGCATCTTCAGAACAAGTAGCAGACATCTTCACCAAATTTTTTTGTGAGAAGGCATTAAGAAATCTCAAATCACTGCTGGGGATTGCTGATCATGCTGTGAAGCATGATTGATGACAATATTTCCAAATTTTGTTTTCCTGCCCATGTTTAAGGGAGGATTTTCCCATTGGGTTTTTGCCTCTTTCCTTGGTTGTATGGACAAGCAGTATGTAAAGGGTGACTAAGAATTGTTTATAGGCCCTATATTTTTCTGATATTTCCTCATAAATTCAGGCTTAATAGGGTTGTTAGAATAAACAACCCATAGTTACCTACCTTAGACATTAATTATATCGTTTTTGTCTTATTACCTAGTCTCCTAGGTTCCACTCTATGCTAGTTGCCTTCTACATGTATTAGAAGTCAACACTTGATAAAAATGAGTCATGTACCACTTGGAAAACCTCCTAGAAACCATATTTAGTATGTCTACTTTATTCCAGATCCTTCGAAGCACATATCTACTTTTGCTGAAAAGCTGCCTGTTTTATTGAGAATTAAGGCACAAGGAAAAACTAGACTAGGTGTATTTGAATTTTTTTTCCCCACATCATCCTCCCTCCTATTCTCATAATAAAAGAATGTATGACTTGTCTTTCCATCCCTCATTATATTTTCTACTTGACTTATCCAATTCGTGAGCATTTTGGTCGATTTGGAAACTGCTTTATGCACCTATGGGGGATTTGACTAGATTTAGTAAGCCTACTTTTTGACCTTTTCAGATGGAATCCCTATGCATTTGTATATCTCATGTAATTATATATTGCAGCAGTGTATTACTTCAAAAGGTTGGCTATTGTACACTTATTGAATATAGATTAGTGTTATGCTCCAGTTTCAGTCTCCTTGGTGTTGATTTTGCATGTTTGATTAGCAATTGTGTGAGTGTAATTGTTCTATCTCTTGGGTTCAATTTCCACACCAATGCACCTTCAAATAAATCCTGAAATTCATGAGGAGAAAAACCTTGCAACCTGGGGTCTAGATGTACCTCATGATTATGTTCCTGATAAAAGGTTCTTGGCAAAACTAAACAGAGAAGTTTGCAGGAGGAAGCTTGTGCAACATCTAATCATGATATGAGTTCATCATTGATGGGGCTAAAGCATTGGGTTACCCACTACTTGGTTTTTCTCTTTTATCATATTCAAGATGGTTATTACATCATACCTATACAACGATGAATAGAGAAATCTTGCAGCGGTACATGCCACCCAGCGCATCATCCAGGCCAAAATTGTTGTCCATCCTTTCAGGTTTTGGAGAATAACATGATCTGTCCACTAATTTATGAGATTCCAGAGTTCAAAATTACATAGTGTCTCCCACCAAGATGTTGGATGCCTGAAATGCATAGGTAGATGTAGAGTATATGTTTTCTTTGAAGGGTTTGGAACCGTCATGAACTAGTATATGTTTTCTTTGAAGTTTTTTGAACCCACACGAATAAGTTTTTCATAAAATCTTCATCATTCATTTTTTAATAAAATATTGAAAATTAATATAGTTATTTGAGTATAATTTTCTTTTCTTAATTTTTATTAAATTTAATTGATCAGTTTTTGGATTTCTTGATTAAAATGTTGAAAGGGTTTTTTTAAGTGATTTTAATTATATTTAGTAAAGAAACATATGAATTAATATGATAAATAATTCATACTATATAAACAGATATAGTTATTATAATTATATTATAATGATAATTAGTAGTATATAATAATAGATATCTATTGTAATATATATTCATATTAATGCTAAATGTTATGTTGTTTTTTAAATAGGATGTAGGTTTTTTAATTAGGATTTAGTAAAATCTGTTGCCACGTCTACTAATCAAAACCAAATGATAAAAATCCCTATCAAGTAAAATATTAGGCAATGAATCCACCGTAGATATGCCCGACCACGATCATACTCTCCAGTCCAAGACATTGGAGCATACTCTTGAGGCACTCCTCTTGGAAAATATCAGTATGCTCAGAGCTTGTAGTTGTGGAGTCTCATAGAACATAAGGTCCATGATGAGGAGATCAAAGTGTTTTTCAAATGCACTAATTTAGTTATCCCATTCTGTCAAGTTGCGTGCTCCCAAACCATGAACGAGGAGAGATAGTTCCTATCTTCATATGCTATGTTTGCTTTGAATCATGAAAGGGAAAACCAGAAAGCAAGAGGAAAACTAGAAGGAATAATTAATACCCCTTCCAACAAAGCCATAAATTTGGCACTAGAAACCTATAAATTTATGTTACAAGGAATTTATGGCATGCCTATATTAACATTGTTTATAGGAGTATAGTTTTCAAAAGCCATATTGAATTTGTAGAACACTGGGAGAAACTCAAATGAGTTAATAATATTTATTTGCAATCACACTCTAAGGGAAGGAATCCAACTCAATGATGACAATCTATTCTAGAAGTCCTAGGACACGTGCTAGAACATTGTGATTAAAGATGATTTGGTGTTTCTAGCTGAGCTGTGACACATGGGGCTATCTACATTTTACTAAATTCTAACAGAGTAGATGGATTTAGAGACCTGGCCCTAAGGGTACAAATTTATTGTTAAATTTTCAATTTTTTCCATTGTCGGAGTGACAGAATTAAAAATGACCCAATAAATGACCAAATGTTATATGGTCATTTGTAGTCTACATATCTCGTGATCAAATTTGGTCATTTATCTTAGTCATTTTTAGTTCGTCTATGCTGTCACCAAAAGTGGTCATTTTTCTTGATCATTTTTAGTCAGCTCACTAATAATTATCAATTTTGGTCATTTTTCCCTTTTAAGAGATTGTGGTGACCAAACCTTTTGAACTCATGGTCACTAATCTCTCATTTTCCACTGGTGTTAACAACCTTATCATCACATGATACTTGGTGATGTTTTTTGTAGCAAGACCTAGGAAGACTCATCTTGAACTAAATAAGTCATTGGTTTGGGAATACAATACCCAGGTTTCTGAAGCAAGATTCAGGGTATGGCGGCTAGCACCGTTGGCAAAACCATAGAATATAGTCATACAGAATTTAAATCATAACATGGAAAAAGCAGTGTCGGATAATACCCAAAGCCATATTAAAATAATTAAACCACACTAAAAAGTCAAATATACACATATATACAAGTTATTAATGCAATGATGTCCTAGGCATAGTACCTTTTTAGGTAGAACACATTGTGAGGCTTCCTAAAATGTATCCCACCATAGTCCACTAAATCGTAGGCCCCTTTTTCCAATATTTTGCTAACGATGTAGGGACCATACCACATTGATTCCATATTCCCTTTTCCCAATTTATCATGCTTTTGATCATACATCAAAACAAGATCACCTTCGTTGAATACCCGAGGTTGAACCGATTTATCATACTGGGACTTTACTCATTTCTTGTGCAACTTGTTAGTTGGAGTGACATTTCTACGTGTCTCATAAACGTTAGTTAGATAAAGAAAGTGTTGTTCCTTGGTCTAAGTGTTGGTTAGAAGCTCAACAACTAGTTTTAGTGACAGAATTTTGCATTCGATAGGTTAAACGAATTCCAGTCCATAGACCCATTGGAAAGGTGTGAAACCGGTCGTTGTTTTCACAAAATTTATATATTCCCAAAGTGTCAGGAATAGAGTTAAATTCCAATTTGATTTTTGTTATCCAACCATCCTACGAAGCATGGTATTAAGGAATTTGTTAATGGATTCCACTTTCCCATTAGCTTGCAGATATTAGGGGGTTGAGTTTTCATGACGAAAACCCAACCTGGCACTTAGCTCAATCACCATCTGATTATGGAAATGGGATCCATGATCAGTTACTATGGCTTGAGGAAATCCAAACCTAGAAATGACATGGTTAAACAAAAAGAGGGTGATAGTCTTACCATCCTTAGAATATGTAGGCATTTCCTCAGCCCATTTTTTGAAATAGTCAACAACTACAAAGATGTAACCATACCCCTCGAATGAGGTAGGCTAATTAAAATGCATGGAATCCATCCCCCATTTGGAGAAAGGGACAATCACAATGATGGGGTGTAATGGAGAAGGGTGAGCATGAATTTCGGGTTAAAGAGATGGCAAGGTGTGCATTGTTTTACCATTTCATAGAAATCCTTGAAGATCGAGGGCCAAAAGTACCCATCACAAAGAATTTTTTGAGTTGTAGCCATCCTAAAAACATGAATTCCACATGCTCCAGAGTGGTAGTTGTTCAATAATTGTACAACATTGTCATGAATTAACTCAAAATTTCTAATTTAATCAATACATTAGTTATAATTAGTTAAACTAGTCTAACTACAGTGGTAGGTGAGAAGTAGGAGAGAACTAGCGCCTTCCCACATGCAGCCATGCATAACTAGCACTAACTGAACTGGAGTAGAACTAACTAAATGTAATTGAAGAGTAACTAAGCATAACTAGTTACCAACTCCTAGCAATAGAAGGAGGTTGGTGTCGGGACTCCCAGTGGCTCCTAAAATGTAGGGTTTGGCCTAAGAGGTGCCTAAACTGATGCATGCAAGTGCAATCAGTATCAAATAGAGTCTATCGATGCTCACTAGACTCTAGTGATTGGTACATGTGGCCCCATTAGGATAGGTGGGCCCAATGGTACTAGTCGACCCAATAATTAATAATAGACTCCTAAGCTAGGCTAAAATAATCTAATAGACACTTTGGTCAAGGCAGGATTATAAATCCTAACAACCCCCCTGAATCCTAACTTGGACAAATGTGGGACTTGGAAACAAGGACAAAAGGTCACCCATATACAATCTAAAAGATAAAAAAAATTCTTAATAAATGGAGGAAATCAGGGAAAGCCTGATGGGAAAAACTACCCCTCAAGATAAGCAGGAATCAGGAAATACAAGTTAAAAACTTTCAAAATATTTTGATGTCATTTGCAGCACTATGCAGCAACAAAGCAGTATTCTGGTTCTTCTGTGTAGCAACATACTGAATTTGTGAATGTGAACTTCTGTATACAAAATGAAATATTATGTATGGAGGAATATTCCTCTTTGGAAGAAAAAAAATATGCTCAACTGAATCACAAATATAGACAACTGCTAGATGAAAACTAGACCCATGTAGAGCAAGTGAAATCAACTAATGAGAGAGAAAATGTGCTTGAGAATTTGAACCGTGTGAGGAACACCCAAAAAACTGATATATTTCATTGTTGAACATCAAACCCTATCATGTAAAATCAGCCCCAAGTGTTAGGAGCAAGTGTCCAGGCGAATGCAGAATGTGTCCATCTTTACTAGTTCAGTGAGGAGATGAGCATGTGATCAAATAGATAGGTAGAGAAGCCCTGGGACTATGGAGAGAAAATTCTTGAGATCCATAATATGATATATATTCAGAAATAACCAATGATTCACAAAATATAATATCATAAAACTCATCAGAGGAAACTAACATCAAATCCCTAGTAGCAAGTTTGAAGAAGACTTGCGGGACTTGATTTGTCACTCTAAAATTGATGAGACCAGCTACAAGAATGACTGAAGGATTTTGAAATTTAAAATATGAACCAAATAATATAATATAAGATACAAATAAATCAGATCCAAATAGTTTCATATCATATCCAATAATTTTCTCCACCGAGATGGTAGATGCATAATTTTCTCCTTCTTCAAAATTCTGAAAAATTGGTGCCCGCAGTCATGTAGGAATTTACTAGAAGCTCTAGTTCAATGAGAGTGAATGTATCACTCCTACAATCTGATATATTTCCAAAATATCCATGGTATTACTTATCTTCACACCAGAGAGATCATTAGATATAGAGAAATCAAATTCATCTTCATTTTCTGAAACAATCACTGGTAAACTATGCACATAATTTAAAATAGAAGAATCATAGGAGAATTTTTGCAAAGAATAGAAGGAGATTTTTTCATCAAAAAATGAGATTTGAATGTATTTTTCTGGATCATCCTTATGAGAATATGAGATATCATACATCTCATAAACTTCTAGAGCAATAGGAGAAGGAGTCACTCCAAGGAGACATTCTTGATCAATTCGAATTGACTATGTGGAAAATTCTGCTTCTTCTTCATCTTCAACAATTTGATTTTCTGTAGGAGAGGGCACAAACTCATCATGATGGATTTTATTTGAACCTATATCAATAGATGGGATCTTAGATTCATATCCCGTATGACTGCTAGATACTCTTGATAGAGGTAAAGTGATGAAGGATTCCCTAGAGGAAACCATGTGGTTAGATGCTCCAGAATCTATCAAATAAGTCGTAGACGGAGTGAGGCTTGCATGCAAGGCATGGAATATTTCATCTTCTTTATTCTTCTATTCATCATCAGAGACATTTTTACCTTGTGGAAGGGAAATATTTTTTTGTAAATGTATATCTTTCAACTACTTGAGGGTCTTCTTCATGCACAAGTCTTCTGGATGAAAACCCCTCATACAGTAGGAACACATCTTCTTTTTCTTCTTCTTAGAGCCCTAAGCTCCTTTAGAAATATTATGATTCTCTTTAGGATTCGAATCAGCTTCTTTAGGCTCCTTCCACATATATTTCCCTTTATCTTGTGCTTTGCTATATTCTTTCACTAGGAGGGCTTGATCTTTGGAATTATTGATGACTCCCATCTGGATCAACTTCACTTTCTCCTATATTAAGGACTCCGAAAAGGAATCAAGTGAGGGAATCTTCCAATTGGGAATGGAATCTCTTCCAAAATGGAAGATTGATACAAATAAAGAATAATCAAATCCTAGTTTGCTGAGTATGGAGATCACATGCTCGTCATCCTTCCTTTCTATTCCGCATTCTCTGCATTGAAGTGCAAGGAACTTGAATTCAGTAAAGAATTGGTGTATGGTCTCAAAATTATTGGGATGTAAGGCTATCAACTCGCTCTCTAGAATGTGTACCCAAAACTCATATTTATTTCCAAACAAGACTTCAATATTCTCACAAGATTCCCTTGGATTCCTCAAACCTTCAAGGTGAAAGAGGAGATATATGGATATGTGAGTACATAGATAACTAAAAAATTCATCTAAGCGATTCAAAAACTTGTTTTTCTCAGCTGGATTATGGAGCTCTACCTCCCTTCCAAGTATTATCCTAAATTAGCCCTTATTGTGCAAGGAAAATTGCATATATTTCCTCCAATAAGCATAATTGAAGGGTTTTAGGATCTGAGGTGTGGAGGGTTGAGAATCCATAATTCTCCTATTGGAAAATACAATATCTTCACACAAGCTACATAGCACCTATAGAAATTTCACTACAAAACAAAAAACATTCGAACTATGTTAGAATAAATCCTTTTGTCTCAACATGAACACTTTCACAGGGTCTGCCACACCTGCATCGCCACTCTGAATAAATTCAAAGGAATCAAGGCACTCTTTGCAGGACTTCTATGGAAACCCGGCTGCTTCTGGTGTTTAATCAAGAGTATACAGACTTGAAGCTTGCTTGAGATGGATTTGATACCATGTTAGAATTAATGTGCCATTTATATCATCAAGAAATGAGTGCAATCAGATTCTTAATTATTATGCAGTGAAGAAGAACGAATTATAGAAATAGAACAAATCAAATATCACAGAAAATAGACAAGTATTGCTCAGAAAATTATAGTATTATGTTCATTAAAGAATATGGTGTTACAATAGTGTTACATAAGGAAGAATTCAAATTCATTAGGGATGAATTTGAATCTACAAACTAAATCTAACTATATCTAATTGCATGGATAACTAAAGACTCCTAAATCACTATCGGATTATAAGGGGTTAACTCCAGATGTCTAATTTAGTCAATCCGTCATTTATAATTAGTTAAACCATTCGAATTGTAGTAGTAGGTGAGAATTAGGTGAGAATTAACACCTTCCCAAATTAGGTGAGAACTAGCACCTTCCCACATGTAGCCATGCATAACTAGTGCCAACTGAACTAGAGTAGAATTAATTAAATGTAACTGAAGAGTAACTAAGCTTAACTAGTTACCAACTCGCAACAACTCGAGGAGGTTTGCTCTAGGACACCCAATGGATCCTAAAATGTATGGATTGGCATAAGAGGTGCCTAAAATGATACATGCAAGTGCAGTCAGTCTCAGTTAGCCTCTATCAGTGTTCCCCACACTCTAGTGATTAGTACATGTGGCTCCATTAGGCCAAGTGGACCCAATGGTACTAGTGGACCCAATAATTAATAAAAGACTCCTAATTTAGGCTAAAATAATCTAATAGACAATTTGGTCAAGGGAGGATTATAAATCCTAACACGATGGTGGTGTGAAATAAGATGTAGTGAAAAATGTGTTGTACAGCAATGACCATAGCCAAAGCTAACTTATCCACAAGTGAGTACCTAGTTTTAGAGTCTAAAAGTATCTTACAAAGATTATAAATCACATGTTCTTGTCCATTTGAATCCCCTTGCACTAAAACCATACCAATGGTAGTAGTGGAGGCAGCAATTTAAAGCATAAAATCTTTTGAATAATTAGGGGGCTATAACGAAGGTGAATGTGTTATGGCATGTTTTAAATTATCGAAATCCCATTGATATTGATCATCCAAAACAAAGGGAGTGTTTGTGTTCAATAGACACATATAACCATGTATTTTCTGTACAAAATTGCACATGAAACGACGAAGGAAGTTTTCCTTCCCTTACAAACTTTGGAGTTCAGTGATGTCGGTTTGGGGGGTAAGGCTACAATTGCAGCAATTTTCAACGGATCTATTCAAATTCCATCTTTGGAAACAACGAAGCCAAGAAGACGTCTAGTATCAAAACAAAAAACTCACTTGTGTGGATTAAGTCGAATATGATAATGACAAAACTGATGGAAAATGTCCCTAAGATTCCCTAAATGATACTCCCTCCATTGTGAATGAGCGGGTAGGTCATCCAGATATGACTCCAATATGTGCTTTATATCATTAAAAGTGTAAGACGTTCCTTGTTGAAAAGTGGATCCAGTGTTTTTCAAGCCAAAAGGAAACTTACGATAAGAAAAGGTTCCCCATGGGAAAATGAATGTCATTTTATGTTGGTCAATAGGTAATATATCAATCTAATTATAGCTAGAAAATCCATACATGAAGGAAAAGATGACATTTCTAGCACAATTGTCAATTATTTGATCGATATGGGTTGTAGGAAAGTTGTTTTTTGAATAATCTTTCTTTAAGTCCCTAAAATCGATGCAAACTCTAATGGTTCCCTGCTTCTTTGCAACAAGAAAAATATTAGATACCCACTCAATTAAAGGCACTAGATAAATAAAACCATATTTCAATAGTTTTTCAACCACATATCTTACCATTGTAGCTTTCCTCGGGTGGACCTGGCGGAGTTTCTGCCTAACTATTTTTGTCATCAGGTAAGTCTTGATCTCATGTTGTGATATCCAGATTTTGACCCCATTGCATTAAAATTGTACATGATGTAAATAACATTATTAAATCATGGTGAGGAGCTCAAGGCCAAGGCCCTACCATCAATTTAGTGTTTTATGTATCAACAATTAAAATCAATACCTATGCTTCTCGTTCTAGCCAGGCAAAATATAAATTGAGAACATAATGTAAATATGCATTTTAATAAAATACCCGCAACTAGCTATGCAATGGAACAAGAGATGGGAGCATGATTTAACAAGGAATATGGATGGAAATTATTCAAAACCTTGATCCAATAGGTTTAAGCCAAATGTCAATGAGAGAACCCGTAAAACTCTCAACTACCCATTTTGTCTTACACACACAATCATTTAATTCTTCCAGAAGTTGGTTGAGGTAGACAATGCATTGGAAATGAAAAGGTAAGGAAGTCAATTTCGTATTGGGGCAAGCCATCATTTTTTAAAAATGTACTTTTTCTTATGGGGAAAGAAAACACCCATAAATTGGTTCCCAAACCATTCCTTACCCATGTGTTTCTCTTCCTCGCACAACTGGAGCTAGTTGGGGCGTTTTCCTTCATGTTTTCTGCAGTTTCCCTCATCTATCCATGGTTGGAAACCCTTTTTGTATTGCCCAGTAAATGGGAGAAGAGATCCATAATTTTTGGGGTTTTTGGAGGTATTTTTTGTTCTAGTAATGCCCATGAACGTTTTCTAAAATCAAATTTCTCACCCAAGGTTGATTTCCCCATTTCAATGTCATTTTGGTTGCCAAAACATTTTCCTTCATGCCCAACATTTGTATTTTTTTTTTATGTGCACCCTTGTTTTGTTCTGAACTAAATTAGGAGTGGAAGAGGCCCAGAATTAGCTTGATAAACCTAGTGAAGACAAGAACCTCATAGAAATATCAAGAGGGCCTATTTATTCTTCTATGCACACCTTGAAGAACACTGGAAAGGAAGGTTTGGCTTGAGGGACTATGTAGTAGTGAAGGGAATACTTCCTTGAGTTGGATGTGTAGGTATTGTGGAGGCCAATATAGATAGATCTCATGTAAGTGTCCATATCTCTGTGGTTGAGCTCACTAGCTTAGCAATTCGTCCTTTCCACTGCCTTAGCATCCTGGTAAACTCAACTGTAGATTGGCTTCACAAAACCATGGTGTGTATTTGGATATGTGTGAGCATGTTGTTCCCTTATTCCTTGTGGAAATCATTCCCATATCGGGGGTGGAAGTTGTGTTGAGAGATTGATAAGAAAAACTGGCCTATGGTTGGGTGGAATGTTGCAGTGACATAGGTGGTTGTGGGCCAACTAATTTTCAATATAAGTGCTCTATTTGTATTTAATTTGCAATATATTTTCTTTATGAACTATTATGAACATATTGAATGTGTTGAAAGACATTTTCTTCCGATGTATATTATTGCATTATACATCTGCATATGTATTTTATTTCAATGCATCTTTGATTATGTTCACGGGGCTATATTCTTGGTTGGATAACAGAGTAGTGTAGTCGTGTCCTCTCACTCTGTGAGTAGAGGGGAGGGAACATGACACATGTACTACAATGGATGGATCAATCCCAGGAATTTCTTCATAACTCCAAGAAAAAACATCTCAGAATTCCTTGAAAAGAGCTTGGTATTCTTCAATTTCTATTGTTGAACAGTTTTGGCCAACTTGAACATGTTCAACAACTCCTGGATTCATTGATATGTCAATGGGAATAGTTTGAGTGATTGCACAAATTCCCTTCAGAATCAACACCTTGTAGTAATACATGTGTTTGAGGATGCTCAACAATACCAATACTGATAAGAGATACAAAATCAGAATCTACCGAATAGACATTAGGAAGAAAAGAAGATATATGATGAGGATCTTCCCATAAGGATTCATCCAGACTTTTAACCTCCATAATAGACTCATCCGATGGAAAAGTCTGTAAGAGATAATCCAGACTCGGGAGAGGGGAATCTATCCAATAGGACAGATGGTAAGGATCTAATGCCACCAAATATTGATCATCGATGTAGGCATTAGAAGTATATTGAATTACATGGTACGGGGCTTCACATGGACCTAGAGAAGGAAATTAAACAATTTCTTTGCCTTTGGACATGCCCAGGTAGTGGATGATACCATGTTTATCGTAGCAACTTGCGTACTACGAGGGGAAGTAGTAGATGGAAAGACTCACATGAGGGATGAATCTTTAAAAACTCCAAATCCTACATATTGATAAGGAGGACAGGATTTCCCCAACATAGGACCAATATTTATCATAGTGGTGGTGATATCAAGAAAACAGTAATCAAGCTTATCGATGGTTACAATTTTACCTTGATGAGGAAACTGGAGAGTGTGAAATATTGACGAAGAAACTCTTGTTATATTGTAAAACCAATTTCTCCCTAATAACAAGTTTTAATCCAACAGAGCATTGACCACTTCTACATGGATAGAAACAATATTTTCCCCAAGATCAATAGATAGTGCTGATAGTAGGCCATGACGTTGGAAACCTCGTCCGTAAAAGTCTTTCAAGCTGGTTGTTGATCGATTAATTTTGGGAGAACCAATGGCTCTCCAATAAGACATAGATAAAACCGAGGAAGCTCCTTCATCCAATACATTCCAATGAACTTTCCTACCTACCACCCTAGTCGTGATTTGAAAAACGAGTTGGTGGGATAACCTCGATTTATAAATATCCACATTAAAAGTGATCATAGTGGTATTATATGGATCTAAGGCCCCTAGGGATGACAATAAATTTTATGCTGTGTAGGGAAACTTTGGAGTACTTCCAGTGGATACATGGCACAAGGTTCTTGGGCTAAATCTTCAACAATGTTCTAGAATTAAGTAACTCAAGCACTAGGATCGAAAATTGAATTCTGGATTGTACTCTTAGGAGGGTGCAATATTGTGTCAAGACTAAGTTTATTAATGATAAGAGGGCCATTAGAAGGAAGTGTAAGAGAAGGATTGACAAAAGGATTCTTCTTGAGAGAAGCACCTTCATATTTCTTCTCGATAGTTTTATCATATGTTTGATTTCGTGTAATTAGTGCAACAGTGTCGGTGGACATCATTCTAATTTCCTCAATGAAGGAACAAGGACCATGCAAAGATCTACGAATTATTAATTGTTGTTGGGAGGGAAAAGGGTCATTTAGCACTGTCGACGTGGGGTTATTTTTCAAAAAATTGTTGATCTCGTCATGAAGAGGACACTCCTTCATGAAGTGATCATCCCCACACAACAAGAAGGGGTACTTAGATTTTTTTTTGGTGTTGGACTCATTCCCTGGAGTCGTGGTTTTTGGATTCTTCTACTAGTTTCCATATTTTTTGTTTTTACCTTTACCTTTTTCCTTATTACTAGGTGTTTACGAAGATTGGATAGCATTTACCTCAATGGAAACAGTAGTAGCAGAAGAATTAGCAGTAGAAGAACTTTGTTGCTTGGAAGTTTTTCCTATGGATGGAGGTTGGATTGAACCTACAACACCATCTATAGGTGTCTCAATAGGTGGCTTGGAAGGATCGGTGTTGGGACAAGGAGAATTAGGAATCAAATCATATAAAGTATGGGACTGAGAATAAACTAAGTCCAAATATTGATCTCGACTAATATCCTGTTCCTTCATAACAACACCTGTAAGAATTTACTTCTCAATTAGATCTAGAATCTAGGACAATATTCACACATGAAGTGTTTGACAAAATGTGCAAGAGAATCAACAAGAGATAGAAAATAGCTTGAATAGCACATGTGAACAGTGTTGATTGTTGATCATATTATTATCATACATCTCATAGATGCTATGGTACACATTTATAATACATTGGACAAAATTTGAGTGGATCTAGTAGCCATTTGGGAAAGTACAAGTGTCATGACAAGATTTGACCTCAATTCCCCCTAGGTGGACCAAAGGAGCTCAAAATCAGCTCAAATAGTCATGAAACCTCATGTGAACATTGGTGAAGTGTGTTGGGTCATTAATGAGTCCTAGGATAGCATGGGTGAGAACATAGAGGTGAGTGGGATGCTCTAAGTGGCAATAAATGCTCATGGGAGAGCCAAAATGGACCAAATACGCCACTAGCGCTCCCTAGTCAAACACAAATCACCCAAATCAAGGATGTAGCACCCCAAGGCATTAAATTAGGTACACATGTGCAGGGTTGACCAACTAGGGCACTCTTGTAGGTGTGAATAGGCCAAAATAACCAATTATCTTGCTAAATCAGCTCTCCTAAGTCTTAAACCATAGGATATCATTGCATGAAGGAAAATAAATTTAGAATAAGGCACAAGTCACCTTTTACAACAAATTTGATTGATCCATGTAACCAAGGTAAGGAGGAAAACCTCATGGGACAAAACCTTCCATAAAAAAATGGATATGGAAGAGATCAAAAATTTCTTCAGCAGGTCCTCTTCTTCACTTGAATGAGCTGAAAGAATAGATTCTTGGTGATGGAATTGGTGAAGATGTTGTGGATGCCAAGATCATGCATCAATGCATCAAAGTGTTGTAAACAAAGATCATGTGGAGAGGCCCCTTGATGGTAATAATTTGATGATGCAGGCGCATCATAAGAATTTATTTTTCTGCAATAATACTCTGATCTATATCTTAATCAACCATGGAAAAGATATCTCTACAAATTATTTCCCAAATAACATCACTGAGATTCAACAAAATCTGCATTATGTGTAGTTGCCATATCATGAATAAAACCATGAATCTTTCTCCCAATTTGATGAAGCACCTTCAAAAATATGTAAAAAATCTCATGAGGCTCTGAAATATCAGAATATATGTCATACACATAAAAAAATATCATAGGTATGGTGTCCATGACCAAATGGATCCATAGGAAGAGAAGAGTGAGCAACTAGATCACAATTGCAATTGAGCGAACCAAGAAAGTATGGAGACTTGATATTTGAACCATGGGTGGTGAAATAAAGTAAATAAATATGGAATAGAAGTCCCATGAAGTAAAATTATATGGCTTTCAAACCAATTAAATACATACAAGACATAGCAACAACATACACAAGAGACATAGCATTGGAAACTAGGCAAATTTCTGAATTTCCAACTAGTGAACTTGAGGGTTGATGGGTCTTTTGGTCATGAGATGGTTGGGGAAATGAGTCAATGATTGTCACAGGATTTATATAATACTATATATAATATTCAGAATCATAAATTGAAATATATTAATGGATTTGCAAAGGGATTTCAGAAGGTACATCAAAAGCTAGTGAAAACTGACTAGTTTTGGGAGGAAGCTTTGATGAACTGACTGGGAATTTTTTCAGGCAAGGGATGGAGGTTTCAGGTTCTGATATATCAGAATTTGAATCATAAATAGATCTATAATAAACATATAAAACATAATTTGGTTTTACCCATGCACCCAATGCATGCTCAGCCTTACCATTTCGTTGCTTGCGCTCCCATCTTTTCGCAAATTCTGGAAGAGCAATATGGTTCTCCTCAAGGAGCTTGGTCATGATATCCATTTTATTTCTGAATAAATATTTCTCAAGATTTTAAATTATGCAATAATCATGTGTGGGTATTTCTCTCTTGTTTCTCCTCCTTCTGGATCTCGAGCTCCCATCAGTATAACTAGAGATTTCTGAACTTGATTCCTTCTTCTCTTTCTCCTTTTGATTCAAATATTTCTTCTTGCTCTGGGATTTATTGATACACCAGAAGAAAGGGATTGATCCTTAAATTTGATGATGGTACCCATTTTTATGAAATTTTCCTACTCCTGAGTCAAAGACTCCATGAAATCTGCTAGCACAAATAATTTCCAATTTCTAGTTGTAAGTTTGCTAGAGTGAAATGTCGAAACATATACGAAATACTCCGGCTCCAACTTCGAAAGGATGGACAAGATAAGATGATCATTTTTCTTCTTTATGCCACTTTTTTTATATTAAGTAATAGTGCTTTTAAAATTGGTGAAGAATTATTCAATGGTCTCGTAGTGAGATGGGCTTAGTGAGATTAGCTCATTCTCAAGATGATGGCCTCTTGTTTCATTTGTCTTACTAAATAGTGACTCAAAATTAACCCAAAATTCATTTGGTGTGCCAAGAATTTCTATGTGAAAGATAAGTTCTCTCGAATTTCAGAGGTAGAGCACACTGAAGGCCTCATTAAGCATATTAAAATACTTAGCTTTTTCCATAGCAGAATTTAGCTCATTCTCAGTTCCCATGGTGACCCAGTAGAGGCCCTTGGACCTCAATTGGATGACCATATCAGCCTTCCACAAAAAATAATTGAATGGAGTAATAAGAGATCAAGTTTTCTCCATCCTTCTTGTGCAACCTGTGACAAAAAAATATTGTTAAACCTGCAAAGAAAACACTCAAGTTTTCTAGAAATATGCCCTAAAAAACAACTCAAAACTCACAATATTTGCTTGCAGGTCGAACTAGATCTAATACCATGTAATAATTTACTTCTAAATCAGATCTAGGATCTAGAACAATATTCACACATGAAGTGTTTGACAAAATTTTCAAGAGAATCAACAAGAGATGGGAAATAGCTTGAATAACACATGTGAATGGTGTTGATTGCTGATCATATTATTATCATACATATTGTATATGCTATGGTACACATTTATAATACATTGGACAAAATTTGAGTGGATATGGAAGCCAATTGGGAAAGTACAAGTGTCATGATGACATTTGACCTCAATCCCCCCTAGGTCAACCAAAGGAGCTCCAAATCAGCTCAAAGAGTCATGAAACCTCATGTAAATGTTGGTGAATTGTTTTGGGTCATTAATGAGTCCTATTTTAGCTTGGGTGAGAAGATAGAAGTGAGTGGGATGATCTAGGTGGCAATAAATGCTCATGGGAGAGCCAAAATGGACCAAATACACCACTAGTGCTCCATAGTCAAACCAATATCACCCAAATCAATGATGTAGAACCCCAAGGAATTAAACAAGGTGCACATGTGCTAGGTTGACCAACTAGGGCGTTATTGTAGGTGTGAACAGGCCAAAATAACTAGTTATCTTGTTGAATCAACTCTCCTAAGTCTTAAACCATAGGATATCATTGCAATAAGGAAAATAAAGTTAAAATAAGGTCAAACATATGTACTCAGGATTTATTACTCCTCCAATAGCAGCTCCCATAGCCACATCTCTAAAAATAGGTGGAAACAATGATTTAGTAAACCAGTCGACTAACATTGATCCAGAATAGGAGCTTTGATTAACCTTCGACGTATCTTCCATTCGTGAATGTGACTGGATATGTGAGTGGAATTATTCTACCTAAGAGAGGTCAAAATATCCATACCAGTTTCATATTAGATTGGTAATTGGAAATGGGTAAGGAAAATAGCTGCCAATGAATTAAAATCCAAAAACGAGTGTTGTGGAAGTTCAATGTACCACTTAGCAACCGTACCATTCAATCTTCTCTGGAAGAGCCTCAAATGAATGGAATCATCCGTTAGGGAGTTGGAAGAACACCACATATGTAAATTCATCACATGTTTTTTCAATCCTTTGAAATGTATGATGGTAACTTGACTGGAATTGTTGGCCAAAATGGGTCATGTTGGATGGGATCATTAATCAATTTGGAAAATTCTAGAAAATCTAAAGTATCCAAAAATGGGAGTTACCGGTTTGGTTGTGGGTAGTTATAGTATTAATAAGGTAAGGATACCCTAGTAGGACCATAGGTTGGTTGAGGTTGGCTATAATACCTTGCAAACTATTGGTAATTGGGATTGTTTTGACCCATTAATGGTGGTTGTGCCTGGTTAAGTCCATATTGGGGTCCATAGGTAGGTTGAGCCCAATTATTGGTAACTCCTCCTGGATAAGGGACATATGACATATTATTGTACTATTCCCAACTAAGGTATTGATTACCAATATTGGGTTATTGAGGAGGGACCCAATCAAATGTGGTTGGATGCAAAGTAGGACCAATAGGATCATAACCAACATGACCACTAGATCATATAGTTGGATGAGTATGCTAGGAAATATTATGTAAAATAGGCACATAAGGTCCCCTAGCTACATGGGATGTGGGGGTAAAAACTGACTTCCAATATTCAGCAATCCCATGGGAGGCATATAAGTACCTCCCAATGGAGAATTTGACATTAGATTCGGAACAAACTGTAGCACTCTCACAGGAGTGGTAAGCCTAGTCACCATTGGTGCAAGTGGAGCATTCTCTAGAATCTAACTAGAAGGGATATTTAATGATCTACCCAAATATCACTAGGTAGGAGATATGGTAAGTTCCTTCCAGGGTTTGGATTTAGCTCCATAAAAGAGACATTTGTGGCACTAGTAGAACCGAGTTGAGAGATTTAGATTTTCCATCCCAAGGATGTTTCCCAAAATGGAGCATTTGGCCCGAATATAGGAGAAACCATTTCATTAGGATGAAATTTATTGAGCCTAGCTACAAAAGGAATTGGGACGTAAAATATGGATTTCAAGAGGAGGTTTTTTCTACTAAAGGTGGTACTAAGTAAGACACTCTTTTAACAAGCTATGAAGAAAACAAAAGTAAAACTAATTTCCTATAAATGGATCTTAGAAACACTCAAAGATCTGAATAGATGATTACTTTTCAAAGACTTCCTCTTTCAAATCAAAACCAAATGAACAAGAAGCACAAAGTCCAAAATCAATCAAATTATTTAAAGTGCAAACAAATCAAGCCTAAACATGCTTTCCATATCTTGTTTAATAATTGAAACGATCAGCAGAAAAGCCAAAAGCACTCAGAAACCAAATTTTAAATACAAGACTTCAAAATTTGACTAGGGATTAATACACCATCTTGGTGTTGTGACTTGACAGTTAGGTTCATAACATTATCGATCCAGCACCATGTTTTGTCAACACATACATAGCAGTGGCACTGCTCTCTGTAAAATGGGTATGTGCGATGGCACTGCTGGTTTCCTCAAGGAAAGGTGTGGTTTCCGCTCCTTTCACTCTACCTAGGTGTGGTGGTCGAATAAGAATTTGAAATCACAACAAAACGAGAAAAGATAAGTGTTATAGATCATGTAGTGGATCCAAATGCTATTTAACAATAAGAATCAAAAGCATTAGAGGTGAATCAAGGAATATCTAACAATTTCAAACCAAATATGGCTAATTCACAAGTAGATATGATCTATGAACATAAATTAAAAAATGAAGACAGGGAAAAAACCAATAATTATGACCTATATCCCTAGTATTGTTGCCACTTTTGTTACAAGAATTGCTCAGCCATTGTTCACAAGGGTTATTTCCCTAGCCTAAAACACTCAACACTAGAACAAAATGATAACAAGATATAGAAACTTTTCCTAGCATTATATAAACCTCTTGAATTAGATGCTCTTCTTACCTTCCACAGGATACAATAACTTGATCTTTGGAGTCCTTGATCTATGCAGATGACCTGCAAGTGACACAACAAAACACCAAACAAGTAAGAGGAACAAGATAACTTAAAATCCTATGAATAAGAAAAAGGAGTTAAACAACAAACACAAGATGATAATCAAACATACAAGTGCATGTGGAAAAGAAACTACACTTGTATTAAAAGCACAAAGAGAGAGAGAGTTTACAACCCGTTCCTTGGTGTTAAGAGACACTTCTCGAATTAACCTTGCCTCAAATCCTCAATCTTTCATACTAATCACCTCAATGGTCTGACTAAATTTGGTGATAATTTGGATGCAATAACATATTATTCCTCCCCTTACCCATGAGGGGTAAGCTAGTATATAAAGGAATGAGAGGATAGGATAAGTTGAGGACTTCATGGGAGAGGTGGATGGAGGATCCTATAATGAAGGATATCAAGCTCCAGGTGTCCTGAACCATAGGGATGAGGCTCCACGAAGGTTAGCTTCGAGAAGCCTCTCGAATATTCCTATTTTCCCTTCATAACTAGAGAACCACTCCTTGTTCAAGGGGAAAATGTGTTACTAGGTGGGAACCACACTTTGTACATTGATAATAGGTGGTAGCACCACTTAGTGCAAATAGAAAAGTGGTGTTACTGATATGGGTACCACAAATTGACCACATTGAAAGTGCGGTGGTGGCCAAAAGTATGAAAAGGTTGATCCTTTCCCATTTCCACCTTCAACACTTGAGGAATTAAGGAAATTACTGATATTTTGATCTCATAACTTGATGTTGATGAGAATTAGGTATAACAAGGAGTAAACAATATATTTTTTTTTGTATATTAAGTTTTCTAACAAGATTAACATACCAATAAGTTAATAGGGTATCCATCCTTTTCATTAATAGGTTCACATTAGATTGTAATATGATAAGGAAGGTTCCTAATAGACTGGAAACATGGCTATGCCGACATGAAATAATTATTTATCTAATAAGGTGGATTTGAAAAGAAACATAGTCCCTGCATAAGGAATAGAAACATCATCAGTTTAATTGCAGCCTAATTTTGTATTTGTAATCATTGAACATCCTTAGTGAGTAAAGGCATGATAGTAAACATTGTAAGCATTCGTTTATCTTTCTAGTAATCTTGTAATAGTGAGAACATATGATTAGCTCATGTGTTCAATTGTAATTTCTTTATTGTAACATGTTTGTAAATGATTTTAAGTATTTGAATAGTGTATCTAAGAGAAATGTTGTTTGAAGAAACATAAAATTAAAATATGAGTGACCCTAATATTATGTAAATATTTAGAAAATGGATTCAGAAAATTAAAGCATGAGTAAGGATTTAGAAAATTAAAAGTTAGCAGTAGTTCTATAAACTATAATTCAAAATGCAAAGCAACGAGGAAGAAAACATTATCTATAAACAATAATTCAAAATGAAAAGCAATGAAGACAAAAATAGTATTAAGAAACCTTGGTCATTGTTCAATCATTGGAGACAATTGGTTACACAAAAAAGCTTGAAAATATAATTTTAAGACAACCATAATAGACATTTAAAATATTGGAATGAGAATTAATTTTTAATTTGACCGTCATTTGATAAGATATTTTATCGACCATGTAGACATTTAACATAATTTGAATTCCATATTTCTCTTTTAACTTCAACAATTTATTACGATCGTCGATACATAGGAAAAATAAAATTTGAGAATTGTTCCACATGAATCCATGCAAAGGGATGTGTATACCTATTTTCCATCTTAATGAGTTGTTCCAGTTTTAATTGTTGGATAAAAATAAATTGGAAACAACAATTATGAAGGTCTTGCACAATTATGAATGCTTATTTCTTCATGGCTTAGGCACCCTAGGTCTCTTATCAGTTCCCAATAAAATTCCAACTGCTTTCAACTAATCATTAACTCAATTTATAGCATAATATATAATTCTTTTTGTGTATGAGAGATGCTCTTATATTCCCTCCATAAATTGCAGTAAGGGTTTTAGTGATATCTTCAATTTCCTATCTTTTATCATGCCATGTCGATTTTTACCAAAATTAGGTATTAAGCGATAGTAAATTATGTCATATCATCACCCATACCTATCATGTTGTACATCATTTCTCTGAATTCCAACTTTATTTTTAACTCCGACAATTTCTTATGATCTTTAATACAAAGGAAAAATAAAAATTGTGAATTCTTCCACATGAATCCATGGAAAGGGATGCATGCGTGTGTTTTCCATGTTAATGAGTTGTTCTAGTTTTAATTGCTACAGAAAATTCTATTGGAAAAAACAAGTATGAGAAGGTTGCACATTCAAACTCTCAAATTGAAACTAAGCATATAGCAATTCAAATCAGCAATAAATCCATAGTCAATCTATTTTTGTTTTAATATCATTACAGCTATTGTATAAATTACATTCGTGAACCAGAAATTAACGACTAAACTTAAGAATTCCAAGGATTAAATTTCCTAGAAATCGTTTTATAAGATTGCATTGGGGATTAAGGCTAGTTAGTAATTGTTGTAAGATCAATCAGTGGATACAGAGGTAAGTGGATACATAGATAGTGTTTAAATATTGTAACTTCGAAGAATATTCTAAATGTATTTTACTAATGTACCCCAAGGGAGATGTCTTATTCCTTTGTCAGGATGTTACTATTGTATTTGGTCATCCTAGAGTCATGAGGTATAACATTCCTTTTAATTTGGTTCAATAGTACCCCAATGAATATAATATAATATTGTTTTGAGTCTTCCTAGGTGAATTCGGCCCAGTCAGTTTAGTGGGGTCGACTTGTTAGGGAAAAAGTGAAGTGAGAGAAAGAGTATAAATAGAAGAGTTGTGTTCCTCATTTAAACACACACACACTCACTTGTGTAGCACATAGGAGAGAGAGAGAGAGATACCAGAAAAGAGGAGACTGCATGTTTTGGGGTTTTATCTTATACATCAATATAGAGGATGTTTTGTTGGGTTTTCTTCCCCTTTAGGGTTTCCCAAGGTAAACACGATGTCTATCTTGTGATTGAGTTTATTTTAGTGATTCTGCATATGCTATTGTTGTGAATTTGGATTAAAAACTAATTATATCTATATAAGCATATGAAATTTTAACATGGTATCAAAGATAGCCTAAATAGAACAACTTTCACATTGGGTGAAACTCTCTCTCCTCTCCCACCGGAAGAAATTAGGATTTATGCAAAGTTTGGGATTTTGAAGATCTGCTTCCATAGAAAGTTGTGCCTCCCTAGGGTGAATCTATTGAGCCCTAGATCAAATATTTTGAGTGGGTCAATCTCTAGTGTTTGTGCTAGAAATTGTTTCCAAGGCTATAAAGAAACAAGCCAACACAATCTCAAATATTTAATCAAATAAAACTAGGGTTTAGGGTTTCTTGAAAGGTTTTTGTGGTTGTAAAGTCTGGTGGCTGAAGGGAATACATTCATGAGCCAAAAAATAACTGAATCATAATCAAAAGTGAACAGAGATGCACAATATA
Organism: Pseudotsuga menziesii; assembly: GCA_001517045.1. Classification (NCBI taxonomy): domain Eukaryota; kingdom Viridiplantae; phylum Streptophyta; class Pinopsida; order Pinales; family Pinaceae; genus Pseudotsuga; species Pseudotsuga menziesii. The sequence goes on along the minus strand of LPNX011190346.1, from coordinate 245,294 downwards.
ATCACCAGTATCCAACAGAACATGAGCTTGAAGTTCATTCAATATTTGACAAGCATTACCAGCAAAGAAACCATAAACCAATAATGAATTTATCAATCAAGTAACTAAACAAGTTAAAAAATGAATCCAAACACAGTTTGAAGGGTGTAAAGGATCATATATTTCATAATTCTATTCAGCAAATACACATGAGAGTTATGATAATTAGCTCATAAACAAGTCATAGACCTCCTTAAGCCAGCAAAAAAGTAGAACCCCTTGTTCTATTTCTCCTCTACCTAAATACTATTTCAAAAAATTAGTTAGGGTTGAAACCCTAACTGTCTTCAACCAAGTCATCGATGGGATAATTTTCATATTACAATTTACAAAATAGAATATTTCTTCCAAAAAACTTAACAAAAGATTAACTAACTAAAATATTCCTCAAAAGACATAACAAACAACTGACTAACTTAACAAAATCAAAGGTCTTTTGCAGCCTCAGCTACTAAGGCTATTCCATCGAAAGCTTGAGCCTTCTTCTTGGCTCTCTTTTGCTCATCTTCCATGTCTGCTAATCTTCTTGTGAGTTCTTCATTTTGCTTCTGTAGGCTTTCAATAGTCAGCTTCAAATCTGCATAGTGCAAATCAGTGGTTCTCTTCCTCTTCAGAGCTTCTTTGGACACTGTAGTTAGCTCCTGATAATGCTCATTAACTTCTTGCAAATCCTCCCTAAGTATTCTGTTTTCTAGGATCAAGCAATCATTCAATTCCTGCATGTAATCCATCTGATGCCTGTATTGTTTGATGGTTCTCTGCAGGTTCTCCTTTTTTGAATCAAAGGCTTTCCCTGTTGAGGTATCTTGCATCCCACTGGGAAACCATGGGATATCTAACCTTCTAAATATGTCTTCATCATCTGACAGTAACTTTGAAGATATACCACGAACAATACGGTTTTCTTGATTTATTGTTTCTGTAGGTGCCATTTCATCTATCAAGTGCTGGTCTTCAGAATGAGAGACTTCAACTTCTTTTTCCTGTTGTTATTTCAACAGTTCACTTCTTAATTCTAAAAATACTGCAGATAGCTTAGTATCAGTGAGAATAATATCTTTTGTTACCTTCAATGGCTTTTTCCCCTTTGTATGATGAGAATCTAGAGTTTTTAGAACTGCTTCTTTTTCAATCTTTGGTTTTTCATCTGAAGAATCATCATCAAGTACAGTTACTTCTTTTGAATTTAATCTAGGGTTTAACATTTTTTTCATACTCAACCTTAACTTATTTCTTGGCCCAGTTTTGGGCCTCCATGTTGAAGCAAGCTCTCCCATCATTTTCAAACTTTTACCTTGATGTCTTCCTATAGCTAACTCTACATCTTTTACCTCGGTCTTCCTTTTCTTAGGTCTGACTATTTTCTCTTCTAGACTGAAGAATTCCCTGCATGAACCAACCCTAGCTTCATTTTTTACAGTTAATTCATCTTCCTCTAACAGATATCCCTCATCCTCAGATAAGATAGTGATGGGGCTCCTTTGTTGGACCTAGATGTTTTCTTCCTTTATAGCAATCTTCTCTGTGGCAACAGTTTTCTCCTCACTGAAATCTTCTGATGTTGCCCTATCCTACATAGGTTGATCTTCCTCTTTTGTAAACAGCAAACCTTTACCTTTACTGTCAACTGAAATCTTTTTAGGTTCATAGTCTTCCTTCGAGGGCTCTGGTGCTTCTTCATGTTTAACTTCTTTCTTATCTTCATACTTGATTTTCTGACCTAGTTTCCTTACTAGGGTTTTCCCCTTATCTACCTATTTTTTGGTTTGCTTCTCTTCTTGCTTGATTTGGAAATCAGACCAGAAAATAAAATACTCCCATGGTTTCAGATCTGTGGGCTCAGCCCTATTTGTTTTGCCACTTTTTCCCATCTATTCTCAATGAGTGAAAACCTGTGTAAATTTAAATCCCTTTGAATGACCTAACAGTTCCTTTTTTCTCCTCAAGCTTCTAAGGTTTGATAGTCAGCTTGTTTCAATCGTCTTTGACTATTTTCTCTTGATTATTTTAACAGTCTGTTTTTGTTTTTAATGTAGGACAAGATTTGTATCAAGCTTGAGTGATTTAGGTCAACAGAGTGCCCCAAACTTTTCAATAACACTGCTGCTGAAAATAAAAATGATCCAAGTTGTTCATTTAGATGTTAGATCATCCCTAAAATGCATGAAAACAACTATGTGTTATGCCTCTGCTTCAAACAATACACTTGGTTCCTTTTAATATCACTTATGATCTCTCTATTTGCAAAAAGGACTTTGCATTAATGCTCTCAAAAGCCTGCTGCTTAAATCAACTTGTGAATGTATAACCAGTGAAGGGAAAGATATGAAGACAATCTGATATCTGCTAGCTTTCTGCTCCAACTTATATTTATCACCAAAACCAGTCAACTTCTAGCTCCTAATTTAGACTAGGTCTTCAGGCAATTGATATTTTTAACTCACTTATTGCGTTGGTTAGAAGTAACCAGTACTCTATGAAACTATGGTCTCCATAAACTAAATAGAGCTTCACCTTACCACAATTTCAGGTCTTGACAGGGTAATTTCTCAATAAGACTGCTATTTTTCAACTTGTCACTTGCCAAAGCATTCCAAAACCCTTTTAGATTGATATTTAATTGCAGGGAGCTTGTTAATAGCATCAATTACAACTTTCCTTAATCAATTTTATCGTAGCAAGCTTTAAAGAAGAAATCCCCAATTTGGCTGCCACTATCAGGTTAACGTGGAATACCTTTTTCCTGTCTTGTTGTAGACGCTTAAAATCACTCTTTGAGCTGCCTGATTGTCAAATTAAACTGTACAAGTGTCTTTGGGTTCCCAATTTGCTTCCATCTAGCTGAACAGGAAAGCCCTAAATCCTCTCTGCAACAAGAAAACCCTAACTCCCCTTCATAACTGCAGCTTCCGGATTTTGGGCAAATTTCTTCGCTCCACTTAGTATCTAGCTCTGTAATGCATGAATGAAGAACTCCTTTCACTTCAATCCAGGCTCGTTTGTCCACCTATGACGATTCATCCAACTCTCACTAATGATTTGCCACGATCTCCCTCATGCTGTCAAACGCACCTGTTTGCATGATCACTACTGAAGAAACACGTATCAAAACCCTTCAAGCATGTGATTAGTCATCAAAAACCAAAATCCTGGGTGAAGTTTTCTTAAAAATCGACGTTTTCTACGCACGTGATATTCTTGTAGCGCTGCTGTGTTAATTTTTGGCAGTTGCGCTATAAGAATAATTTAAACTCAATTTTGGTGCTATTTAGTCATTTTTTCCATTTTGAGTGAGGTTTAAATGATAAACTATGATCATTATGTTGTTTTTGAACCCATTATTCAACATAATAGCCTTGAGAACCCTTCAAAACCTAAAGGAACAAAAATAATAAAAAACCTAAAGGCAAAAATTTGAAAATTTCACTAAAAACCAAAAATTTTCCAAAGTAAGTAAAAGAACAAACTCAAGCAAATAAGCAAACTGAGAATAAAAATGGCAATCAAAATATAAAATTAAAGGAAACAAGTTCATGACTTAACATCTTGCTCCAGCTGTGGGATGAAGTCCTCCCTGTGAGGCTTCAAGAACCTGTAGACCAATGTCTTATGTCTGCTACCTACTTGTCTGCAAAATTTCCATTGGGTTATGGAGTCTTTATTATGCTTCACTCACACTGATATGTACAATGAAAAGTGAAAATCTCCTTATAGACTGTAAAAATGCTTGAGGAATTGTCCATTAAATGGACTGGACAATTCCTCACCTTCCAAAGACTGCAGGATAAAAGTATTATTCTCCAAAACCTTAGACACTAGGAAAGGGCCAAACCAGAGGTTGTCAAACTTACCATGCTTACCTTTTTGCTCTTTCCTTGCATCCCACCTTAAAACCATATCACCAACTGTGAAAGTGTTTTCTTTGATGTTCCTGTCAAATCTGCTTTTGATATTCAATCTGTACAACTGTGCCCTTTCATCCACTTTTTCCCTGTTCTAATGCAACTCTATCATCTCATAAATCCTTCTCTGCATATCATTTGGTTCTTCTAGGGAATCCTGAAGAAACTTCATCACTGGGATTCCCAATTGAACAGGAAAAACTGCATCTGTACCATAAACTAACTGGAAGGGAGAAGTTCCAATTGCTTGTTTAATTGTTATCCTAGCTGCCCACAATGAATATTTCAGCATTGAATCCCATGATCTCTTGTTATGCTTGAGCAACTTTTTAATACTCTGAATGATGTTTTTATTAGAGGATTCATCCAAACCATTACCCTGAGGATAGTAAGGATTTGAATGCTTCAATAGAATGCCATTCCTTTCAAAAAAGGCCTCCATTGCTTTGGACTTGAAAGCCTTTGCATTGTCTGTTACTAATTTATGAGGATAGCCAAATCTACTAAGAATATTCTCTTCAATAAATTTCATGATAACTTTTTCTGTAGCATTCCTAGTAGGGATGGCTTCCACCCATTTGGTAAAGAAGTCTGTTGCAGTCAAAATCCAGCGGTGCTGTCCTGAGGAAGCTGGGTTTATTTCTCCAATAAAATATAGACCCCATTGCTGGAAAGGAGCATTAACTGCAATAGGTTTTAGGGGCAATGACAGCAATTTTTGTTTTTCATCAAAATTCTGACAAGGGATACACGCTCTTACCTACTGATAAACATCTGCAAACAAGGAGGGCCAATAATATCCAGCTCTTAAAATTATGCATGCTGTTGTCTTCTAGTACTTGTTCCCTCCACAAGCACCCTCATGAGATTCAGAAATCACTCCTCCAATTTCAGATTTGTCCAAACATCTGAGTAGGATACCCCCTGGGTCCTTCCAGAACAACTGTTCTTCTACTAGACAATACTTAGTAGCTTTATGCTTTAAGGATCTATCAGCTTTCTTATCTAAATGCTCAGGACATTGCAAGAACAAAAGAAAATATACAATGTCTGCATACCATGTTGATGATGAATAATAGTCCATGATCTTCTCTTTTTCCAGTATTGATTGATCTTCTTCCTGAGCTAATTATTTAGCCATAACATGCAATCCCAGAGCCTGACAATTTGATTTAGCTAGCAGCTTGGCTAAACCTTGTCCCTTGACAAGTTTGGTAGGTCTGATCTCTACATCATACAAAATGATTTTAGCAATCCACCTACCTCTTTTCCATTCACTATCAGGCTGTGTCAACACATCTTTTACACTAGCATTAGGTACAAATGAAATAACTTTAGAATGCAGCACATAGATTCTAAAGAATTTTAAATCCTTTACCAGAGAATGGGCCTACTTTTCTAAGATACTGTATTTCATTTCAGAATGTCTGAGAGTTTTACTGAAGAATGCAATAGGCTGCTCCAATCCTTCTTTATTCTTCTGTAATAAAACAACTGCTATTGTATCTTCTGATGAAAATGAGAATGTAAGAAACTCTTTGGTAAAATATGGGATTACTAATACAGGAGCTTCAGTAAGAGCCACTTTGATTTTCTCAAATGCACTCTTTGCCTTAGTGGTCCACCTGACTTCCTGATCCTTTTTCAGCATGGTTGTGATATGTTTGATAGTTTCAGCAAAGTTGGGTATAAACCAACGTAGAAAATTGATTTTACCAATGAATGATTGGACATCCTTTTTACTCCTTGGTAAACGTATCTTCACTATAGCCTTTACCCTTTCAGGATCAATTCTTATGCCATCAGCATACACCAAATGACCAAGCAATTTACCTTCCTGTACAGCAAAGTGTGACTTCTTTGGATTGAAGGAGAGGCCAAATTTTCTACATTTCAGGAAAGTCTGCTTCAAATGCTTCAAATGTTCGTCATCTTACTATGAGAAAAATGTAATATCATCCAAGTAGATTACCACAAACTTATCCTTTTCTCCAAAAAAAGCAATATCCATGGCCCTCTGGAAGGTAGCTCCAGCATTCATTAAGCCAAAAGGCATTTTGTCATACATAAAAGTCCCTCAGGGAGTTGTAAAGGCTGTCTTCTCCTTATCACAGGATGCATAGAGATCTGATTGTACCCTAAGAAACCATCAACCATTGAGATCCTTTGTGCCCCAACAACTTTCTGCAATATTTGTTCAATCTTAGGCAGAGGATAGTTATCCTTTAATGAAGATCTGTTCAAATTTCTGAAGTCAACACAAAACCTGATTTCTCCATTCCTTTTCCTAAAAGGAACCAGATTAGCCACCCATGCAGAATACCTGAGAGGCACTATGATCTTGGCATCTAACAGCTTCTTCACTTCTTTTCAATAACTGGAAATAAGGCTGGATTAATCCTCCTTAAATTCTGACGAAAAGGTTTGACATTTGGTTTTAAAGGGACTTTATGTTGTATAATTTATGTGTCATAAGTCCTCAATTCCTCATAAGACCAGGAAAAACATCCACATGCTCTTTCAACAGTTTAACATACCTATTTATTTGTTCAGCTGTAAGTGATTTAGAAATTTTGACCATTCTAGGATGTTCTACAGAACCAATATTACACTCTATCACATTCTCTTCTAAAGACTGAACAACAAGCTTTGAAAGTGTATCATCCTTTGTAAATATTCTTTCTAGAGGTACCAAACCTTTTGGGATGAAGTTTCTTTTAGGTTCAATAATTTTATGACCTGCTATCTCATCTTCAGCAATCTCATCTACCTTTCTATCTTCTTCATCCTCCTCTTGATCAATCAGGGAATTTGAAAACTCATGGGTAAGCTCTAGGAATATTTTAATCTCAATGTCATATTCGAATACTCTCCACTGCTTCACATTATCAGGTACAGATGGTCTGTACCTCACCTCAATGGGATATCTCAACTGAGTGGTCTTGGGGATTCTAAAATGTGTGGTAGCGAAGGCCAATGAATCTACAGTCTAATTATGGTCTCTTGGAATATGAGTGATGTTGAATGCTACAAAATAATTTTCAAGCATATCCCATACCTCATTCCGATAGACTTTCAGCAAACCCTGCTTCACTTGATAGTTTCTCTTCACCTGCTGAACAACTAATTCGAAGTCACCAAATGCAGCAATCTGCTGAATGCCCAAATCTTTAGCAGCTCTTAATCCCAATAGCAAAGCTTCATACTCAACAGTATTTTTTGTAGTAATAAACTCCAACTTATACATGAGCTTTACTGTTTCACCTCCAGGGGATATGAGAAGAACCCCTACACCTGCACCTTCTTTACAAGAGGAACCATCAAAATATAATTTCCACAGTTCATCCTCTTCTTCTCTGCTACATTTTACTGGCTATTCTTTCTCAACTTGTAGTCTTTTTCACTGAAATGTAACATGCAAGTACCAAGGTCTTTATCCACAGCATACAGTGGGTGGTTGTTTTGGTTCTTATCATCTGTCACAATATATGCAAACTGAAGCTCTATGTACAACCTTCTATTTTCTCCTCCAAACACAGGAATAGTGGCATATGAAAGATCCATTTGTAAGGTCCCACCAACCTTCTTTGCCCAAGACCTAGAAAGAAGTAACCCAAACTTCGGTGTAATATCAGCTACCACAAAATCCATGATCACACTTTTCATAGGTAACTGAGCCAGGCTGACAACCATGTCCTTTATTACACCTAAACACTTCACTGCTCAGGAATCAAATGCATACAGATCATGATAAGGCTTAGTGATACTCAGACCCAAAGCCTCCATAAGAGCCTTTGGCATCAAATTGTGTGAAGCTCCCAAATCTAACAAACAATTGTGTATCATTTGTTCATGGACTGTCAAGGTGATATAGAAAGGAGGTGAAGCACCAGCCTCATTTTCAGTCTTTTCAGCCAAGGTTGATCCAATGAAAATTCTGGGGTTTTCTTCTTGCAAATTTACTATGTCTGAAATAGGCTGATTACTTGCTGAATTCATCACTTTCAAGACTGTTTCTTTATATGAAGGATTTTTTATTAATTTAGTTAGAGGTACAGGAATCTTTAATTTTCCCAACTCATTTTCCAGGTTGAAATTCTAGACAGTTTTACTTACCTATTCAACCTCTGTAGTCTTCTTTGGTTTTTCTGAAACTTGCTCTTTCTCTATCACAGAATTAGATGCTTGTTTAGCAGGGACATTTGCTTTCTTCTTTGGGGCTTCTACCACCTGTTTTGGACCTGACCTCAGGTTCATAGTATTCTTAAGTTCATTTTGAAAAATAGCAGCAGTTACAGCAGTCTTTTCTAGGCCTAGATCATCCTCTGTCTCGAACATGTCAGCATCATAGTATTCTACATTTAGAAATTCCTCCTCAGTGACAAAACCCCCAGAAAATCCTTCTCCAAAATGATTCATATCTTGGTTAGTATTTTCAAAAAGCAGCTCATCATCAACTTCTTCCTCATCAGCTACATTGTTTTGAAGAGGTGGTGTCACTCTTTGATCCTCATTTTCTCTCCTTTCTAGCTGGATATCATTATTCCTTCGTTCTCTAGGCATGAAACGGGGAGCAAATTGCCTTCTGAACTGATTCTGATTATTAGGATTTTGTTCACCTTCTGGAGCAGGCTTGCTAGAATTTTTTTCAAGCTCTAATTTGTTCAATTTTGTAGTTAGAATCTTCACCAACTTAGCCATTTCATCAATCTTCCCTTCAGCAGAATGAGGAGCAGAACTTCCTGAAGCTGCTTCCTTCTTTCCTTTTCTGTCATAAAGCTGTTGAGCTGTTTCTTTCTTTAATATATTTGAAGCTAGTATGTTGGATTCTACCTCCAATGATGCATCCTACATATTTAGCAAAGAGATAGGCCTCCTCTCTCTCAGTAACAAAGAGAATTCATGATCAAAAGCATTTGCATATGTCATTTTAGCTGATGTTTCTATAGGCTTTATCTCTGCGGGAATTCTACTATACATTTTGTTAAACCTTTTTGAAAAGTTTGCAATTGTTTCATCCTTTTTCCTCCTAAGAGCTCCAAACTCAATTATGTAGTATGTATGGTATTTAGTGTCCCCCCATTGTCTCATGAAGAGATCACGAAGTTCTTCAATGATAGTGATGGAGTTAGCAGGAAAATCCCTGAACCATTTCCTAACATCTCCATCAAGGCTCTGAACAAAAATTCTCATCCAAACATCCTTAGCTTCGATGTTTTTATTATCAGCATAACTAAGGAAAGCCTCCCAATGCTCTTCAGTAGTGGTTTCCCCCTGTCCATTAAACCTAGGAAGATATTTTTGGTAGTCACCCCCAGGCAGTGCATTTGAAGGTTGAGGCAAGACTAATGGTGCATATCTGGCTGCAACCATCCGATCCATCATGTCTATGGGCTGATTTTGGGCTGCCATTTTTGGACTGAATGACTTTGATGATGAAGAAGTTTGACTCGAACTTTGTTGAAAGGGGGTTTTTCCTAATTTCAGATGAAAAAGAGGTATTTTACTGGGAGAGGAAGCTTTGGCTTTTATGAAGGATTGAGGATTAGTAAAAATTTGGAAACTGCTATCAGGGATAGTAGGCTTTAACCAAGGCGATTTTTCTTCTTCTTTTCTTAGCAAAGATGAATGTGATAAACCACCCAACTGATCAGGGTCACACATGGCTGGTTAAGATTGAGACCTCCTAATTCTTCTTACTGTCTTTAATATCTGTTCAAGGTTTGAAATACCCAACTGCAATGGTGAAGTAGGTCTGTTCCTGGTTCCCACTCCTCTAGTAGCCACTGTGTCAAATTTGGTGAAAAATAGCCTTAAAAATGTGCTAGTTTAAGTTCACCTCTTAAAACCAAAAAAATGATAAGTATCCCAGGGAAAAATTTGTTTTTAACATCATTCCCTGGCAACGACACCAAAGATGTTTGTGCCAGAAATTGTTTCCAAGGCTATAAAGAAACAAGCAAACACAATCTCAAATATTTAATCAAATAAAACTAGGGTTTAGGGTTTCTTGAAAGGTTTTTGTGGTTGTAAAGTTTGGTGGCTGAAGGGAATACATTCATGAGCCAAACAAAAACTGAATCATAACCAAAAGTGAATAGAGATGCATAATATAATCATCCGTATCCAACAGAACATGAGCTTGAAGTTCATTCAATAATTGACAAGCATTACCAGCAAAGAAACCATAAACCAATAATGAATTTATCAATCAAGTAACTAAACAAGTTAAAAAATGAAGCCAAAGACAGTCTGAAGGGTGTAAAGGATCATATATTTCATAATTCTATTTAGCAAATACACATGAGAGTTATGATACTTAGCTCATAAACAAGTCACAGACCTCCTTAAGCCAGCCAAAAAGTAGAACCCCTTGTTCTATTTCTCCTCTACCTAAATACTATTTCAAAAAATCAGTTAGGGTTGAAACCCTAACTGTCTTCAGCCAATTCATCGATGGGATAATTGTCATATTACAATTTACAAAATAGAATATTTCTTCCAAAAAACTTAACAAAATATTAACTAACTAAAATATTCCTCAAAAGACATAACAAACAACTGACTAACTTAACAAAATCAAAGGTCTTTTGCAGCCTCAGCTAGTAAGGCTATTCCATCCAAATATTGAGCCTTCTTCTTGGCTCTCTTTTGCTCATCTTCAATGTCTGCTAATCTTCTTGTGAGTTCTTCATTTTGCTTCTGTAGGCTTTAAACAATCAGCTTCAAATCTGCATAGTGCAAATCAGTGGTTCTCTTCCTCTTCAGAGCTTCTTTGGACACTGCAGTCAGCTCCTGATAATGCTCATTAACTTCTTGCAAATCCTCCCTAAGTCTTCTATTTGCTAGGATCAAGCCATCATTCACTTCCTTCATGTAATCTATCTGATGCTTGTATTGTTTGATGGTTCTCTGTAGGTTCTCCTTTTCTGAATCAAAGGCTTTCCCTGTTGAGGTATCCTACATCCCACTGGGAAACCATGGGATATATAACCTTCTAAAGATTTCTTCATCATCTGACAGTAACTCTGAATATATACCACGAACAGTAGGGTTTTCCTGATTTATTGTTTTTATAGGTGCCATTTCATCTATCAAGTGCTGGTCTTCAGAATGAGAGACTTCAACTTCTTTTTCTTGTTGTTGTTTCAAAAGTTCACTTCTTAATTCTAAAAATACTGTAGATAGCTTAGTATCAGTGAGACTAATCTCTTTTGCTACCTTCAATGGATTTTTTCCCTTTGTATGATGAGAAGCTAGAGTTTTTAGAACTGCTTCTTTTCCAATCTTTGGTTTTTCATCTGAAGAATCATCATCAAGTACAGTTACTTCTTTTGAATTTAATCTATGGTTTAAATTTTTTTTCATACTCAACCTTAACTTATTTCTTGGCCTAGTTTTGGGCCTCCATGTTGAAGCAAGCTCTCCCATCATTTTGAAACTTTTACCTTGATGTCTTACTGTAGCTAACTGTACAGCTTTTACCTTGGTCTTCCTTTTCTTAGGTCTGACTGTTTTCTCTTCTAGACTAGAGAATTCCCTGCATGAACCAACCCTAGCTTCAGTTTTGACAGTTAATTCATCTTCCTCTAACAGATATCCCTCATCCTCAGATAATATAGTGATGGGGCTCCTTTACTGGACCTAGATGTTTTCTTCCTTTATAGCAATCTTCTCTGTGGCAACAATTTTATCCTCACTGAAATCTTCTGTTGTGCCTTATCCTACACAGGCTGATATTCCTCTTTTGTAAAAAGCAAACCTTTACCTTTACTGTTAGCTGAAAGCTTTTTAGGTTCATAGTCTTCCTTCGAGGGCTCTGGTGCTTCTTCAAGTTTAACTTCTTTCTTATCTTCAGACTTGATTTTCTGACCTAGTTTCCTAACTAGGGTTTTCCCCTTATCTACCTGTTTTTGGGTTTGCTACTCTTCTTGCTTGATTTGGAAACCAGACCAGAAAATAAAATACTACCATGTTTTCCCTTTTTTTGAAGAGCAATACTTATGATCAACTTGATCAAACCATAATGGAAAATTGACTGTGTAGTATGATTCTGATGCCCCTTAACACTACTTGACATATTCTGCAAACTTTTAAACAAAAAGAAAGGAAGACTCATTTTGGATTCATCCACCAGATTCTGTAAGAACCTAAAATGGTATTTGAACACATAGGCATATCTCCCCTCACAGGTGATATAGCTTTGCAAGACCTTAATGGGCTCCACCCATTCTTCTATGAAATTTTGGATTAGTATTCCTTTGCTCCAGTCAGGAGTGATGCCAGGTAAAAGGTATCTCTAAGCATTAAAAGTGAAAGGCAACTTTTTGAACCACATTTCACCTTCATTTCTAACTCCTGTAGCTTCAGCAACTAGCTCCACAGTCAATTTAAAATTCAGGATATCAAACACTGCCATGTCCTGGTTATAGCATTGGGCAAATTTATATGAGACTTCAGTATTATAGGAATCGACCTTCTTGAAGAAATCTAACCAACCAGCCTTTTGAAAAAGCTCTGCACAACTTGGAAATTGGTCAATCCATTTCAGATCTATGGGCTTAGCCCTATTTTTTTTGCCACGTTTTCCCATCTATTCTCAATGACCGAAAACCTATGTAAATTTAAAGCCCTTTGAATGACCTAACATTTCCTTTTTTCTCCTCAAGCTTCTAAGGTTTGATAGTCAGCTTGTTTCAATCCTCTTTGACTATTTTCTCTTGATTATCTTAACAGTCTGGTTTTTTTTAATGCAGGACAAGCTTTGTATCAAGCTTGAGTGATTTAGGTCAACAGAGTGCCCCAAACTCTTCAATAACACTGCTACTGAAAATAACAATTATCCAAGCTATTCATTTAGATGTTAGATCATCTCTAGAATGCATGAAAACAACTATGTGTTATGCCTCTGCTTCAAACAGTACACTTGGATCCTTTTAATATCACTTATGAGCTCTCGATTTGCAAAAAGGATTGCATTAATGCTCTCAAAAGCTTACTGCTTAAATCAACTTGTGAATGTATAACTAGTGAAGGGAAAGATATGAAGACAATCTGATATCTGCTAGCTTTCTGCTCCAACTTATATTTATCACCAAAACCAGTCAACTTCTAGCTCGTAATTCAGACTAGGTCTTCAAGCAATTGATATGTTTAACTCACTTATTGCATTGGTTAGAAGTAACCAGTACTCTGTGAAACTATGGTCGCCATAAACTGAATAGAGCTTCACCTTACCACAATTTTAGGTCTTGATAGGGTAATTTTTCAATAAGACTACTATTTTTCAACTTGACACTTGCCAAAGAATTCCAAAACCCTTTTGGATTGATATTTAATCACAAGGATCTTGTTAACAGCATCAATTACAACTTTCCTTAATCAATTTGATCGTTATAAGCTTTAAAGAAGAAATCCCCAATTTGGATGCCACTATCAGGTTAACGCGAAATACCTTTTTCCTGTCTTGTTGTAGATGCTTAAAATCACTCCTTCAGCTGCCTGATTGTCAAATTAAACTGTACAAGTGTCTTTGGGTGCCCAATTTGCTTCCAGCTAGCTGAACGGGAAATCCCTAAATCCTCTCTGCAACAAGAAAACCCTAACTCCCCTTCATAACTGCAGCTTCTAGATTTTGGAAAAATTTCTTCACTCCACTTAGTCTCTAGCTCTGTAATGCATGAATGAAGAACTCCTTTCACTTCAATCCAGGCTCGTTTGTCCACCTGTGACGATTCATCCAACTCTCACTAATGATTTTCCATGATCTCCCTCATGCTGTCAAACACACCTGTTTGCATGATCACTACTGAAGAAACACGTATCAAAAGCCTTCAAGCATGTGATTAGTCATCAAAAACCAAAATCATGGGTGAATTTTGCTTAAAAACCGTTGTTTTCTATGCGTGCGATATTCTTGTAGCGTTGCTGTGTTAATTTTTGGCAGTTGCGCTACAAGAATAATTTAAACTGAATTTTGGCACTATTTAGTCATTTTTTCCATTTTGAGTGAGGTTTAAATGATAAACTATGATCATGATGTTGTTTGTGAACCCATTATTCAACATGATGATGATGATGATGATGGTTAATGTCCCCTGAGACCAAATTTTGGTCTATCAGACCTAAAGAAGAGAATTAATTAGTTTGCTTTAAAGTTATATTTCTATGCTCAAAGAGCTTGGAAAGAAGCATCCCGAGCTTACTATAATTTTGACAGGCTAAAAGGCTAGGAAATTCAGTATTGCAACAAAGATTATGAAACTAGCACTCTATTGTGGGTGTACGCAGGGCACTCTTTAGAACCCTTCAAAACCTAAAGGAACAAAAATAATAAAAAACCTAAAGGCAAAAATTTGAAAATTTCACTAAAAACCAAAAATTTTCCAAAGTAAGTAAAAGAACAAACTCAAGCAAATAAGCAAACTTGGAATAAAAATGGCAATCAAAATATAAAATTAAAGGAAACAAGTTCACGACTTAACATCTGGGAAAACCAAAACCTAGTTTGGCCCTAAACAAGAAAACTGTAGAAAATGAGAACCAGAAATCTACATAAATGGAAATCTCACAAGCAAGTTTTGAAGGGTGAATATTTAGAATCTCCATAAACCAAGCGGACCAACCAACTGGCCTCAGTCATGTGCATATCTTGGTAAGGTCAAATTTTCATTTTGATAAATTTCAATTTTTAGTGACCTCCTATATGAGATGGCCCCAAGCACTAACCTTGAGGACAAGTTAGAAGTAATAGAAAAGTTCCTAGCATGGAAATATAGTATTGGTATCATTCTTAGAGAGAATTATCTTGAAAAATACATGAAAGATGAAGTTGCAGAACTGAAAGAAGATGAAGCTAAGGAGAAGCACCGGAAGGACCTAATCAAGGCAATGAGGATCATTGTTGATTCTATCAAAGATCACTTGATCCCTCAAGTGTCATCTAAGAAGACACCAAAGAAAATTTCTGGTGCACTTTCTAGAATTTATGAGGGAAATAAAATCAACAGAAAGATGAATTTGAGAGCTCAACTGAAGGGTACCAAGCTGAGTAAAGGAGAATCCATTCAATATTACTTCACAAGGTTCTCCCAGTTCAAGGAAAAACTAAGTGCCATTAGATATTCCCTTGATGAATATGAACTAGTTATGACTACTCTCAATGTCCTTAGTAGACCTTGGTATTAATTCATACAAACTATTTTTTTCCATAAAATAAAGTATGAAGTTTGACATTGTACAGGAATATTTCATCCAAGAAGAAGCTAGAGTAACTAACAGAGAAGCTCTACTTAGAGAAGATGATCAAGATCTAGACACCCATACTAGAAGAAGAATACAATCAAACTTCAATAAGGATAGTCATAAGGAATATAGACCTCCAAATAAGTTTCAAAGAAAAAGATAAAATAGTCAGAAGAAAGACTACTCAGAATATCGATGTTATAACTGGCATAGGATAGGACACCTTGCCAAAGAGTTTCCATCGAAGAATAACAACAAAAAAATAAATCATGCTCATTTAGATGAATATGAGGATGAATAAGAACAATAAAGACCTCGAAAGATACAAGCAAAAGAAGAAGATGCCAAAGACTATGTACTATTATCTGCACTCTCTAGGCCTGTAATACTTGGTGAAGATACATGGCTTATTGATACTGGTGCTTCAAAGCACATGATAGAGAGGAATCAAACTCTGTCAATACTTGAAGAGAATAAATCTCCTCACAATGTATCATTAGGAGATGACTATCAATATCTGTTGGAGGAGCAAGTTGGTAAGCCAACTAGAATGATACCCAACTTAGTCGATTAGCTGACTAAGTTGATCAACCAACTAATTAGAGATTAGGTCGGCCATATAAGGTCGTGTCGGTTGACCGAACCGACATGTAGTTATTTGTAACTATTTTCTAATTCATAAATATTAGGTTGTTGAGCCAGATGAGAACTTGGTTCAGTTCTCTATAGTGTATGGACCCTTTCATGATAATATAATCTGTTATTCTACCTACTTGTTCTTATCTCTTGTTCTTTTTAGTAACCCTATGTGATCTATGAGATTAAAACATTGGTTTTGTTGCTGGTAGTACATGTCTAAGATGTATACAAGTAGATGATATCAGAACAGAAGATTAAGGACTGGTGGGAGCATAGAATAGCAAACTACTTGCAGAATTATGCACGGAGAAACAAATTAACGACTGCTCAAGCAAAGGAAATGTTCTTTACTTAAAACCATGAGAAGCTTGTAGAATCGGTACCCCAGCTCTTGAATAAACTTCTGGATGAAAAAGTCGGAAGCGATTAAAGACCAACAGCTGCTAGAAAAACTAATTCGAGGGGGGAGGACAAACCTGTCAGAGTGGTTTGAAAAGATCACCGACAATCTCTGTGAGGAACAAGATATAGAAGAAAAAACTTTGGTGGAAACCATCCAAAAGAAATTCTATACAGACCTTACCGAGCAATTTTTGAGTTCCTTACCGACCTCGTTGTTCAAGTTTCTAATAGAGAAAGGAGTGGTTCATATCATTGAACCTAGTCCATCACTACGTAGACCACCATCCAACCCTAATTGGGTGGAAAAACAAAAGAAGTGGGAGAAATTCATTGCCGAAAGGGAGTGGGAATACTTCCTAAGGAAGTAAACAGAACTATCTGGGCTTTCTAAAGCATCGGGTAGGCTATGGGGGAGTAGCTGGTCATATGTTGGGATAAAAGTGGAGAGGATTCTAGTCGACTAAAGAGATACCATTCACCAGTGATGAGGAGTAGCCCTAATAAGGAAATCGAAAGGACACTATCACACAAAGGTACAGTGGACTTACAAAAAATAGAGAGGGAGGATAGGCTGCAAAGAAGGGAAGAGAGAACATAAAAAACATAGAGGAAGCACTTAGAAACACAATTGAAAATCAAATAGTGCTTGAAACAGCCAAATTGCAGAAGCTTGAGCGACAAGAACATCAGTGGGTGCATCAAGCAATTCCAAGTTTAGAAAAATTAGACATCATCTGCCCACAAATGAAACGAATTTTTGAAATAGCGGAGGAAAAGGACCAGTTTTTGGGTCCCGACATGGAAAGGATAGCAGAACTTTCCATTCAAGAGAAAATGTCAATATTATCAAGTCTGAGTACATTAACCATCGACATCCAAAAAATACTGCAAAGTTGGACGGAATTCCAACATCAGCTGGCAGTGACAGCTGAAGCAATTGTCAAAGTTTGTGTACAGAAGAGACCAACCATCAAACTTCACAGCCCATGAAGATCAAACACAGAAATAACTACTTAGGACAGACAAAGAAATTTTGGTACCTCCCTATTTCTTCAGGATGAAGAAACGTTTTTTTTATGGGGGATATGTTGGAGGAGCAAGTCGGTAAGCCGACTAGAATGATAGCCGACTTAGTCAATTAGATGACTAAGTCGATCAGCTGACTAATTAGAGATTAGGTCAGCCATATAAGGTCATGTCGGTTGATCGAACTGACAAGTAGTTATTTGTAACTATTTTGTAATTCATATATATTAGGTTGTTGAGACAGATGAAAACTCGGTTCAGTTCTCTGTATTGTATGGACCCTTTCATGATAGTATAATATGTTATTCTACCTACTTGTTCTTATCTCTTGTTTATGTTATGTATGTATGCTTTTAATGTGTATTATTGGTAACCCTATGTGATCTATGGGATTACAATAATATCCCATCAAAGGAAATGGTGAATCAAGCTATAAGCTTGACTCTGGGACCTCCATGAGGATGAAGGAAGTACTATATGTACCAGGTTTGAAAAATAACCTACTTTCCATCTCAGCATTAGATAAGCCTAGGATACAAAATTTCTTTTATAGATGGAAAATTACTAATGTGGACCAAAGGAAAGACACTTGAAGATGTTGTGTTAATTAGTGAAGAAGAAGGAGGATTGTACAAACCTAAGGGACATCCAGAAATAACCCTTGTCCATGCCAACCACTACCTCAAGGGAACTATGACATAGAAGTATTTCTAACATAAACTACAAAGCATTACCCTACATGGGTAAAGTGGTAAGAGGTTTACCATATTTTAATATCGATCACGAAGGTACTTGCAAAGGATGTGCAAGAGGAAAGAATATCAAGAATCCATTTCTGAAGAATGACACAAATACTAATGGTACGTTGGAATTAATTCATTCTGATGTATGTGGTCCTATGCCCTCCACATAATTAAGTGGATATGAATATTATGTCACATTTACTGATGACTATTCAAGAAATACATGGATATACTTCTTGAAGACAAAGAGTGAAGTGTTCGATAAATTCAAGGAATTCAAATCCTTGATAGAGAACCATTCAGAAACAAGAATCAAGACACTCAGAATAGATAATAGTGGAGAATATACTTTAAAATAATTTGAATCCTTATGCAAAGAAGCTGTAATCAAGAGGAAACTAAGCACTCCCTACAATCCCCAATGGAATGGTGTTGCGGAAAGAAAGAATAGAACCATTATGGAAGCAGTGAAAACAATGACTCGTGATCAAGACCTTCCCATCCATCTATGGGATGAAGAAGAAAGAGCAGTTGTGTATGTGCATAACATATTATCTCATAGTTCCCTTGGATTCAAAACTCCTGAAGAAATGTATGGAGGAAAGAAAATTGAAGTGATCCATCTCAAGATATCTAGATTTCCATTATATGTACACATTCCAAAAGGGAAGAGAACCAAGTTGAATCCTTTCAGAAAGAAGGGAATATTTGTTGGATATTGTGAAGTCTCCAAATCCTTTAGGATATACATTTTAGAATTCCATCATATAGAGATTAGTAGGGATGTAACATTTGACAAAGAAAAAAATCTTAAGAAATACAGAAGGTGTAAGTTTGAATAATTACATGAAGAGGATGTACCTATGAGAAAGGTATAAGTTGAACCCTCTCCTAAAATAGTAGAATAAGAAGATCATGATATAATAGAACCTCATGAACCCTCTACTATGGATATATATCGAAAGATAAAACATGCTTGGGTAAGAGAAAGCATACAAGAAGTAGAGAAGTAAGGAACTCTAGAAGGATCCACACGAATAGGCAAGAGATCAAATCCGTTCTCCAACTATGTAGCTTTGATGTTTAATCTTGTAGATCAAGAACCTACCAGTTACGAGGAAGCTATATAGAAGAAATAATTGGTAGAAGAAATGATGGAAGAATACTAGTCAATAATTAAGAATGATGTTTGGGATACAGTACCCAAACCAAAAAGGAAGTGTGTGGTATATTCCAAGTGGATCTACAAGATAAAACATGTTGCCGATGGAAGTATCGAAAAATAAAAGGAAAGATTTTTTGCTAGAAGATTCACTCAAAAAGAGGGAATTGATTATGAATATACATTTGCACAAGTAACAAGGTACACTTCCATCAGAACCATCATGGCACTTGCTTCCATGATGAAGTTGAATCTACACCAGATGGATGTAAAGACACCCTTCTTGAATGGTGTGATTGAGGAAGAAGTATACATTGGATGATGAACCTGTCATATTATTACTATATGTAGATGATCTATTTCTGACAAGAAATGAGAAACATGTCACAGAATGAAAGAAGAAGCTAGCTGAATAATTCAAGATGAAAGATCTTGGATTAATGCACTATTTTCTCAAGCTAGAAGTGTGGCAGAGCCTAGAAGGAATCTTTTTGAACCACGAAAAGTATGCACTAGAGATATTAAAAATATTTGATATGATGGATTGTAAATCCATGGCCACACCCATGGATACCAACCTGAATTTTTTATATGATGAATCATTAGAGTTAGTACAGACATATTATTGGGTCGTTAATGTATCTGAAGAATACTAGGCCAGATATATGCTTTGTTGTGAACACCCTGAGTCAGTATCTAGTTAAACCTATATGTGTTCATGTGATAGCTACAAAGAATGTGATGAGGTACTTGAAAGGTACCATAAACTCTAGACTATATTATGATAGAGATCATGACTACAGATTGTATGGATATATGGATTTAGATTAGGTAGGAAGTTCCATAGATATAAAGATCACCTCAAGTGGATGTTATTTTCTAGGATCTGACATGATATCATGGTTTAGTAAGAAACAATCTAGTGTTGCTCTCAGTACGGCTGAAGCAGAGTACATAACAGCTCGCTCCACTAGTTGTGAAGCCATATGGCTTCAGAAGCTGATGCCATGTCTATTTGACATGGAGTTGGATACCATAGTGATTCTTTGTGATAACCAAAGTTGTATAAAGATGGCAGAGAATCCTATGTTCCATGATAAATCAAAGCACGTAGAAATATGATATTTTTACATAAGGGATATGGTACAGAAGGGAGCTATAAAACTCCAGTATGTGAGTATCGATGAGCAATTTGATGATGTGTTGACCAAGACTTTATCTCGAGTAAATTTTGAATACTTTCATGACAAGCTTGTTGTATTCCAAAAAGACTTTTCTTGCAAGGAGGAACAATGATGATGATACAGACTTTCCTCGCAAGTGTTGAATTTTCATATGCTAAGCTAGATCATTAGTATTTCATTTAGATTTCATAACAAAAGCATATAAACGAGATCATTGAAAGATACACAAGCACAACCATACAAAAGGAACACAAATATTTATCATGGGAAAACCCTAAAGGGAAAAACCTAGCAAAAGATTCTTCAATATAGATGCCCCAAAAGATAAAAGATAAAACCAACAAGGAGATCAAAGCCTGACCAACCTCCTTCTCCAGCTACTCTTCTCTTCTCCACTAATGCGCTACATAAGTGAGAGTGTGTGTTCCAAATGAGGAGCACTACACCTCTATTTATATTCATCCATTCACTTTAATTAAATCATCCGACATGTAGGCTCGAGTTACACATGTAGGCTCAAGTAACCACACTGGGGTGCTAATGACCCACCTTTACAATTAGAGGGGACTACCTCATGACTCTTATTAGTTCTTCCAATTAGGAGCATCGAGGTACAAATTAATACAATTGGTTCTCCCAATATGACCATTGGGGACCACAAAATGATACATATAGAATATTCTTCGAAGTTACAATATTTCAACACTCCCCCTTAACAAGAAGGGTATTCTACAACAACATCAACAACAACAATAATAGGAGAGAGAGAGATAGGACATCATCAACATAATCGGGGTAACACATCTATAAATCATTGGAAGCTTTTCAACATCATATAGTCTTCGTCTTCAATCTTCAATGACATCAACTCTTTAATTAGCATCAACATCTTCAGCACTTTGACCTTTCAATTAGCAACAACATCTTCAGCATTTTGACCTTTCGATCAGCAACATCATCTTCAACACTTTGACCTTTTGATCAACAAAATCTTCATCATCACATTCTCGACTATCGAAGTCACCGGATTCATTACAGGATAATCAGTCCCTATCACTTTAGGACTAAGTCCAAGGATGATGCAATCCTACCACGTTCTCAAGTACCGAAGTCACTAGATCCATTCTGAACCGAGGTTCAAGGATGATACAATCCTACGATCTTAATGACCGAAGTCACCAGATCCATTCTGAATCAAGGTTCAAGGATGATACAATCCTACCATGTTGATGATCGAAGTCACTAGATCCATTCTGAATCAAGGTTCAAGGATGATACAATCCTACCATCTTGATTATCGAAGTCACTGGATCCATTCTAAACCGAGGTTCACAAATGATACAATCCTACCATCTCAATGACTGAAGTCACCAGATCCATTCTGAACCGAGGTTCAAGCATGATACAATCCTACCATCTCGATGATTGAAGTCACCAGATCCATTCTGAACAGAGGTTCAAGGATGATACAATCCTACCATCTCAATGACTGAAGTCACGGGATCCATTCTGAACTGAGGTTCAAGGATGATACAATCCTACCATCTCGATGATTGAAGTCATCGGATCCATTCTGAACCGAGGTTCAAGGATGATACAATCCTACAATCTTGATGATCGAAGTCACCGAATCCATTCTGAACCAAGGTTCAAGGATGATACAATCCTACCATCTCGATGACCGAATTCATCGGATCCATTTTGAACCGAGGTTCAAGGATGATACAATCCTACCATCTCAATGACCGAAGTCATCAGATCCATTTTGGACATATGTCCCAGGATGATGCAATCCCTCTTCATTCTCGAGGACCGAATTCTCCAGATCTCTTTAGGGCAAGTTCCCAAGGATGATACAATCCCACTGCAACATCACTACTCCCCCTTTTGAGGAAGGTATTTCCGAGCAACACCAAGCTTGTCTCAAAAGTGTTTGAACTTTACTCAAGACAGAGGCTTCATCAGCACATCATCATATAAACCATCATCATATACATCTTCAGTATGTGAATACTGAACTATCACCATCTGTATCTCTAGTATGTGAATACTGAAAGCATCATCATCTATATCTTCAGTATAGAAATACTAAAAGAATCATCATCTCTATATTTGGTATAGAAATACAGAATCACCATCATTTGCATCTACAGTATGTAAATATTGAAACATCATCTATATCTTTAGTATGGAAATACTGAAACATCATCATCTACATCTTATCTCGTATGTAGAAATACATGATTTCTATGTGCTTCGATCTGTCATGGAATACTAGTCTCTCTGTCATCTTTATACAACTTTGATTGTCACATAGAATCATGGTAGTATCCAACTCTAGGTTGAATAATCTTGACATCAGCTTCCGAAGCCATATGGATTCACAACTAGTAGAGCAAGCTGCTATGTATTATGCTTCGGCTATGCTTAGAGCAACACTAAACTGTTTTCTACTAAACCATGAAATCATAGCAGATCCCAAACTATAACATCCACCTGATGTGATTTTTATATCTGAGATACTTCCATCCCAATCTACATCTATATATCCATACAATCTATACTCATGGATACCATCATAGTATATACCAAAATCTATAGTCCCTTTCAGACATCTCATCACATGTTTTGCAGCTACCAAGTGAACTGGTCTAGGTTGAACTAGATATTGACTTAAGGTGTTCACAGCAAAACAAATGTCTAGTCTAGTATTTGTTAAGTACATCAATGACCCAATGATCTGTCTATAATGAGTCACATCCACTAACTCTGATGAGTCATCAGCTAATAACTTCAGGTTGGAATCCATGGGTGTGGCCATGGTTTTTCATTCAAAACATATCAAATCTTTTCAAAACTTGCACTGCATACTTTCCCTCATTGAGAAAGATTCCTTCATACTTCTAGAACTAGGAAATAAATTCTTAGACCAAGGGCTAAATTCTTCAGCAGACTTCTTCTTGCATTCTACAATTTGTTTCTCATTCCCTGTTAGAAACAGATCATCCACATATAGTGATAGTATGATAGGTTCATCTTCTGCAACCTTGTAGTAAAGGTTAGGATCGAATTTACTCTTGGAAAAACCCATTCTTGTCAGGAAACTATCTATTCTTCCATACCAAGCTCTGGGAGCTTGCTTCAGGCCATAGAGGGCCTTCTTCAACTTGCATACGTGATTCCATCTATCTTCAACTTCAAATCCTCGTGACTATTCGATGTAAAACTCTTTTTCAATCATACCATTAAGGAAGGATTGTCTTTACTTCATCATGGAAGAAACTACCATGATAGTTTTGAAGGAAGTATACTGTGCTATTGGGGAAAATGTCTCTTCATAATTAATTCCCTCTTTTTGATAGCCACAAGTCTTTCCTTACTTCTATCTGCAACATATTTTATCTTGCAAATCCATTTGTAAGATACCACATTCTTGCTTTCTGGTTAGAGTACTATATCCCAAAAATCATTCTAGTATTCTTTCATCATAACATATTCCACGAGTCCATCTTGTCAGATCATCAACATATCCTAGTCTTCTGCATTCAACTTTGAAGGTTGGAACCCACTTTACTCTTGGTAAAGTCTTGATCCATCAGGAAGTTGTCCATCATGTCATACCGTGTTGAACTTAGATATCTTCTGTAGTCACCATGAAGTGGAGTATAATATTCCTTATTCATTCTATACAGGTGGTTCTATGTGTAGAAATTCAGTCCTGCAGTAGATTAATTTCACTCACAGCAATTAACAATTGATCATGCAAATTATCAACAATGGAGACTGAATATGGAGTTGTAACACAAAATTATATTAACTGAGTGTACAATAGCCAACCCTGTAATAACATAGGCTGCTGAATATATAGAATACATGAGAAAATCGAATGCATAAGGAAGCATCCAAATCTAGCATAAAGCAGGCTTACCCAAAATAGGCAAATCCCCCATAGGTGTAAAAAGATGATCCCAAATCTATCAAGGACCCCACGAATTAGCAAGGGCACATGGGCAAGCTAAAGAGTGGTCAAATGGTAGCTCATACATGCTTTTGCATGGAGGAAAGAGTGGAGGATGAAAGGGGAATAAAACAGATTCACCTCACCTAGTCTAGCATTCCTTATGTGCTTTAAAAACTGGAAAAGCAGTCAACAAAGCAGAAAAAGCAGAAGGGCGCCTAGGAGGCCAGGAATAAAGTAGATTTGATTCCCAGGACTTTCCAAAGTGCTCCATGAGTCAATAATGGCAATTTTGACCTCTATGGATAGGCAATTGACAACTTGCACATGGTGGGACTCATGAC
>LPNX011190346.1:183606-216997 GCA_001517045.1 Pseudotsuga menziesii | reverse complement strand
CCCCATAGGTGTAAAAAGATGATCCCAAATCTATCAAGGACCCCACGAATTAGCAAGGGTGCATGGGCAAGCTAAAGAGTGGTCAAATGGAAGCTCATACATTCTTTTGCATGGAGGAAAGAGTGGAGGATGAAAGGGGAATAAAACAGATTCACCTCACCTAGTCTAGCTTTCCTTATGTGCTTTTAAAACTGGAAAAGCAGTCAACAAAGCAGAAAAAGCAGAAGGGCGCCTAGGAGGCTAGGAATAAAGTAGATTTGATTCCCAGGACTTTCCAAAGCGCTCCATGATTCAATAATGGCAAGTTTGACCTCTATGGATAGGCAATTGACAACTTGCACATGGTGGGACTCATGGACTAGGCAAATAAGACAAAATAAATGAAATAATGTCTAAGTGGGTAAATACTATGGGTTGATTATTCTAACACTATGATTGATATATACTGGTCAATAGAGTATGTCATGTCATAGTCTATTCTTTCTGAGGAAAATCATGAACCTTGCTTTGTACACTTGTTCTTGTAGATCCATATGGAATATACTACACACTTCCCTTTATGTCTCAAAATCATATCGTATACATCATTCTCCATGATCAACTTTTATTCTTTGATCATAGCTTCTTTCATAGCATTCTTTTCTTCATCTTGAGTTATCTCTCATACCCATGGTGGTCCTCATCCTTCGAGTTGGATCTACTGCTCTCTGAAGCTCTTTCTTCTGTCATGGTGTCTCTGACCCTGGGAGCTTCAGATTCATGTTTATTGGAGTGAATCTTGAATTTTTATTGCTTATTCTTTGGAACAAGTCTTCATCATTCTTTTCTTGTAGGAGGCTGTACATGACCTTTCCTACAATTCAAATGCACCAGTTGCATGGTTAGAACTATCTCATAAAACATATGCATAACGACAAATTCTTATGCATCATGCAACTGTTTAGCCAATACAACATTCATCCATATCTCACAAAAAATTTCTAGATGGCTTCCATCTCTACCATGACAACATTGGGATTGTGCACTAATCCAATATGTCAGCAAAGAGGTTTCATTCTAGATAAGTAGCAATGGAGAGTTGTATAGCACCATGAGCTACTTACCCATCACATGCATATTAGTAGTATGCAGTCATTAATGCAAACAAACTATCATGCATAACACATCAACTAAATATAATAAAATGCATAACAAAACAATATCATTAAATGACAATTGAATACTTATCTTTTGTTTGTTTCATGGGTAGACTCCTTCTTGATCATTTTGCTTCATCATATTCTTCATTCATGAAATCATAATTTCTTATCCAAATGATAAGATGGATAAGAGGTTCTTTAAGAATTGATTTCTTCATATTCCTCATCGCTTCAAGGATCTTCTTTGAATGGTGAGAGCTTGATCTTCAATTGCTTCCATCTTTCTTCTTCTCTTCTTATGAGACAAGCTTCTTCTTCTTCCTGGAGTCTGTTGAAAGTCACTACTTCCTTCTAGCACACATTCCTTGAATGAATGAATTCTATGATCCTTGGATACCATTCAAGGTGGCTATCACCACTTCTGCATTCTCCGCTTCTTCTTCTACCGCTTCAAGATGTTTTGCATTCTGGATCTTCACATTCTTCAACTGTTTTCTCAAATCCATCTTCTGATTTATGTTCTTATCTTCAAATAGCTTGATCAAGGAATCAAACATATCTTTCAGTGTCTTTAGGGAAGACACTTGTGGTACAAGTTGATCCTTGACTGAATCAACAATTATCTTCTTGTCCTTGACCAAGTTCTTTTGGTGTAAGGCTTTGAACCTCATCTCCCTCTAGAACTAGAACCTTTTTACTCATGTAGGTGTCTAATTCATTTTCTTCAGAGAGATCAAATACTTCCATGCTTTAAATTTGTCAACTTCACCAAGCTTATCATCAAGCTTATGTGATAGATCGCTTTGAAATGAGAACCTCAAATGCAAATAGCAAAAGATTAGATCTTACCGATTTGAGGTGTCTGTCCTGCTTCTAGAGCTGGTTGATCTAGGGTTTGTCAGAGAAACCCTAATTTTCAAAACATGGAATATTTTATATCTGATTGGATATAAATATATATCTCTTCAAATGGAGCTATCCAATTTACTCCTTTTCTGAAAACAGTGGAGGGAAGCTCCCGGAAAAGGAAGCCATACTTTTCCAATTTCTTCTGCAGAAATCCTTATCACTGTTTCTATTATATATCTGAAATTACTATTCCTATATGTCTAAAATTGTTTACACTGGTAACCTAGAATTTCCCTGATCCAACACCATAGGTTTCATTAGAATTGGTTTCGCCAATTTGGATTTATGATCATTTTCCCAAGGTGACCTGTTATAGAACTGTTCACAACAGCAAAGTTGTACAGTCTACCACATGTCCCTATTTCATCTTCAGGTTCTGAAATTATGACCACAGAAATTAAATTCCGTGCTATTTGTGTAACATCTTCAGGAATTCCATTTGTACCTTTGTATCCCAAGCTATAGAAATTCTCCCCAGGTGTCCTATTTAGGGATGAATTCTGGAAGAGGCTAGAACCCTGAATTGGAGGGATCGTATCTCCCAGAATATAGCGAATATGAGGATGAATTTTGGATACAGTGTACATAAGGATTTTATCTTTTGTCTCTATCATTTTTTCACTCTTGAACCATCTCCAATCTCAGGATATAGCGAATGTACAAAAACATAGCTGTTTTAGTATTTATGGTTTTTCTAGCTCGGGGTCAAACTAGGGTTTGAATTTCCTGGATTTTCACCCAACCAAAAATATTGATCTAGGTCTATAAAATTAGATTTTGATGAGGAGAGGATTCCTATGCTGGGCTCACTCAAAAATTCTTCTTCTGTAAGAAGCCCTAATTTTCTGCACCGAAAACTAAAAATGCTCGGAATCAAATTCCTCTTCGACATAAAGATGCACCCTTCAATGGAGAATCAACCTTGCCTTCTTTTGTTGATCGATTGTGGAGAGAGAACCAAAAATTAAGAAGCTCTAGATTCTGTAGCTGCATGATGTCCTCTTTTAGGGTGGCTCTGATACCATGTTGAATTTTCATATGCTAAGCTAGATCATTAGTATTTCATTTCGATTTCATAACAAAAACATATAAACAGGATCATTGAAAGATACACAAGCACAACCATATAAAAGGAACACAAAGATTTATCCTAGGAAAACCCTAAAGGGAAAAACCTAGCAAAAGCTTCCTCAATATAGATGCCCCAAAAGATAAAAGATAAAACCAACAAGGAGATCAAATCCTGATCCTCCTCCTTCTCTAGCTACTCTTCTCTTCTCCACTAATGCGCTACACAAGTCAGAGAGTGTGTTCCAAATGAGGAGCACTACACCTCTATTTATATTCATCCGTTCACTTTAATTAACTCATCCGACATGAGGCTAAAGTTAATCATGTAGGCTCGAGTTACACATGTAGGCTCAAGTAACCACACTAGGGTTCTAATGACCCACCTTTACAATTAGAGGGGACTACCTCATCACTCTTATTAGTTCTTCCGATTAGGAGCATTGGGCTACAAATTAATACAAGTGGTTCTCCCTATAGGACCATCGGGGACCACAAAGAGATACATATAGAATATTCTTCGAAGTTACAATATTTCAACAGCAAGGAGTAACAATGATGATGATATAGATATTCCTTGAAAGAAGGAATGATGATGATACAAACCCTCCTCGAAAAGGGGGAGCGGGTTTATGATCGAACCTCCCTAAAAAAGGGGGAGTGATGATGAGACTTCCATTGATGATGGGATGGCAGTTATGTTCCTATACCAAAGAGGCCAAATGCACCTGTCGATGCTGATGAAGTCCGACCTTCATTGGTGGATGATGGTATCCTCTTTTGAGGACGGCCTTCCAGATAATAACACTCTATTAATGATAGTGGTCCTATATTTTACTAGATGAGGATGGTCCTATAGATGGTACTCTCATGTGGAGAGTGTTCCTACATTCAGTTGTAGATACCATAGAAAATAACACTCACTTGAGAGTGGTCATTGATTTAATAAGCTGAGGATGGTCTATGATTATTCATTACAGATGATAGGTCTTGCATTCAATTGTGGATGATATCTACATCTAGTTCCAGACGATACTCTCACATGGAGAGTATTCCTACAATCAATTGTAAATGCAGTATAAAATAAAACTCGCTTGGGAGTGGTCATAAATTTAACAAGATAAGGATGGTCTACGTTGATTGCTTACAGATGACAGGTCCTGCATTCAGTTGCAGACAATATCTGCATTTAGTTGTAGAAAATACTCTCACATGGAAAGTATGCCTACATTCACTTGTATATGCCATAGAAAATAACACTCGCTTGGGAGTTGTCCTAGCTATAACAGGATGACGATGTTCTATGATGAGTCCTTGCATATGATAGGTCATGCATTCATTTATGGATTAGATATACATTCATTTGTAGACAATGTGGTTCGGCATTCATTTGTGGACGATCTAGTTGGTAGATAATATGGACCCTCCTCATTAAGGGGGAGTAGGATGATGAGTATTGCATCATCCTTAGACCTATGCCCTAAAGTAATAGGGATTGATAATCCCACAAAGAGATCAGTTGTACTGTAGGTAGTGTTGCAACAAAGGGTCAAGAAGATCGAAGTGTTTCTGCAAAGGATCGACAAGATCGAAGCATTGCTGGAAAGGATCGAGAAGATCGAAGTGTTTTTGAAAAGGATCGAGAAGATCGAAGTGTTGTTGCAAAGGATAGAGAATATTGAAGTGTTGTTGCAAAGGATTATAATATTGAAGTGCTGCTGGAAAGGATCAACAAGATCGAAGTGTTTCTACAAAGGATCAGAAGATCGAAGTGTTGCTACAAAAGGATTAAGTGATCGAGTGATGTAGAAGATAATGCTCCAGTAGTAAATATATTGAATATATTCTAGTAACTGTTCTAGTTGTTGATGATCATTGAAAACTTTCTATCATGTATATATATATTACCTTGATACTACTGAATATTCTATCTCTCATTGCTCCTATAGTTGATGATGTTGTTTTTAGTAGAATACCCTTCTCGCTAAAGGGGAGTGTTAACATATTGTAACTTTGAAGAATATTCTAAATGTATTGTACTGACGTACCCCAAGGGAGATGTATTATTCCTTATTTGGTATGTTACTATCGTATTTGGTCATCATACAATCATGAGTTATAACCTCCATTGTAAGTTGGGTCAATAGTATGCCAATGAATATAATATAATATTGTTTTGAGTCTTCCTAGGTGTAGTCGAGCGAGTCAATTTAGTGGGCCCAACTTGTTAGGGTACAATTCAAGTGACAGAAAGAGTTTAAAAAGAGGAGTTGTGTTCCTCATTTAAAAACACACACACTCAATTGTGTAGTGCATAGGAGAGAGAGAGAGAGAGAGAGAGAGAGAGAGAGAGAGAGATACCAGTAAGGAAGAGAATACCTATTTTTGTGGTTTTATATTATACATCCATATAAAGGAAGTTTTGTTGGGTTTTATTCCCCTTGAGGGTTTCCCACGATAAATATCATGTCTATATTTTGATTATGTTTCTTTACGTGATTCGGCATATGCTACTATTGTGAATTTGGATTAAACACTAAACATATCTAGCTAAGCATATGAAATCTTAACAGATAGAAGGTAGATCGACATGGTAAGCTGATATGCACCTCTATCCTTTTAAAACATAATTAAAGAAACTACACTATGTAACCTATAAAAACATTGGATATAGGATGTTAGATATGCTAACACAACACTCTAAAAATACAAACAATAAGATCATTTTTATCTCAAAGAATAAATTGTTTAAACAACTCCCTAATCACCAGCTCAATGAAAATGAAAAAATAAATAGAATGGAGTGCCCTTTTGTCTTTATAACACAAGTCTAAGACACTAACAATAGATCTGGGCTACATGCATCAAGTTTGACAATAATGAATATGATATTCATATGACCAATATAGGTTGTTTAATATAAATGCATTTGAATTACGATTCAATATAGATTTGGATTATTCTTTTTTTTTCTTTTAAAGTATTCTTTTGAAGGGTCCTATTTTGGGTAACCTATTGTCTCGGTGGGATCTTTGTTGATCTATGGTTGGTATTTAATCCTTTATTATTGGGATCCTTATTATGTATGCTCTAGGTAAAGTCATGAAAGGTCAATATAATATACTATAATTCTAATATTGTTGAATGTCAAATCCTAAAAACAGGTAGTTGAGAGATAAAAATTCCAATTTACGAAGGGAAGTCAAAGCAGGTTTCCAATAAAGGAAACTTTCATTTTTAAGAACAAATCACCCATTAATGCAAGGCTTGTCTATGAATGGTATTCCCACATATGTTAATTGAATGCATGTTTTGAACCAATGGTACTATAATATTCAACCATTTGGGTAAACATCCAAGTAGCAAAGGAAATTGGGTAATCATCCAGATACCAAAGGATCTATCTTCCAATGGCACTTCATGCACGCTATAAAGACACAACCGATATTTAGTATTACAAATTTATGTTCCCTGGACACTACCTCACTATTCTCTCCTATAAAATTTAACCCATCCATGTTAGAATAATCAAACCCATAGCTACTCATATTTGACATTAATTGATCATTTTTGTCTTATTCCTAGATTCCTAGATTCCTTACTATGCTAGTTGGAATCCACTTGCACCTAGAAGTCAACAAATGCTAAAACTAGATAAAGGAGTCCTTTAGAAACATCATAGGAAATATTCTAACAACTATATAGTAATTCCAGAATACAAAAATCACAGTTCTTCTTTTTCTGAAAGTTGCCTTGCTTTTAACAATTTTAAGGCAAAAAGGGAAAAGCTAGTCTAGGAGTGACTACCTTTTTTTTCCTTAACCATCCTCCTTATTTTTCTCCATCCAAAAGAATGTATCTAATATATTTATTTCACTTATCATCTGGTACATCTCACTCAGCAAATTCGTGAGCATCTTGACATATTAGGAAAGTGATTTATGCACCTATGGGGGATTTTGACTTGTTTAGTAAGCCCTCTTTTTGTCCAATTCGAATAGAATCCTTATTCTTTCAAATATATGACGTAATTATATATTCGGATAGACTATTACTTGATGAATTTTTATTATGTACACTTATTCAATACATTATTGTGTTATGCTCCATATTTAGTCTCCTTTTTGTGGAATTTTGCATGTTTGACTAGTAATTTTGTGAGTGTAATTGATCTACAGCTTGAGATTAATTTACACATGTTATAAGAGCCTTGATATATCAATTTATATCCTTTCATATTTCTATTGTAGGTTTGACATCACTGACTGGGAGCACATTTTGTTGGTTGAAGGGAACAGTTGCTGAGATATGGACCAATCTCAAAGGATCATCTTAACTCCATTAAATTTATTCGAATGGAAAGCTGAGATGGATATTTTGTTGAGGGATAAAGGCCTCTATATGGTTACCATGGAAACTGAGGTAGATCCCAATGCATTTGTAGAGAAAATTAAATGGCACAACAGGAGGGATGAGGCCTATAGTCTTTTGTGCTTGAGAATTTCAAGAGACCTCCTCTTCCATCTTGATGGATTGACATCACCAAATTAGGTTTGGGAGAAGCTTGAGACTCTATTTGGAAAGAAGTATGAAATGAGAGGACATCAAATCGAGGATGAGCTAATCTCATTGAGTCCCAACAGTTTCTAATCCTTGCAAGTCTACTTTTCGAAGATTAAGGCCCTAGTTTTGCAGTTAAAACAGTGTGGAATCGAAAAGAAGGAAGAGAAACTAGTCTTAACCATACTTTTGAATCTTGGTCTTGACTACTCAGTGTTTTTTTTTACCTTCCATGCCACCACATTGATAGCATGAGCCTAAAATATTCCTAATCTTGTTGACTTCATGGAATCCATCACCTAGGAGCAAGATAAATTGGTAATGATGAGCACCATAAAACCTTCCAAAGACCAATATTTGGTTGCTGGAGATTCAAGGGTGGATTCCAAAGGCAAGAATAAATCCAATTCAAATAAGCCACCCGAGAAAGAGAGAGAAGAAAAATTCTCAAGAGGAAACCTCAGGCTGCAAGAACAACTTCCAGAAGAAGAAGAAGATCAAAGGTGAAATGAGAAAGGGTGCATATTTTAGTAAGGGATGTCATCCTGAGAGCTCTTGTATGAAAAATAAAATAGACATGTTGACCCAAATCCTAGAGAAGAACAAGGTATCCCTTCCTGAATGCACGAAGAAGAGGGAAGGAGGATCAAATTCATATGACAAGGAGAGAGTACATGCCTTGGCTACCAACACTTTAAGATCATCCACCTTCATCATTGATTCTAGAGCTTCTAGACAAAAGGTTTATACAAGATATACTTTATCCTCTCTTGATGATTCGAAAGGTTCAATTTTTTTTTGGGAGATGACTCTTTTACTGATAGTATGGGGAAGGGTAGGATTGATCTTGACCATGGTTCTTGCAATGATGTGTTGTATGTACCAGGACTTGCTGCTAACCTCTTGTCACGTGTCACATGACCCACACTGGGTCTCCTAAAAAATTCATCTTCTCTCCCAATGAAGTTGAAATTTTATAGATTTCGAATGGGAGAGTCGTAACAAAAGGTGATGTGGATCACAATTTGAAGGTATACAACTTTTCCCATTTCCTACATTTCTCAAACCTCTCTGCTCTTCTCACTCTTGCTAATGAATCAAGCAAGCTTTGGCATGAGATATTTTGCCATCTTAACTTCATGTATATTTCATATTTGAGTGTCAAAGACATGGTCATAGGTTTACCAAAGATCAAGTTTTCTAAGGGAGTCTGCCAAGGTTGCATCCTACGGAAACACCCAGAGCACAAGTATGAGAGAGATAGTCATGAGAGAAACTCTGAATCCCTTGAATTAATCCACAATGACATTTTGGTCCATTCCCTCATATGTCCACAAGTCAAGAAAATATGTCCTAACCTTCATAGATATGTTTTACAGATACTACTGGGTCTACTTCCTAAAACAAAAGTCTGAATTTTTTTACTGATTCAAGGTCTTTCTAGCCTTGGTTGAGAACTAGTCTGGGAGGAGAATCAAGAAAATTAGATATGATAATGGTGGTGAGTATTTCAAGTCTGATTTCATCCATTATTATGAAGATATAGGTATCGATATGCAGCATTATATTCCTTACACACCTCAGTAAAATGGTGTTGTTGAGAGGAAAAATAGGGCACTCAATGAGATGGCAACTTGTATGATGGAGTCTAAAACTTTGCCACCAAATTTTTGGGCTGAAGAAATAAAATGTGCATCCTATATCTAGAATAGGGTGCCTCACAAGTAACTTGATGGAATCACTCCTTTCGAATGTTAGAGTGGGCACAAACCAAATGTGACCCATTTCAGGATTTTTGGCTCAAAGGCTTGGGCTAGAAGTCCAATTGAAAAGAGGAAGGATTTGCAACCCCAAAGCCAAGAGTTCCTATTTGTTTGATATTATGAATATTCAAAAGGGTACAATCTGATCAACTTTATAACTCAAAAATATTTCATTGAAAGGATTGTTTAGTTTGAAGAAGAGCCTTTAGCAGTAGTAGAAGTTGGAGAGTCCTCTTCACCACCACAACCACTGATTGTAAGTGAAGAGACTAATGAGTTTGTTGATTCTAATATTTCTGATAATTATTATTTAATTGTAGATCCTAACAGTCCTAAAATACCAAAATGGGAAGCAAGGACCATTCATGCATCTGGGAACTAGTTGGGAATCCTGGTGACACTAGGAGGACTAGATCTCAATTTGAGAGTGCCCTTTTTGTGAAAGATCCATTATTTGCTGAGAAGTGATATTTTAAGTGTTGAATATGAACCTCATACATATTAATTTTCATCAGATTATCCAATATGGAAAACATCCATGAAGGAAGAATACAGCTCGCTCCAGAAGAATGACACATGGGAACTAGTTTATCTCCCCTAGGGAGAAAGATAGTAAAGTGTAATTGGTTTTATAAAAAAAAATTGTTGTCGATAGTTCAAATTTGAAATATAAGGCAATATTGGTAGCTAAGGGATACTCACAATTTCAATGTATTGTTTACAATGATACCTTTTCACTAGTAGCAAAGATGGACTCCATAAGGCTAGCTTTTGCCATTGCAACTTCAAGGCAATGGGAGGCACATCACATGGATGTGAAGTGTGCCTTTTTACATGGAGATATAAAAGAAGGTATTTATATGTAGAAACCTAAATTTTTTGTGTCTAATCCATCTTTAGTGTTTAGTTTGAATAAATCATTGCATTGGCTAAAGCAAGCCCCTGGGCCTTGGTATACAAAGATTGATGGCTTTTTGTTGTCACATAATTTTTTTCGATGCAAGTATGATCCGAAGGTATATTTGAAAATGATACATGGTTCTTTAATGATTTTTTTTTGTATGTGGATGAACTATTGATAACAATAATTTCAAAGAAAGAGATTGCCTCCTTGAAGGATGCACTGAACCATGCCTTTTCCATGATAGATTTGGGATTGTTGATCCAATTCTTGGGTCTCAAAATTTCTCAATACTCACATGGAATCAAATTTAATCAGTCCAAGTATGATTCATATATTCTCAAAAGTTTTAACATGACAGATTTCAAGCCAAGCAAGACTCCATTCCTTTCTGGATTGAAGCTTGAAGAAGCAAGTTCTTCTCCTTTGGTAAATAATACACTATATAGGAAGTTGATTGGGTGTTTTCTTTAGCTTACACATACTCGACCTGAAACATATTATGAAGTTAGTGTGGCTTCTAGACACATGGATCAGCCTCATGAAATCCATTGGAAAGAAGCTAAAAGAATTTTGAACTTTGTTCAAGGAACAAAAACTCATGGGATTTTTTATGCAACAAATCTGACTTAGAACTAGTTGTATTTACTGACAGTGATTGGGCAGGTGAAAACACAAGTCAAAAGTCTACTTTAGGATTTGTGTTCATGCTTACAGGTGGACCAATCAGGTTGTCAAGTAAGAAGCATAGTGCCATAGCACTCTCATCTACAGAGGAAGAGTATAAAGGAGTTGTGAATGCAACTACTCAATGTTTGTGGTTGTAGGGAATACTTGGAGAATGTGGGATCAAATCATATAATTCCATTTTCATCTATTGTGCCAATCAAATCACCATTCAAATCTCCACTGATCCAGTTCAAAGACAATGAACCTGTTGAGTCCTGGAAAATCGCAGGAAACAACGGCAAGGGATTCTCCCCAGTCAACGTTCCCAACTAGCCCGTGACTGTTTGGTGTAGGGAACCCGTCCAGTTTGCAGTCCAGCTACCGTAGGTCAAGTAATAAAAATAAAAGGTTTTACCTGTTGCGATCTGGTCCACCGTGTATATTTTTTTGTTTTTAGTTTTAAGTATGACATGCAAGTGCCTAGCTAAAATGCAAATTGATTAAGCATGCAAGGAGTGGTCACAATGTGATGTGCAAGTTCTTACCTCTCGTCTTAGACTCTCTTGCATCTAAATCTCACACAGCAAGAAAATAAAACTAACTACCTAACCTATCCCTAGGGAGCAATATTATCACTTATTAATGAGTAATGTATTTTGTGCATGCATTATGAAAAAATCACAGATAGCTGATACTTCTTTAAAACATATGAACATTTAAAGATATTTGAACAACTAGATAGCCAATTGTTTATGAACAACATTCATTACTCATAGTGGAAATTTTCATAAAATAAACCAGAGATCATTCATACAACAACATAGGTTCAAAGAGTTAGAACGATCTCACAGTTAATGGACACAAAGCTGAAAACGAAATAGTTCCTCTTCAACAAATCCATAGCATAACATTTGAAGATTCCACTAAGCTTTCTCCAACAGGAAAACTGTAATTATCTATTGCAAAAGGAAATAGTTCTTCTTACAATATGTCTTCACCAATCTAACTGGGAAAACGTCCCTCTCTTATCTAAATCTTCTATATTTATACAAAAAGAACAAAACTGTTAGGATGCCCATGAATGACTCTTGGGCTTCCCCGACTCTTCACCTCCCACATTTTTCTTTCATTAAGTGCTTACAGAAATTACAATACATTACAATAAAATGAATAAAGTGTTCATGAGGAGGGTCTCACTTGACTATTCAAAACCTTCTTCCATGCTGAAGCCTCTGAGGAAATGCTTTCGAATTCGAAAGTTTCTAAGAAACAAATATTTATTTCAAATTTAGACGCCTGATTTCTTATTACTTCTAGTCTCGCTGCGCTCAGGCGAAGTTGGTCTTCTAACAACTGCACACTAACCGTGGAATGAGCTACTTCATTCCTCATGGTTTTCTCATCTAAGGCTTTAATGTGCTGTATCCTTTGTTCATCTTCTTGATATCTTCTTTGCAAAATCTCCAAAAATAGGCTGTGGTCTGGAAAGGTATCCATTCTCTGTTCAACCTCAACCTAGTAGTGATTATAAGTGATCAAAAGTCTCCTAAATAATTCTACACAAGCCCCCTTTGTCTTCTTGACATCCTTCTTGAATTCTTCGGCTATGTTTATGGCAAACTCCAGTAAATCATAGTCTTGCCTTAGGGCTTGTTGATCTTTTGATGGTAGATCTACAGGGCTTTCTTCATTTGCTTCCAATCTCGCCATCCTTCCTTTCAGGACTTCTAAGATGTCCTGCGATCTGTCTACAAAATATGAAGAGGTTTCCAAAATCTCTTCTAGCCTATTATATACCTGCAATATTTTGGACCTTTCTTCCTCTATGGTTACTTGCAGCTAATGCATCTTGCTCCTCTGCACCAAAACATGCTCCTTTAAAGAATGAAGATTGAATTGTTGTTTCCTGGCCTCTTCTAGAGCTACTGTTAATGAGGAAACCTGTCCTTTAAGATCTGCGGTCTGCCCTGAGATTTCCTCTCAGATTCATCCAAGGTAGCTTTCTATAAATCCAACTCCCCTATCTTACCTAGCAGCTGCTCCTTTTCTGTCCTCAACCCTTGACATTCCTGCTGTAATTCCTGCAAACATCCTTGGGAAGCCTCCAAAGATCTCTTCTCTACTTGGAGGAACTGGAGCTCAACTTTTGAAGACTTTATTTCATGTTGTATGTATTCAAACTTTCTTTTCAATCTATTATTTTCCTTTCTCTCGCTTCTCAGAGTATCTTTGAGCTGGGAAGTGGACTTCTTTGACTGTTCAAGATTAGTCATTATTTGATCTACATTGTCCTCGGAAGCATGGATCAATGCAGCCCTAGCTCTGATGGTGAATCTAGGGTCCTTGTTTGTCCCATATACTACGGTTGTATCATTTATCATTTTACCAAGCTGCCCCCCAGTCTCGAACTTTCTCTTGGTCCTCTTCACTATTCTTTTCCTTTCTCTATGATAAAAAATAGTGTTCAAATCCAATACCTCCTCCCCTTTCTTCTGCTCGAAAGGGATTAGTCTTAGGGTAGGGACCATAGCCTGTACTGTTGTGCTGCCAGCAGCTACCTCAGGATCTTGAATATTAGGGTTCCCCAAGTCCTGAGCTTGACTATCTACAGGATCGGAAGCTGATTGCTCTATCAGTGCCTCTGTCAACTTTATACTTTTTGCTTCCTACTTCTTCAGCTCCTCATCCATCTTTCTTTTCTTTTCCTTCTCTTCACTCCGGGTAGCTTCTTCTGCCTTTCTAGCTACTTCTTGTTTAGCTCTTCTCTTTTCTTCCTCCTCACCTTTGATCCAACTTTTGGCTTCATGTGCTAGTATCCTAGCATCTTCATTTCTTTTTCTAGTTTCTTCTTCCTCTGCCTTTTCCTACTCATCCTGTCCTTTCCCGCCTTTGGTGGTGATTTTCTTCTTAAACCTTCTTCTTAATGCTGTTATATTTTGTGCAATATGGAAAATGGATTCCTCTCTGTCCAACTGGCTTGTGTATTCAAAATACACATTTTCCTCCCTGCAGTGCTCTGCCACTTTGTTCCGGGAATCATTCCTGTGGAAATGCATTTCCCCAAAATGGAATTTCCCCAATTCCTCCACAAATTCCTCAGCTTTCTTCACCGTTGTGAATTTATAGTTTCCCAAACTTAATGGTAAAGGAAGGTAAGCTACTTTATTATGTTAAAAAAAACCCTCCCTATGCCATCTAAAAAGACTTGTCTAACTGCCTCTTTGTAGACTACATAGTCAGCGGCATACTTTGGTAGTAGTGAGGCCACTTTGGAGCATCCATACATCCTGAAATATAATCCATCCTCATTTAAGTAGTAGTCTGCATATTCTTCAATCACCTGCAATTCTTCCTCCGACATCCAGTTGCACTCTTTCAAGAAAATCAAGGTATATAATGGCATGATGAAGTGCTCACACACTTCTCTATAGTGACTGTGGTATTTGTGTGCCCATAGTGGCTTGTATGCTGAGTAGACTGGTGTTCTCTCTCGGTCCTAAATACACCTTAGATTGGGGAAGTGTTGGTTTCATAGTATGCAATCAATCAGTATAGAGCTCATGTAGAAATCTGATCTCTTCTAGGAAACCCCTCCTAATGCTGATGCAATGTAGGCTGAGAGGTTGTTGGATACAATGTTTTCCCAGTTGAAAACTGTCCCCTGAGTTTCCACATAGAAGATGATAGGCACCCACTCCAAATTGAAGCTTTTACCATGGGCCATTTCGAAAATCCTATTCAGCATTAGGACAATGAACCTATAAGGGGTTCTTAGAGAGGCAGTATCATATTCCCTGGTCGGCCTAGTTCTAAATTTCTTGCTAGGCACTAGAATTCTCTTCAGTGTCTCAACTAGGTCCATCTTAATTGCCTTCAGCCAGTCCTCAGTCAAGTACACTTGTGCTTCTGGTGTCACGCCCCGGTCTTGACCCCGTTACATTAGATGTATATGATGTATATATTGTAATGATCATGGTGTGGAGCTAAAGGCCAAGGCCCCACCATTGATCGGTAATGCTATGTTTTGGATTTAATTGTCACCGAAGATCTATCGCGGCATGCGGCATATAATATGTTGGCCATCATGTAAATATGCATCATAACTAATTAATGGACACAACCAGCTACGGTCGTGGAAACTAAATCGAATGGGGCATGATTTTCTAAGGATAAGGGGGGTGAAATATTTAGCCTATGGGCCAATGGGGAAAAGCCAAATGTTTATGAGAGGACCCATCAAAATGTCAACTACCTTTCTTGTCTTTTTCCCCAATCATTTATTTCTGCCAGAATGTGGTTGAGTTGGTTATTGCATGGAAGGGGAAGAGTATGGGCAACCAAATTCGAATTGGGCAGAGACCCATTTTTGAAAAACGTGTTCTGACTTCCTTGGCAAGGAAGATGTCCAAAAACGCAGGCCATTCTGCCATACATCCACGTTTTTCAGTTTTCCTCACGTTTTGGGAGCAGCTGGAATTTTTCCTGTGTCTTTCATTCCACGTTTTTGGCTGCTGGCTTCATTTTTCCCATGGATTGGAGGTCATTTTTGTAGTGCCAGGGACTGGGTTGTTTTCCTCACGTTTTGGGAGCTGTTGGTGCATTTTCCATTCACGTTTATGGAAGTTCCATGTGTTTTTACCATGGCTGTGAAGGGCCATTCACGTTTTTTACTGTCTTAGCGACTATTGGCCTTACGCACAGGCTATTCGGGACATTTTTCCCTGATAAGAGTTGTGCTCACTGATAAGCTTCAGGGCTGTGTGTTTTTCCCCATGTTGTGAGTCGTTTTTGCTGTTACATATGGGGCTGTGTAATTCGTTTTTCCCTGTCTAAGCTGTGAAAGCTGAATTAAATTACCGGAGTGCAATTGTTGGTCTTCGGACTGTATTGGGAGCAAGGATGTGGGCTAAGTTTTGCTTGATAAACCTGGTGGCTAGAACCACACAGACAGAGCTAGAGGGCTGACCTTCTTCTCCATCACCCCTGAATAGCACTGGAAGGGAATGCAGGGCCTGAGGGACTGTGTAGCAGAGAAGGGACTGATTCCTTGTGTTGGGTGTGGATGGGTGTCTTAGAGGTCAGGCTAGTTCTGGT
This sequence comes from Pseudotsuga menziesii, assembly GCA_001517045.1. Classification (NCBI taxonomy): domain Eukaryota; kingdom Viridiplantae; phylum Streptophyta; class Pinopsida; order Pinales; family Pinaceae; genus Pseudotsuga; species Pseudotsuga menziesii. The sequence continues at coordinate 200,894 of LPNX011190346.1, read as the reverse complement.
GTAGGTGTCCTTGGCTCTGTAATGAGCTCACTAGCTTAGCAGATTTCCTTCTCCAGCTCCTTAATGGCCTGATAAACCCAACTCTGTTGGCTTGGCTATGTGTTTTTGTGTATCCTGGCTATGTGTAAGCCTGCTAGTTCCCTTATTCCTTGGAGAATCATGCCCAGCTCGGGGGTGGCAGCGCTGCTGAGAGATTAAGGAGCACACTGGCCTATGGTTGGGAGGAACGTTGCAGCGACGTAGCTGGTTGCGGAGCAAAGCTTTTATAAGATAAGTGATCTTGTGTATTTTACCACTGCAACTATATTTCTATTAATGAAAATGATGAACCTGTTGAAGAATGCTTGTCTAAATGCATGTTGATTTCCGCTGTGCAAGGATAATTAATCATAGCTGTGCATAATCTACAATTGTAGCTGTGTATGTTAACTGAATGCTTGTAGGAATGCAATTGATTCCGCTGTGCAAGATGATTAAATTGCATCTGTGAATGATTAATAATTCTGTGTGCATATTTTACTTCAAATTTGCTTGAGCATTCTGTTTTTTAGCAGTTTTAAGCATCTTTTTTTAAGCCTGTACATGTTCATGAGGCTATTAGTATGCTTGGTTAATGCCATGGATCGCGTCCTCCTTGCCGGTCGGAGGCACGGGGACGTGACATCTGGTAATTGGTAGGCCAGTGATACATACCCAGGGCTATAAGCAGCATAACCCTAATTATCAACATTTGCCAAAATCATGGTGGTTACATCTGCCCTAGGCAGAATCCACCCAATCACCTCTGAGCATGGAAAAAGCTCAAGTCTGGTAGCAATTTTCATCAATACAGATCTCTTTATATTGGCATAGATGGTTTCTTCTTCAAAACCTATGTCAGGTACTTCTCGGCATGTTATTAATCTGTAAACTTCCCCCCATTTATATTCGGGTTGTATACCAACTATGCATTTGGTGTCCTCGTAGGTGTACTCAACTCTGGTAACAATTTCGACTTCGGGTTCCTCCTCTACTATGAGAGCCTTCTTCTTCTACCATTTATACATCTTGGATTCTGAAGAATTTTCCTTTCATACACAGAAATTGCTTTTAGGTTCTGTTGGGTCATTCCCAGATAACATTCAAAATGGATACAAACTGTATAAGCATTTTACCTCGTCTATGCTAAACATGGGTGCAGCTATGAAGAATAAACAAACAATGCTCAAAAACCAAATGTTTTCACATAAAATTAATCTACCCAAAAGGCTAAAACCAGCTCAGGACCAACATTCACAGAATTAAATTAGAATATCATGGCCTTTCTAAAACAACGAATATTCCCCTCCTAATGCTGAAGCAGAAAATAGTCTCAAACACCCCCTCTCTGCGCTACAAAATAAAATGTCATGCAGAAAATATGGTGCCTAATCCCAGGTGAAGGGCACTGCAAGTGATAGCACACTTAACTCATGAAGCTACTTGCTGCAACAAACATTCTCATAACGGTCCGACTAGATAATGCATTCTAACCCAAAAAATGGTCTAGGGTTCATATTCAAGTTAAACAATCTCAACGCTATGACCTTGGTTCACAAAAACGAGGGAGACCACATAGTGGAAACAAAACCTTGGCATTTTGTAAGAAAACCATGAAAACGCCCTCCCCGGATGGCTAAACACAGACTGGGGGAAAATGGTGTGGACAACGTAACATCCGTCTACACCGGTTTCCCCAGCAATTGAGTGTGGGCTGTAAATCCATAACGACCATGAAAGAAACAATCAAGCAAAACCACAAACACCCCCCACTGGGCCACCAGACCATCTACCTAGAACATATATACATGTCGAGATGGAAAACCTAGGTAACTACTAACCACAGAGGCGACGAACTAAACAAGCACAACAAAACAGTTTGACCAATCGAACGGAAACGTAAACGAGCATAAGGGCCTACCTGGCACTGTGCTGCACGACTGGTGGAGAATAATTACAAAATTTCACGGCGGAGCCACCTAGGAGCGAAGGTACCGTCAGCAAAAGCGTTGGTCTGCTCGAGCGATAATGAAAGCACGGGGAATTTGCCAAAATAACAATAAAATAATAAACCCCAAACCCAAAATATATATGCCGCAGTCAACATGCAATCAATGGGAAAAAATAAAATCAATCAGGAGGCAAACGACTATGGGATTGGCGATCTGTCAACACTGCCTCCGTAACGGTGGATGGTGAAACAACCAAAAACCCCACAATGGCATCGACGGAGAAACAAATCAAAACTCGCTTCAGAGCTCGCGAGACTAAGGCTTCAGATTAGTAGATGGTTAGAGAGCGTCAACGTCAAAACCATAAAAGAAACCAAGTTCCGCAGACCAGCAAACATCGGAGTAAAAACAAACATGGCTTTGGCCACAATAATGGTCACGCGGAAAACAAAATCAAACTACAGCGGAAAGATAGTGCTTTCCAAATCTGCAACAGTGAAAGCTGAAATCCAAAGGATCCACAAATTAAAAACGACGGGGATCGAAAGAGGATACAACAACTCTTGGAAAACTTTGCAGTACCTTCTCCGCAACGGTGGAAGACATATAGACAAAGGTTCTAAAGGGATCTCAAAACAATTGCCGATAAAGAAAAACACAATGGAGACCAAATACACTTGACTCGGACTTGATGTCCTATACTTTTCTGCAACGACGGGCGTGAAGATAACTAGACTCTGGACTCAAAAAATATCACATGCTTCCAACGGTAAGGCAAAATCAATTCAAACCGTAAAAAATCGCGGGCATCAAAGTAATCTTTGCGCAAACATCAAGCAAAAACCAAAAAGCTGAGCAAAACGAATTAGAGGAGGGTCCCAAAAAATTTTGAATTTTGGGAAAATGTTGCAGCTGCAACAAAACCAAACACATTGAGATCCATATGCACTATATCAGGGAGCTTATGCATGATTGAACCATTGCTCTACTCTACTACGCATCTTTAGAGAAAGTAACAAACATATTCACTAAGTTGTTTTGTGAGAAGAACTTCAGTAATCTCAAATCATTGCTGGGGATTTTTATCATGTGGTGAAGAATGATTGATAACAAGATTTCCAAAAAAAATTATTCTGCCCATGTTTAAGGGAGGGTTTTCCCCTTGGGTTTTTGCCTCTTTCCTTGGTTGTATGTACAAGTTGTATGTAAAGGGTGACTAATCCTTGTTGCTAGGACCTATATTTTTATGATATTTTACATAAAGTTGAGCTTAAGGGGTGGTTTTAGAATAATCAAACACATAGTTACCCATATTTGACATTAATTAATCATTTTTTGTCTTATTCCTAGATTCCTTACTATGCTAGTTGTCATCCACTTACGCCTAGAAGTCAGAAAATGCTCAAAATGGATTAAGGAGTGCTTTAGAAACATCCCGGGAAATATTCTGATAACTATGCAGTAATTCTAGAATAGAAAAAGCGCAATTCTATTTTTTCTGAAAGCTTCCTCGCTTCTAGCAGTTTTAAGGAAAAAAGGGAAAAACTAGTCTAAGAGTAACTGCCTTGTTTTTTTCCTTAAACATCCTCCTTATTTTTCTCCATACAAAATCATGGATCTGATATCTTTCCATCACTTATCAGCTGGTAAATCTCACTCATCAAATTCGTGATCATCTTGACACATTAGGAAAGTGATTCATGCACATATGGGGGATTTTGACTAGTTTAGTAAGCCTGTTTTTTGTCCATTTCGAATAGCATCCTTATGATTTAGAATATTTGATGCAATTATATATTTTTACATCCTATTACTTAATGAGGTTGGATTATGTACACTTATTCAATATAGGATTGTGTTATGCTCCATATTTAGTCTCCTTTTTGTGGAATTTTGCATGTTTGACTAGTAATTTGTGAGTGTAATTGATCTACAACTTGGGCTTAATTTCCACAATCCAAAAAAAAAATATCAATTTTATCTTTCCCGTGAAAGAGGAGGAGGGGCAACAATGAAATGGTTGGCCTACAGGAAAGTAAGGTTGATTGGGGTAGGTACAAACCACTAAGAAATGCGTTGGAGGTGGGTAGAAACCCTATAAATTCCTTTTGATATGTTATTACTTGGGAATTCTTCTTAAAACATTTTAACCAAATTTTTAAATTGATTTTTGTATTCTAGCCAATAATTTATTTGGAATCCTTATTTGTCCTCTTCTCTAGGAACTTAGGATAATATGTATATGATATATGGGTATGCTTGACAACCCGCACTACATAGAGTCACCTACTCGCCCAAAAAGACAACGCAGGGTCGCTTGAAAAACCAATGCACTGCATGGAGGGAGTGTGTCATGTATAGCAATGGAACCTCTGATGTATACATCTTGCTCTCAACTTGCAACAACATACCAAAAATACAATGCACCACTGATAGGAAATGCTTGCAACAAAAAACAAAAATCCATAGCGCTAAGAGCATTGGTTATGTAATAATTCATGAATAATTTATCCTTGTATCTTTTAGGGTTAGTTTTACTCTGTCGAATCTTCATCTTCCATATTATTAATCTATTGTAAAACAACTTTCACCCATACGACATTTTTTGAATTGTAAGTAACTCACATGAACTGGCTTCTATTCTCACATTGTGTGTATGTATATGGTTGTATGCATTGACCTATATATGGGTATCTTACATTTGTTGAATTATTTATCTATAACATTGAAATGGCTGATGGGTAATTATATCAAGGTAACAAGAGAATGCAATTTGTCATTTATAAAGATATTTCACATAGACACTCGTAATATGACGTGATTAAACATACACTGCATTAGCAGAACAAAAAAGACAATTGTGGAATATGCATGTAGTTGAGAACCAACATGTAAGAAGGATAAATACATTAAGAACTGTATTTTTGTTATCAGTAAAGGTGGGAACTCGCATGCAGGAGCACATTGAGATATCAAAAAAATTTCATGCTTCTTTACTCGAATGTTTATCAATCCCAGAAAACTCATCCATCTAGTACAACCTCTTTATTGAAGTCTTGCTAAGTTTGCTGCTATAATTGTTGCACTTTCCTTTAAGGTCTACAATACAAGCGCACCTGTTTGATAGAGTGTCACCCAATTTCACATAGCTTAGGCTTGAATCCATGGAAAATTCCCATGAAGTTTTCGTCTTGCTGCTTACATGGATGATGCCATTCAACTTCACCTCTCTATGTCAAGGAATAGACTTTGTCTAGAAGTCTTGTAGAACTGAGCATATATTGATTGAACAAGACACTCTTGTTCCTATAAATCCAACTAAGTAGTAGCAGAAAATCAGAAGAAAGATCATAATGTACAAGTAGAAGTGGAAGGGAAGGTTTTTTAACTGGAAATGGTGGTTGGATTTGAGCCATAGTTATTGAGCTTAATGGTTTGGAAGTCTGTGTGACTGGTACTTTACAAATGAAGGGACACAGATTGGAGTTTATGGAACCCAAAATCCTCCTCATCGATTACCTATGTATGCCATTGACAAATAAATCTTGCAAGAGATAATCCATCAGTCCTATGGGCATGGATTGGCCCCAACAACCTTTCTTTTTGTGCACCCAAAAAATCCCTAGGAATATGGTACTCAGGACCAGTGAATTCAATGCCATTGAACCGAGGTATGGTACTTAGCGTCAATATTTCAAGGCATCATGGATAGATCGAAATAAGAAAAGATTTTTTCCATTGCCTACATTCACTGAAATCACACTTGCAATATGGGGACTAGGTGCATAGGATTTGTTAAAAGAAATATTGAGTAAGAGAATCTCTTTCCTTGTCTCTCAAGCCCACAACTATTCATACACGTAACTAGATCAGTTTGCAGGTTGAGACTGTTCATGTTTGTGTGCAGGTGAATCTGTGTCATGCACTCAGCAAGGGATGTTCATAGACGGATCTGTGTCATGCATGTAACTGGATATGTTTCATGGATTGGTCGAGGCAGTAGAAGTTGGGAGATATCACTTTTGTGAAATGATATCAGGAGGCATGATCCTCTTAAAATTGTTTCCTAAGTACTGTGCTAGTGTTTCTTATGGCTGGCTCTACACTCATGAACAAGATACTGAGGAGGAAACTGACAAGAGAGAGGTTTACCGAGAAAACATCAAAGAGAGGCTAAGACAAGGTGCAGGAAAAATACAGAATAAAAAACACACTTTTGTATCTACACAATTGAAATCCCAAGAGGAGACCATGATGCTATAAATGTGAAAGGAAGAAGAAGATTTCAAAGCTCAAAAGAAATAAGAAGAGCTGGAAGCAAGGGAAAACATTGAGCAGCTGGGAAAAAAAATAAGGATAGTTGAAGAGAATAAGCTATATGAGCAACAAAGACAAGAGGAACTAGAGAGACAAAGGTTGTTGGAAGACCAAAAAGCTCAAGAAAATCTAAAACTGCAAAAAGAATCCAGGTGGAGGATCGAATAGGCGAAGAAAGAAACACAAAAGTTGATGTGCCATTGCTTGTGTTGATCGACAAATCTTTTCTCATATGTCCAGTCATCGAAAATACTAAAAAGAATTTAGGTATTCATGGGGGCCTTGATATTTGATGGCTTATAGTCAAAACTAGTTGCATAGCATTTTTCCAGATATTGGGATGCTAGTGAGGTATACATAGAGCTCTAGAATGAGCTTATGTTGTGGCCTCTTCAAAATATTAAAATGGCAGGTATAAGTAGAATTGAAATTTCCTTAATACTTTTAAAATTATGAATTTATTGTGTTACCCATGTTACTACCGATACTCCAATTGCTCTGCATTTGAACCCTTGGTTAGTCAGAGAGGATGGGGTCAACGAAATTATCTTTTGTTTAGAGTCGAGCTAAGTCTGCGGAAGTGAAAATTTTCTCCTAGCACCTCATCCAAAGTTGCATTCTCTTTGTTCAGGTATTCTATCTTTGTTTTTAATTGATTCTACTAGATTCATAGGTTCTTTTGATAGTTTATTCTTATGGTGTGGGCTCTTTGTTAAAGAAACTTACTATTTCGTTATTTAGACTACCCAAAGTTGCATTCTCTTTGTTAAGATATCATTATCTATGCTTTTAATTCTCTTCTCAATTGATGGCTGGTATCATTATGTCTACTTTTTGTTAGAATAATCAACCCATAGTTACCTACCTTAGACATTAATTTTAATTATTTTTGTCTTATTACTTAGTTTCCTAGATTCCATTCTATGCTAGTTGCCTTCTACAAGTCCTAGAAGTAAACACATTCTAAAAATGAGTTATGGAGTGCATGGGAAACATCCTCGAAACCCAATTTAGCATGTCTACTTTATTCCAGATCCTTCAAAGTGCATATCTGCATTTTATGAATAGCTGCCTTGTTTTATTCTGATTTAAGGAAAAAGGAAAAGCTAGACTAGGTGTAGTTGAATTGTTTTTTGCCCACATCATCCTCCTTCATTTTCTCCAAATAAAAGTATGTATGAGTTGTCTTTCCATCCCTCTTTAGCTTTTCCACTTGACTTAGCAAATTCGTGAGCATCTTCATAGATTTGGAAACTGCTTTATGCACCTATGGGGGATTTGACTAGATTTAGTAAGCCTACTCTTTTACTATTTTGAATGGCATCTTTATGAATTCAATTCTCTCATGTCATGATATATTGCAGCAACCTATTACTTCACAAGGTTGGCTATTGTACACTTATTGAATACATATTAGTGTTATGCTCCAATTTCAGTCTCCTTTGGTGTGAATTTTTCATGTTTGATTAGCAATTTTGTGAGTGTAATTGTTCTATCTCTTGGGTTCAATTTCCACAGTTTTAAATGCTTATTATAGATTGATAGTTGCTTCTTATGACATGGAATCTCTGTGAAAGAAACTAATTGCTTCCTTGTTTAGATTGCAATGAGAATTTGGATGCAACGTTTTTGGACAACTGAACAAAGTAGAGAGCATAGTCTTGACAAATCTAAGTTTTTAGTGCATGGCATGGATACAAGAGGCAGGTCGCTATGATGCGTTTTGGAACATTTGAGACATCAAGGTGGGCACACCAAGGCGAGCAGAGAGGCGGTGGATTTCCAAGACATGATCAGAAAGAAAGACGATAAGCAAAACATTAAATGTTTAAAACTATTAGCATTAGTTCAATTGAAACAATTGAAACCAAAAACTTAGGACATAGATGCTTGTGAAAACATGTTTACCTTGAAAAAAGGTGAAATAAGAAGTCAATTTTGTTCAATTGTTGATAAAATGGTTCTTGATGTATAATTCGTTTTGCAAAAGTATTATCTTTACTTTTGAATCAAAACTTTGAATAAAAGTTTTAATTTGTTGCCAAGTTATTAGAAACAATGGCAAGCTAATTCATAGAGTCCTTGCCTACCCAAAAAATAGAGACTAATAATATACATACACCATGTGTCTTGCCTATATTTATCCACATACAATTTTAAGGATAGACTAAAAGATTAAAAAAAATGAGATATCAAAGTTGTTTAATATTTGGATAGAGAACAATAAATGAGATATCAAAGTTGTTTGATATTTGGATAGAGAACAATTTTGTTGATACAAATCAACACTTGTGGCATGCTCTTCCATTGATTATTCCTCATAGATACATATAAGATATTTGGGATGTGTTACTATGATTGGCAAACCTTTACACTGGGGAATTTAGGGAACGATTACTATTGAAAAGAACACCCTTGATACAAATCAATCGGAACATCGTGAGGTTACATTATATGGATATGTGAACTCTAGATTATGTGGATATGTGAACTAGGAGGTCCACACTATTGTTACTGGGGGAGAATGATGAATTTATGAGGCTAATGGGTAGGTAAAGGCTTTGTTATTTTTCTAAATTGGTTCTAGGTTTCTAGAATATGTTTTTCTATACATACTCATTAAAATTATTTGAAAATATCCTCTTTAAATTATTTCCACCCTATAAATACCTTTCTATCTTAATAATAAGGTATTAACCTAGATGGATGTGTATATAACATTCTAAACCATGAAATTATATACTAGAAGTTGAGTTGGCTTTAGTTTCATTTTTGGTTCTAGGTTTCTAGAATATGTTTTTTATACATACTCATTAAAATTATTTGAAAATATCTTCTTTAAATTATTTCCACCCTATAAATACCTTTCTATCTTAATAATAAGGTATTAACCTAGACGGATGTGTATATAACATTCTAAACCATGAAATTCTGTACTAGAAGTTGAGTTGGCTGTGAGTTGGCTTTAGTTTCATTTTTGGTTCTAGGTTTCTACAATATGACGCATACTCATTAAAATTATTTGAAAATATCCTCTTTAAATTATTTCCACCCTATAAATAACTTTCTATCTTAATAATAAGGTATTAACCTAGATGGATGTGTATATAACAATCTAAAACATGAAATTCTGTACTAGAAGTTGAATTGGCTTTAGTTTCAGTTTTGGTTCTAGGTATCTAGAATATGTTTTTTTATACATACTCATTAAAATTATTTGAAAATATCCTCTTTAAATTATTTCCACCCTATAAATACCTTTCTATTTTAATAATAAGGTATTAAGCTAGATGGATGTGTAGATAACATTCTAAACGGTGAAATTCTGTACTAGAAGTTGAGTTGGCTTTAGTTTCATTTTTGGTTTTAGGTTTCTAGAATATGTTTTTTTATACATACTCATTAAAATTATTTGAAAATATCCTCTTTAAATTATTTCCACCCTATAAATACTTTTCTATCTTAATAATAAGGTATTAACCTAGATGGATGTGTATATAACATTCTAAACTATGAAATTCTGTACTAGAAGTTGAGATGGCTTTAATTTCATTTTTGGTTCTAGGTTTCTAGAATATGTTTTTTTATACATACTCATTAAAATTATTTGAAAATATCCTCTTTAAATTATTTCCAGCTTATAAATACCTTTCTATCTTATAATAAGGTATTAACCTAGATGAATGTGTATATAACATTCTAAACCATGAAATTATGTACTAGAAGTTGAGTTGGCTTTAGTTTCATTTAAAGAACAGAATAGTAGTTAGTTTCATTCATAAGCAGTCACATATATCTAGAATAGTAGTTGACCGGGAAGGGTAGTTGATTTCATGAGTGCTAACTTCTGAGTTAGTAACTCCTTTCACCTTATTTAAAGAGCTTTCCTGAGAATGGAGGAGCAGAGAAGTAGGTTCTTTGGGGAATCGTTTAAGAGAATGGAGGAGCTGAGAGGATCAGAAGAGTGCTATGAAGTCTTTGACAAGAAGACTGTTTTCTGAGTCATGCAATTTAAGATGTTCAGATTTATCCCATTCTTTTCTTTTGTTTCTCCCATGTAGTGTTGTTAGCTTCTTTACAAGTGTAATTTAATGAGGTGGAGAAACCATTTACGGCTACACTGAATGAGAGGCATAGCTGCAATAAGAGACAGAGACGGAAGAGTAATCTTTGCATCATAATTGTTGTAATAAAATGTCTTCGTCGCAGCCATCATCCGAGTCTCATTCAGGAAGTGATGAACCAGGGACGTCGCAGCAGGAGCGACGTAAGGGGAAAGAATTAACGCTGATCGATGCAAATCCACTGGCCGAGTGTCATGATAAAGAGATGTCGCAGCAAGGGAAACCGAAAGAACTGCGTCTGTTGATGGAACTTATAAAGAAATCCTATAGTGGTCCTCTGAGATCGGCGTCTGTTGTGTCCATATTTAGAGTTCCCAACCTCCTGAAAGGCTCAAAAACAGCTGAAAGAGATTCATATGTTCCTAAAAGTGTTTCATTGGGTTCATATCATCACAGAACAGCAGAGGTTAGTCCAATGGACCGTCACAAAGGAGAAGCCTTTTGTCGCATGCAGATGAGGTTCAATAATGATCCAAATAATATAGAATTCTGCCATAGTGCAGTAAAGGAGATCGAGAAGCTGGAAAAGGCAATCAGAGACACCTACGAAGAAACAATAGATTGCGACGGAAGAACCCTCGCTCTGATGCTATGTTTGGACGGGAGCTTCGTTCTAGAAATATTAAGGACTTTGGAACAAGAATTTCACGAACCCCACCAAGCGAGTAAGTGCTATGAACCTATCTTTGAGTTTGATAAGATTGATAATACTGGACTCGATATACTGAACGACATTTTGAAGCTTGAAAATCAAATCCCGTGGATCGTTCTCCAAAAGCTACTGCAATTGGAGCTCAACTCGACTGAAAATGATGCCCGTAAAATGCTTCAGCAACTGATAGTGGGAGATACAATATTGTCCAAGATATGCCCTTTCGACTTTAAAAACGAACAGTCCCCGTGGCTGCCAGAAGAAGCTGATCATCTTTTGGGTTTCTTGCACAGCTTCATTGTGTCTCCACCTCATGATGCATGACACTCCACCGAGATAAAGTCCCAGGAGAAAAAGACAAAAATAAAAAGAAACGTATGGATAACCTCCCTCGCGCAGTAGAGTTAAGTGACGCTGGGATCAAATTTGAGTTATGCACCAGCATACGGGAGATTAAATTTGAGCCGGTCAGAGCCACAATTTATCTTCCATGGATCTCTATCTCAGACCACACAGAGGTACTCTTTCGTAATCTAATCGCTTTTGAGATGTGCAAGCTGCGATCATGTGAAACCAATTACGTTGCTGGTTACGTTTATTTGATGGACCGGTTAATCGACTTTGAAGAAGACGTTTCTTTGCTGAGAAGAATGGGCATAGTTGAAAACATGCTTGGAAGTGACAAAGAGGTTGCTGAGCTCTTCAATGGTCTATGCAAGGGAGTCACAGTAGACGATGTGTTCGAGGGACTGATACCAAAAGTGATTCAGCACTACAGAAATAAATACGAGGTCCAGTTTGCCAAATTTATGGAAAAGTATTTATTTCGCCGTGGAAAGCCGCGGCTTTGGTGGGAGCTATATTCGGATTGTTGCTTAGCGCCGCGCAAACGATCATTTTAATAATAATGTTACAGTACTATTATTATTACTGAGTGGGCTCTCGGCTTTTCCTTTTCCAAATAAATTCATTACTATAACTATTGTAACTGAGTGGGCTTTGTCATGATATGTATGTGCCGCTGGCTATTGGCTACTTTCTGTATTAGAATGTTTTCAATACTTTCTGTAGCCTGCATGCCGCTGGCTACAGGCAACTGAAGCAAGATTCAGGGCATGGCAGCTAGCACCATAGGACAAGACCCAAATCATATTAAAATAATAAAACCACATATATATACAAGGTACCGATGCAACGATGTCCGGGAATAATACTTTTCAAGTGCAACCCATTATGAGCCTTTCTCAAAGTTATCCCGCCATAATCTACTACTAACTCGTAGGCCCCGTTTTCCAAGATTTTGTTAACGATGTAGGGACCATACACATTAATTTGAGCTTCCCTTTTCCCATTTTATCATGCTTTCGATCGTACATCGGAACAAGATCACCTTAGTTGAATACCCGAGGTTGAACCAATTTATCATACTATGCCTTTACTCGTTAGCCAGAGCAACATCTCTTCGTGGTCTTTGAATAAAGGTTTATATTTCTGTGCCAAGTTATTAAAAACAATGGAAAACTGATCCATAAAGTCATTTCCAACCCAAAAAGGACTAATAATATAGATACACCATGTTTCTTCCCTATATCTCCACATGCAATTTTAAGGATAGACTAAAAGATAAAAGATGAGATATCAAAGTTGCTTGATATTTGGATAGAGAACAATTTTGTTGATATGGATCAACATTTGTGGCATGCTCTTCCATTGTTCTTTCCTTTTTTTTTATTTAAATGTGGTTTACCATTTGTTAGAGGGCTACTCCACGGAAAATTCCAATACCTGATATTCAAACTGAATCAAGGTATGGTCAGCTCATCATTCACAACATTTATTACATAGGGCTCCACAAGAGCATCACGTCACTTACAAGAGTAGAACCTGGGTGGGGAGGGTAACATTCATTTCTCCCAACCACCCAAGCTACATCCATATCTTTGATAGATACATATCAAAGATTTGGGATGTGTGACTATGATTGGCGAACCTTTATAAAGGTGGATTTAGGGAATGGTTACTATTGCAAAGAACATCATTGATACAAATTAATGGGAACATCATGATGTTGGAAATATTAATCACTCGCAGATCTGTAACTGACTCTCAGCCGACTCTGTCAGAGTCTGTATCAGTCAAGATCTTGTCGGTCAGTTGACAAGAGGGAAGAGTCCATGATTCGAAAATGTAAACTAGTTGAATTTATTTGTGAAGCTAAGTTGTTAGGTAGATATTTATTACAGTCTTTAATGGAGAGACAGTCCACTCATGTAGAAGCAATTTTCAGGTTGCCTATAAATATAAGGAGAAGATTGTAAATTAAGTTAGTCACAAGTCACTAAACAGTAGAGAGAACTCCAGGGTGAGAAAAGAGAAGTTGAAGCTCAAGCTTCTGTGTAAGTGATTCAATTGGAGAGCTGAAGCTCTCTAAAAGGATCAGTCGCTGAGCCGACAAGTCTTAACAGACAAGTTTGTAATATCTTTGTTATTTCTACATAGTTATATATATGAAATAGTTTATGGTTGAATGCATGTTTATTTGGCCGCACATTATTTTCATATTTACTTGTGTAAATGTCTTTCACAATTATGGTTGAGTGAAAGAACAAGAACCCGTAACCGAGAAGGTTGGTTGAGTAATCCGACTTGGAGGTCGAAGAGGTTAGCCGACGAAGAGTCAACCAACTTAGAGGTCTAAGTTGGTAGAACCCACAAGTAGAAGTCATTCATCGGGTTGAAAGTCCGACCAAAAGTTGATAGACTTGTCTAATCGGGAGATAGACAAGTTTCACTCGACAAGTAAAAAAAAGAAAAAGAGGTCGGCGTGAAAATATTTAATTTTAATATTAACCCGTAAACTCAAGTTTAGTGACCCTAGTTTTGGCTAACAAATGATGTTACATTATGTGGATATGTGAACTAGGAGGTCCACACTATTGATACTGAGGGAGAATGATGAATTTATGAAGCTAATGGGTAGGTAAAGGCTTTGTTATTTTTCTAAATTGGTTCTAGGTTTCTAGAATATGTTTTTTTATATATACTCGTTAAAATTATTTGAAAATATCCTCTTTAAATTATTTCCACCCTATAAATACCTTTATATCTTAATAATAAGGTATTTTCTATCTTAATAATAAGGTATTAACATAGATGGATGTGTATATAACATTCTAAACCATGAAATTCTGTACTAGATGAGTTGGCTTTAGTTTCATTTATAGAAGAGCTGCCTAGAATAGTAGTTAGTTTCATCCATAAGCAGTCACATATATCTAGAATAGTAGTTCACCGGGAAGGGTAGTTGATTTCATGAGTGCTAACTTCTGAGTTAGTAACTCCTTTCACCTTATTTAAAGAGCTTCCCTGAGAATGGAGGAGCAGAGAAGTAGGTTCTTTGGGGAATCGTTTAAGAGAATGAAGGAGCTGAGAGGATCAGAAGGGTGCTATGAAGTCTTTGACAGGGAGACTGTTTTCTGAGTCAAGCAATTTATGATGTTCAGATTTATCCCATTCTGTTCTTTTGTTTCTCCCATGTAGTGTTGTTAGCTTCTTTATTGCTGTAATTTAATGAGGTGGAGAAACCATTTACAGCTACACTGAATGAGAGGCATAGCTGTAATAAGAGAGAGAGACGGAAGAGTAATCTTTGCATCATAATTGTTGTAATAAAATGTCTTCGTCGCAGCCATCATCCAAGTCTCATTTAGCAAATGATGAAGGAGGGACGTCGCAGCAGGAGCAACGTAAAGGGAAAGAAGCGGCGATCGATGCAAATCCACTGGCCGAGTCTCATGATAAAGAGATGTCGCAGCAAGGGAAACCGAAAGAACTGCGTCTGTTGATGGAATTTATAAAGAAATCCTATAGTGGTCCTGTGAGATCGGCGTCCGTTGTGTCCATATTTAGAGTTCCCAACCTCCTGAAAGGCTCAAAAACAGCTGAAAGAGATTCATTTGTTCCTAAAAGAGTTTCATTGGGTCCATATCATCACACAACAGCAGAGCTTAGACCAATGGACCGTCACAAAGGAAAAGCACTTCGTCGCATGAAGATGAGGTTCAATAAGCCCTTCTACGATCGTGGAGTGGACGAGATCAAGAAGCTGGATAAGGAAATCAGATAAAGCTACGAAGAAACATTAATGGAGTGCGTCGATGAAGAAACACTCGCTCGGATGCTAAGTTTGGACGGGAGCTTCGTTCTAGAAATATTAAGGACTCTGAAAGGAGAGTTAGACGAACCTCACCGACCGTGTACGTACTATGAACCTTTTTTTGAGTTTGATAAGATTAAAAATACTGGACTCGATATACTGAACGACATTTTGAAGCTTGAAAATCAAATCCCGTGGATCGTTCTCCAAAAGCTACTGCAATTGGAGCTCAACTCGACTGAAAATTATGCCCGTAAAACGCTTCAACAACTGATAGTGGGAGATACAATATTGTCCAAGATATGCCCTTTCGACTTAAAAAAAGATCAGCTGAGTGAACAGTCCCCGCGGCTGCCTGATCCTCTTTTGGAGGGACTGATAACAAAAGTGATTCAGCACTACAGAAATATGTATTTCTGTAGTCCAGCTTGCCGAAATTGTGGATATGTATTTCTCATCGCTGTGGATATGTATTTCTCATGATATGTATGCGGCTGGCTATTGGATCTTTTCTATATAAGAAAGGTTTTCTATATTATTCACGTTATATTGTTATGTTTTCAAGTTATGTTTTCGTTGAGCATTCCACATTTCAGTATTGTGTATGTTTTTGTTAATCATTTTACATTTCTGGACAGCCATGCCACTGACTCGCTTATCACCAAGTTATATGTATGCTAATCGCTAAGTTATGAGTGAGGTTCAAACTAATTTTTTTATTCATTTTTAATACAGTAACCCTAATGCCACAATTTATTTCTTGTGTTATCTCTTAGCTAAGTTATGAGTGAGGTTCAAACTAATTTTTTTATTCATTTTTAATAAAGTAACCCTAATGATAGAATTTATTTATTGTGTTAATTCTTAATTATTTTCAAAAATATTAATATGAAATTTTATTTTAAATATAATATATAATTTTATGTTATTATGTATGTGATTTTATTCTTGAATTTATAGAAAAAGGATTAATATCAAAACTTAATAAGAATATATAATTTAAATTATAATATATATATTTATAAAATTTGATAATTTTTTTAAAATTTATTTTGTCTATATAAAGATGGTAGACACTTTTGTTGTTATGGGAAAGACTTAGGGCTAATCCTAGGGTTAATATTTAGAAATGTGTATGTTAACAAATATGTGTGTGTGTGTGTGTGTGTTTTATTAGTTAATTGCCAAAGTTCCACTCAAGTAAGCATCTAGAAGAATGGAATGTGCTAGCATTTTAGCAAAAAAAAAATTCCATGGGCCATTTCTTTTTCATTTCTCCCCATTTCCAAGGATTCCCATGGCAATTAGCCATTGAAACTAGAACTCTAGCATCTTCACCATTAAAGAACATTTCCATTCTTTCCTCTAGGTAATCCTTCAACCATTCTCTTATTTTTCTTTATACTTTTTGTGATTTAATAAAACATAATAATTTTAAAAGAATCATGATTTAAAATATGTATACTTTTACATGTAGACTACCTATTTTTCATTACAATGGCAGAAAACCCAAAACCATATCCGCATACAAACATTAACTTTGAGGAGAACTAAAACACAATAAACCTCGAACCAATTCCATAAGAAAACATGAACCCTCAGGAGAATCCAAGCATAGAAACCAAGATTAACCAACATTTAAACTTATTGAGAAGCTTCATTCAAAAACTCAAAACAATAAGGGAACCATAAATGCTATCTTTAGCCACATCCCTTCATAACACCATTGACCATTCCCATGGTCAATTGTTGAGCATATTTGAATAAAGGGCTGATATGAGACACGTCTATTTCACTAGTCTCAATAAATAATAAATCAAAGATTTGGAAATTTTAAAACAAACTATTGTTAGCTCAAGATTCATTTACGACAGAACAGACAAACCCCAAATCCGCACAAGAGGCTACTTTACATCGATTTTTGCACATATGATCCATTGAAACAAAACTGAATGAGTCCTTGCTACATGGTTTTTGACAAACCTACTTGCAACATTAGGGAGTTTCCTCTATATTTTCATAAAAAAATATATGTTGAGTCCATGTCGAGTCTCCACATGATCTATTTT